>JAGPOW010001234.1:29917-42853 GCA_030014935.1 Caiman crocodilus | reverse complement strand
TGCCTCTATAGCTGTAATTGTATAAGTGTCTAGAAATCGAAGCCAGGTCTCCTGTGTGATAGACAAGAATTCTACCACTGAACCACAGGGGACTCCTATTGTCAGCTAATAATGTACAAAACATATGTGAGTTAACTAGGTTTTAAATGTGCTCTTCATTAAGTTATGTAATACTATGTGCTATGATCTCAAAAACATTTAAATTGATGTGTGTGCTACCTTTAAATATACTATTTATTGATAAAGATACATAATGTTATATACTAATATTGCATAGAATATGTTAATTTATTTTAAAGTGTGCATTAACGAGCTTGAAATTTGCTACTAAGATATGTAATATTATGTGCTAATATGGCATAAAATATATTAATTAATTTTAATGTGTGCATGAGCTAACTTTAAATACCTCCTTCATTAAAATATGCAGTATTATGTGCTACTGTTGCCTGAAATAGGATCTATCCTTAAATACCCTTTTCATCAATTAAGATATATACTATCATGTGCTAATATGGTACAAAATCAGTTAATTCCTTTTAATTGGTACATTACCTTAGTTGGTGAAGAGCATGTGTAAAGATAGATAACATCAATTAAAAGGAATTAACCTATGTGATGCCATATTCACATATAATAATATTACATACGCGAACAAACAACATGCTTAATGATAATTATATAGTCTTATGTGTTAAGTGGCATAAGATATGGTAATTTATGTTAAGGTGTGCATGGATTAGATTTAAATTTGCTCTTTATTAATGGAGTTATGCTACATTACCTGCTATTATTGCATAAAATACTTTAATTCATTTTAATTTGGGACTGATCTATCTTTATTGAAGAAGATAAGTAATATTATGTACTAATGTTGCGTAGGCTATGTTAATTTATTCTAACGTGCATTAACTAGCTTTAAATACGCTCTTCATTGATTAAGATGGGCTAATATGACATAAAATAAGTTAATTTATCTTAACTGGTGCATTGTCTTAATTAATGAAGAGCACATTTAAAGATAGCTAGCATAACACTTAAATCAAAATAACCTGTGCTATGCCATATTACCTATTTTCATCAACAAGGATAGTTGATTTAAAGATAGTTACATAATATTAGGGGCTGATATGATGTAAAATAGGTAAATTCATGTCAATTTGTGTAGGAATGGTCATCAACTACCTCCATTGATTAAGATGCAGCATATTATCTGCTAATATTCTGTAAAATAGGTTAATTAATGTTAATGTGTGTGGAAATTAATTACCTCCTTCATTCATTAAGGTGCTTCATATTATCTGTTGACATTCCATTGAATATGTTAATTAATTCATGTTAACTAGTATAGGGACAGTTATTAACTACCTCCTTCGTTGATTAAGATGAGTCATGTTATCTGCTAATATTCTATAGAATAGGTTAATTCATGTTAAATTGTGTGAGATCAATTGTTAACTCCCTTTGTTGATGAAAACACCTTATATTATCTACTAATATTATGTGAAATAGGTTAATTCATGTTAATCTGTATGGGAATGATCATTAACTAATTCCTTCATTGATTGAGATGTATCATATTATCTGTTAATATTCTGTAACATAGGTTAATTTATATTAATTGGTGCCTGACCTATCTTCAAACACACTCTTCCTCCCCAATCTGTCTGTCCATCCACCTCTCCAACCCTTCCACCCCACTCACCTGTCAAGAGGGTCCCGATCCCCAACAGGGTCCCCAGAGCCATTTGGTGCTCACGGCCCCGCCAGGTCTGGACCAAAGATTGGCAGGCACTGGGCTGAGCTGTGGGGAAGGGAGGAGGCAGATGGGGGGTCCGGAAACGGGGGTGGGGACCAGGGAAGGCAGGCACCAGCAGTGGTGAGCGTGACCTGCTGGTGACCGGGGCCCAGTGGCAGGGGAGGTGGCAGAGCCCAGCCTCCTGGGTTCACACCCCTCCCTCCCCCCCAACAGGCAGGATGGGGAGGTGAGAAGCAGGGAGGGGGGGCGGGAAGCCCAGGTGCCTGGGTCTATTAGGCAGGGGGGTCTAGCGGGTTGGAGCAGGGGGAAACGGGGAGACTGGACACTTGGACTCTCTGAAAGGGGAGTTGGGGGCTAGGGGGTTGGAATAGGGGAGCTAGATGCCCTGGCGCCTGGGTTTTCTGGGGGTCGGATCAGTGGGGGGCAGGAGATGAGACACGTGGTTTCTCTGGGAGGGGAGTAGAGCTGGAGGGTTAGAGCAGGGCGTGCTGCGAACCCAGATGCCTGGGTCTCTCCAGTTGTGGGAAGGGTCAGGGCTCTTCCATTTCACTTCCAACACCAAGTACTCTGCGGAGCTGAGACCCTCTCGCAGCCAGGCTCTTCTTCCACCAGTTTCGATCTCTGCACACAGAAACATCTTCTGGCTTCACCCGACCACATGGGACTCCTAAAACTGCCAGGTACAGAACCCCCTCATGTAGCACCCCCTCCAGGCCTAGCCTATGTCCCTGAAATCCTTCCCCCTTCCAAACCAGTGCAGAACACTACAGGCTCCTTGCCACTGCCTTACCTCCCTTGCAGCTGAAACCCAGAAATTTGGCTAGAAGCACTCCCTTCACCCTTTCTGGATGCCAATGCTTCTACCAAATATGCCTGGATCTCTGCAGAAGAAATCCAAGAATTGCCTCAAAAAATCATGTTTTGGCCTTGAATTTAAGTTCAGGGGGACCAAACCCAGGCATCCAGGCCAGACTGGGGCCTGATCCCCTTACTAATGAGCTCCAGTGGCTTCTGGGACTGAAAACACCCACAATCAGGCCTGTGCCTCTCAGCCAGGGGCTGCCATGGTAAGCAGACAAACTTGAGACCCTATAAAAGGTGCTTCAGCCCTTGAGACCCATGAGATTTACCCACATCCATACAATCTTCAAGTGGAAACCAGAGACTTTCAGTAGTAATCAGTGGCTCCCAACCTTCCTCCCATATCTGGGGGCTGCTTGAGATCTGCAAGACTCTCTGTGGGATTATTGCCCCCATAGTCAAAAAATGTAAGAGCCTAAGAAGGACTAGATGGGGTCAGACCCATGGGCCATCTAGCCCCATATCTCATCCCTGACAGCAGCCAGGGTGGATGCTACAGAGGGAGAGCATTGAATTGGATAGGTCTACTGTGATCTATCCCTTATTCAGCAGCCTCCCTGGCTCCCACCATCATTGGGTGAGAGATGCCAGAGGAGACAGCTCCACCCGTCCTGTTCCATAGCAATGGATAAATCCATCCTTCATGAGTTCATCCAGTCCCAAGTTGAACCCAGCTCTGCTCTCAGCCTCCATCCCCTCTTGATGAATCCCATACATTAATGACCTGCTGGCATCCAAAGGTCCTTTCTCTTGTTCATTTTAGACCCATTACCTTCTCTTTTCAGTGGGTTCTCCCTGTTCTGGTCTTCTGGGACCTGGGGAACAACAGGTCCCGAGTCATTTGGTCTACACCTTTCATGGTGTGATAGACCTCCGTCCTTTCTCTCGTTCAGCTGACTCCTTTCCAAATGGAGGAGTACTGGAATTTCTGGTCTCTCCTGAGATGGTAAAGGCTTCAGGTCCTTTCTCTGAACATTTTCTACCTTCAGGGCTTCTTAGACCTTAATGCTGGAGGGCAAGAGAGGAACAGTAGAAAAACTGGTCATACCCAAGTCACCCTCCATTTTGGTGTCCAGTCTCTGCCTCTGTGTAACACAGGAGACTGAGCAAGATGGACTTGGGTCTGACCCAGTGAATGGCAGCTCTTATGGGTTTTTTTTTCTCTGCCTTCTTTTTACCTGTTTTTATATCTTTACCTGATAATATACAAAGAAAAGGTGGAATCGGGGCGGTTTTTTATTTTCCGCTGGCTGTGAAGCGAGCGAAGATTGTCGTTAACTTTGACCTGAAAGTGACAACTCAAAGGTAGAAGAGAATTGTTCTTCTGAATGTGAAATGAATGAACACAGATGGTAGATTACATGGAGTTTCAACCTGAAACTGACAAGCAAAAGGAGAAAATCAATTGTTCTACTTGATGTTAAATTAATGAATGCAGCCGGTGGATTGCTTTCAGTTTTAACATAAAACTCACTGATAAAAGATAGAAGAGAATTGTTCTTCTAAAACTGAACTGAATGAATAAGGCTGGTAGATTATTTCTAGTTTCAACATGGGACTGACCAATAAAAAGGAAAAGAGAATTTTTTCTTCTTAATGTGAAATGAACTAATAAACCTTGTAGATTTATTTTAGTTTAAATGTGAAACTGACTGATAAAAGGGAGAAGATTAATTGATTTACTTAATCAGCCAATTTTATTTATTCTTTTAACATACTTTTAGTTTTCATGTGACACTAATAAGTGAAAGGAATTGTTGTTCTACATGTGAAATATATTAATACAGCTGGTAGATTGCTTCAGTTTTAACATGAAACTGACTAATAAAAGGCTGAAAAGAATTAATCTTCTTAAGGTGAAATGAACAAATACAGCTAGAAGGTTACTTTTTAGTTTTAACCTGAAATTGACTGATATGAGGAAGAAGACTAATTATTTTTCCTAATGTGAAGTGAATGAAGAAGGTTGGTAGTAGATGACTTGCAGTTTTAACCTGAGACTGGCCAATGAAAGGTAGAAGAGAATTATTATCCTTAATATCAAATGAATGAATAAAGCTGGTAGATTTACTTTTATTGGTCAATTTCACATTAAAACTAAAAGGAAGAAGATCAATTGTTTTACTGAATGTTCATTGTGGAATACAGTTGGTAGTTTGTTCGGTTTTCACTTCAAACTGACCAATACAATGCAAAAGAGAACGAATTTTCTTAAAGTGAAATGAACAAATACAGTTAGGAGGTTACTTTTAGGTATTTTAAACCTGAAAGTGAGCAATAAAAGGGAGACCAATTGCTTAATGTTAAATTAAGGAATACAGCTGGTAGACAGCGTTCAGAATTAACATGAAATTGACCCCCCAAAAAGGTAGAAGAAAATAGTTTTTCTTAAGATAAAATGAAAAAATACATCTGGTAAATTATTTTTGGTTTTTATGTGAAACTGATAAATAAGAGGGAGAAGATCAAGTTTTTCTCTTAATGGGAAATGAACAAATAAGGTTGGTAGATTACTTTTAGTTTTAATCTGAAACTGATAGATAAAAGCTAGAAAAGAATTATTCATCTTAACATGAAATGAACTAATAAAGCTAATTGATTGCTTTTAGTTTTAACTGGAACCTGGTAAATAAAGGGGAGAAGATCAATTGTTTCCCTTAATGTTAAATTAGCGACTATGACTGGTAGATTGCTTTCATTATTAATGTGAAATTGACCAATAAAAAGTGGAAGAGAAAGATTTTCATTTTAATGTGAAACCGGGGATCCTGGTTTTCTCTGATTAAAAAAAAAAATCCCCAATTTTTGGATTTAAAAAAGTAACCCCAAATCCACATTTTATCTTGATTAAATGAAACACCACATGTATATATTAGTGGTGTTTCATTTTAACCATGTAAAGATGTGGATTTGGGGTTAGTTTTTAATCCTAAAATTGGCAAGTTTTTTAAAATCAGAGAAATCCAGGATCCCTGCTGATAAATAAAAGGGAGAAGATTTAAATTGTGTTTCTTACTGTGAAATTAATAAATAAGGCTGGTAGGTTACTTAGAGTTTTAACATGAAACTAGCCAAGAAAAGGGAGAAGAGAATTATTCTTCTTAATAGGAAACCAACAAATAGGGCTAGGTGATTATTTTTAATTTTAACATGAACCTGTCACATACAGTAGAGTATCTGGGAAGTCATTTACCCCTGGAAGGTTTTATATTAGCCAAATCATCAGCCCATAGTTGGGTTTTGCTGGTTGTTGAGACAATGGTGCATTGTGCATTGAGAACTTAAAACCTTGCCCAGAATCAGACGTTTATTTCATGCTGGGGTTTTTTTTAATATTTCCTGTCCAGAATGGGAATTAAGGCCCAGGTATCAGTACTTCCTACAGCTGTGTTTGATCATCCAGAAAAACTGATTATCAAGATTGAAGGCAATACTAATTAGTCCTAATTAATTGACTTTCTACTGTATCGTAAATTAACTAATTGGGTCGGAAACATTTTTTTCAGCTAACCATAAATACACGCACAAAAAGGCAATCAAGGGCCTCTAGGGTGGTAGCAAAGATATTAGTTTTAATGATAGCAATGACAGTGGTTGTAATGATGATGATGATAATTACCGTCACCATCACTGCAATCATTGCTACCTAATAGCTGTGATAGCAATGGTACTAGTAGTAGCAGTAATCAAGCACTGATACTTCTGGATCACGGTGTATGAGTGAGAGGTCACTAGGACTGTTGATGCGTATGCCTAGGCAGGAGTATGGAGGAGCGGAGGCTGCCCAGACCTTCCTTCCCACCTTTAGGCCACTGAGACTGTATCCAAGGCCAGACTGAGTTTGGGCAGGCGGTGCCTCATTAGATGTAGCTATCTTACCTGCATATCTGGGAGTCAAACCCAGGTCCTCCGCATAGTGGGCAAGGATTATACCACTGATCACAACAGCAGGTGATATTTGTTGTAATGATGATACTAATGATACTAATAGAAATGATGATGGTAATGATAGCAGTAATCGTTTCTATCATTACTATCACTATGATACAAGTAGTAATGATGATAGTGATGATGTAATAATTGCTATCAACATTAGTCTCATTACTATTCTCATTACTATTACCATCATTGTCAACATTACTACAATAATTTTGACTAGTATCTTTGCTATTACTACTACTACCATCATCATTACTATCATTGCTATCACCATGGTAGTAACAATGATGATAGTAATGATAGCAGTAAAAATAATGACAGTGATAATAATGGCAATCATTACTATTGTTGCTATTACTATGGTACTGGTAGTAACGATGACAGTGACAATAATAGTTACGATTATTGTTGTTAACACTATCATTACTGCTAGCACCGTAGTAATAGTAATGATAGCAATGATTGCTGTTATCATCACTGTCATCATTTTTACTATTATTACTACTAAAATTCCTACCAATATCACGGCTATCATCACTAACGGTTCCACTACCACCATCATCATTACTACCATCATCATTACTAGCATGATAATGGTGGTAGCAATGGTAATAATGATGATGGGTGATGGCAGCAATAACCATTGTCATGGCTGTTATTCCTGCTGTCATTTTTATCATTATCAGTATAGTCATCATTATTTTATTGTTACCATTTTGCTATTTTATTGATATTGTTTTATTGTTGCTGTTACACCCACAGAAAGGTAACACTCGGGTAAATCTCAGATCAAGATGGGAGATTATTTTTAGCGTCACCACATTGACAAATATGTTTCGAATCAAATGAAGAGATTTTGTGCATTTTTTTTAGTTTTTCACACAAAATCACAGGCATTCTGCTGTTACCACTAGAGATGGAGGATTCCTCTGAGTTGTACCCTGAAATACTGCAGCTGTCTGGAGAGAACCGGAAGATGGGTTTTAATTAATAATGTGAAACTTATGTATTTTGTACATTTTCTGGTAAAGCTGAAACAAAAACTTAAACTAAGAACATCAGAGCTGCCATAGACTGGGCCAGACCTTGGTCTATGTTGCCTGGTCTCTTATGTCCCATGGGGGCAAAGAGTGGATGCTGGCAGGGGGACTGAACTGGGTCTAACCAGGGTTTTTGCCACTGTTCCTCTCCCACCTGAAGCCTCCAACATTTAAGGTCTAGCAAGTTCTGATTCAGAAGCCTCACTCCTGTGCTTATTGGCTACAAATGCCCCTTTCCTCCAAGAATGAGTCCAATCCCTGTTTGAATTTGGCTGAACTCTCAGCTTCCACGTCTAGCAGGCCAGAGGCTACAGCCCAGCTGTGGGCTGTAATGCTAAGTACAAGCTGCTCGGGAGGACTGAGCAACAATCTGGAAGACAAGGATGGAGTGCACCCTCAGCAAGTTTGCAGATGACACCAAGCTAGAGGCAGTAGATGATACACTAGAAGGTAGGGCTAGGATTCAGAGACCGCAACAAGTTGGAGGATTGGGTCAAAAGAAATCATATGAGGTTGAACAAGGACAAGTGCAAAGTGCTGCACTTAGGACAGAACAGTCCCATGCACAGGCTGGGGACTGACTGGCTGAGCAGCAGCTCTGCAGAAAAGGACCCAGAGTTCACAGTTGGCAAAAAGTGAATATGAGCCAACAGTATGCCCTAGTTGCCAAGGCTAATGAAATCCTGGGCTGCATAAGTAAAAGCATTGCCAGCAGATTAAGCAAAGTGATTCTTCCCCTCTATTCAGCATTGGTGAGACCACATCTGGAGTCCAGTGTTGGGGCCCCACTCCAGAAAGGATGTGGGCCACATATGCTGTGGAAGGCTGGGACAAATGGGGTTTAACCCGCCCAGTACAGGGCAGCGGTGGCAGGGCAGAGGGCCACAGGGCAGCCCAGGCATGGGCTCTGGGTGGCTGCAGCAAGGCAGGGAGGGCACACACAGAAACAGGCACACAGCCACAGCCTGTAGCAGCCTAGTGGCATATAGAGCACTGACCACGACAACAGCTAAGTCTGTCATGTGGAAGGGGCATGGGCGGCCAGATCGAGACCTCCACAGTGAGGGAGAGAGTGAGACAGAGTCAGGGATGAATGAGTCACTGGGGCTGGGGTAGGTCGTGGGATGCTCAGAGCCCTTGTGACTCATCTAGGGTTTTTTTGTTTTTTGGTTTTGTTTTTTTGGTTTGGTTTGGTTTTGTTTTGGAGGGGGGGCTCCCTCCACTGCCCACACCCCAGTAGAGGCTCCTGAATCTGTGTGGGGTGGAGGGGGTTGCTGCTGTGGGCTGGGCTCCGTGCCTGGCTGCTGCTGCTATGGGAGTGGCACAATGCCATGTGCCTGCCATGTGCTAACCACACCATGTCCCCTGCCTGCCCACCAATGGCCAACACATAGTGTCACACTACTCCCAAGGCAGTGGTAGCAGGGCCAGAGCCCAGCGTACAGCAGCAGCCACCTCCGCCCCATGCACAGATCCAGGGGCACATGCCTCCCAGGCCTCCACCAGGGTGCCCCCAGCATCAGGAGGTCCCCTGCCCCACCCCAGGCTGCTGGACAAGTTGCCCAGGCTCCAAGCATCCCACAACCTGCCCTGGCTCCTGGGGCCCCATTCAGCCCAGCACCTGCCCCTGCCTCTGCCCCACTCCCTCCCTCACCATGGGGACCTCGATATGCTCCCCCCTGTGGTGACGCATAGGGGGTTCATGGGGGTGCAACCGCATCCCCTGAGAGCACTGGTGTACCCCCTGACAGCAGCATTTCCCACTTAGGCAACGAGTGGGGGGGCAGACAAGAATGCTGGTGCCCCCCCTTAAAGCATCAGCTGGGGAATGGGGGTGCCAGGAGAAGTGATCTCCATGGTCCCCCCGTGACTGATCACGCTGACGGGGGGGGTTCCCCCACAGCCAATTGTACTGGCCTGGAAGTGCAACTGGCTGCAGGTGACACTCCCCATCTCAAGTCGCTGACTGGCCACTGGGGAGGCAAGTGCCCCCCCCGTCTCAGGAGGCACCAGTTGCCCATGTGCCCCCCCACACCATTTCCCCACAACAAACTTACCTGCTGGGGAGGGGGCTGCACACGCACAAGAACACCTGTGCTCAGCCCTCCCACCCTCCCCCAATAATATTTTCTCCCTCTGCCTGTGGCGGCAATCTGGAGATTGCCCAGAAGAGGGTAACAAAAAAGGCCAGGGGGCTGGGGCGCATGATTTATAAGGAGAGGTGGAGGGAACTGGGCTTATTCAGTCTGGAGAAGAAGAGACTGCGGGGGGAGGGGGGGAGTTTAATAGCAGCCTTCAACTCCCTGCAGGGGGGTTCAAAAGAGAATGGAGTTGGACTGGTCTCAGTGGTGGCAGATGACAGGACAAGGAGCAATGGGCTCAAGCTGCAGCAAGGGAAATTTATGTTAGATATGAGGGAAAAAACATTCACCAGGAGGGTAGTGAAGCACTGGAACAGGTTACCCAGAGAGGTGGTGGAATCTGCATCCTTAGAGGTTTTGAAGACCTGGCTAGAAAAAGCCTTGGCAGGAATCATCTTGGGGTTGGTCCCACTTTGAGCAGGGGTTGGACTAGATGTGACCTCTTGAGGTCCCTTCACCCTCATTGTCTGTGATTTTATGCCTGGGCCAGCTGAGGGAGATAATTAGTGGCCACAGGAAGTTAAAAGGGTCCCAGGGAGGTGGGTCAGACAGAGAAGGTAAGAGAGGGCAGCTTGGTCAGTAGCTGCAAGACCAGACCAGGGACTCTCAGTGTCTGGGGAGAGAACCATTGGCTGTAAGACTGAGAGCAGCAGCCCCACGGCATGAGCTGATTTGTAGCCTGCTTGAGAGGAAACACTGCAAGAGGAAGGAGAGGTGGTAAACCAACCTGGAGGCACTTTCTCAGGGGCTAAAGAGGCCTCAGACCTGTCAGTTAACCTTTTATGGACTCTATTTGTGTTAGTGCTTGAGGACTGACTGATGTGGGATGTTTTCCCTGGTTATTAAAGACTGTTTCATGGTTAAAGACCTCATAAGCTAATCAGTAACCCTGATCTTGCTACACCATCTTGTCAGCTGCTGAACACTCTCTGCCCTACCTCTTTAAAGACCCACTGTGTGGAAAAAAAAAAAAAAAGTCCTTTAATTAGCTTTAATCTTCTTGTCTATTCATTTTATGTTGTGACCCCTTGTTCTTGTCTGGCAAGAGATCTGCCCTCTATTGTTGCTTTTCTTGTTCATTTTTAGTACGAAGTGTTCATATCCAAGTTGGCAAATACCAGGGTGGAGGGGGGGGTTAACTTAACGATATGATGATCATTTTAATGTGATGTTTTTAATTTCTTTCTACATTTCTGAACATACATTATATAGAAGAAAAAAAGGGAGCCAATAAGATGTTTTGCTCTATTTGTCTTTTTTCTGGTTTGGAAGTTATTCAATTCTCTTATTACAGGTTGGCCCAAGCCTTTGTTGGGAAGAGTGGCGTATACATCAAACAAGGGGGCATGGAGGTGGACAACGTGGGTCTAGGGGACATGGTGATGGACAACACAGGTCTCAGGGATGTGGAGATGGATGATACGGGTCCAGGGAATGAGGACATGGAAGACATGGTTCTTGGGGGTGTAGAGATAGAGGATGCAGGTTCAGGGGCTGCAGTGGTGGATGAAACAAGTCCAGGGACCATGGATATGAGGATGTGGAGATGGAGAATGCAGATCTAAAGGATATAACTATGGTGGATGCAAATCCAGGGGACATAGGGATGGACCAGGCAATGTAGTAATGGGTTACACAAGTCCAGCGCATATAGCAATGGGTGGAATGGAGTCCAGAGGATGCAGCAATGGACAATGTGGGTCCAGAGGACATAGCGATTGGTGGATGGGGGTCTAGGGGATATAGCGATAGGGGATGTATGTCTAGGATGCATAGCAATGGACAACACAGGGGAAGTAGAACTGGAGGATGAGAGTCTAGAGATGTAGCAAAGGAGGATTGGGGTCTAGGGGATGTAGCAATGGAAGAAGCAGGTCCAGGGACATAGTGATGGAGCAAATGGGTCTAGGGAATATAGAGATGTAGGGCATGGGTCTAGGGGCCACAGGAATGGATAGATATGGGTCTAGGGGATGTAGAAATGGAGCAGGCAGGTGTAAAGGATGTACAGATGGAGGATGTGGGTCATGGGGACGTTGTGATGCAGAACATGGGTCTACAGGATGTAACAATGGGCGGCGCAGGTCCAGGAGCCATAGCGCTGGGGAATGTGTTTCTATGGGACTTAGACACACAAGATACATGTCTAGGAGATGTAGATATTGAGAAAAAGCTAGACCCGGATTCTCCTAAGTTTCACAAGGCTAAATCCAGACAACCTGCTCCCGTCTCCCCTTTTCTGCTTCTCCCCTCCCATCTCACCCCTATAGCCACTTTGAACACAAAAGCCCAAAGAAAAGCTGCTTTTCTCTGCCCCATGGCCCTGAATCTCTCTCCCATTGGACAAGTTCACAGCTCCAATGAGCCTCCCCACATCTGGCCCTCAAATGGGAACATTTCAGGGAAAAAACAGGAAGGAGGGGCCCCACTCCCAAAAATCCCCATTTTTTTTCTTCTTTTCAACCCAAAAACCAGAGGACTGAAAGGGAATGAGGCTGGGTTTTGCCCTTAGCTTGGGCAGATCTCATCAAATTAGGGGTATCCTTATGTGTCTCCCAGCAGATGGTTCCCATCCAGGCATCTCATGAGGATTTAGAGAGACCTCCAGAGATTTCCTGGCCTAGAGATGCCAAGAACAGAAGTGGCATGGAGTGAGATGGCTCCTGGGTCATGGACTGTACTGCATTGATGAGGGTGGGGAAATGAGGGCACGGGCAGAGCTGGAGGGGGCAAGATGCTGCAGGTCAGGAGTGAGGGGCACCAGCTGGACTGAAGGGGCAGGGCGCTGTGGGTCGGGAGTGAGGGGCATTTGCATGGCTGTGGTGGGGACTTGTGGTGGGAGACTACTGGTGCCCATGACTCCTGACCTGCACCCCACTACCCCCCAACCCTGCCGGTGCCCCTCACTCCCCCATGCCCTTGTCTAGGGCCTGTTCTCTCCCCTGTGGTTTCTTCCCCTCAAGCATCTCATTTGGTTTCCGCTGCAGCAAGATGAGACTGTATTGGCCTTTAAAGAATGGGGAGAGGTTGGCTGAGGAGCTGAGGCCTGGCTGGGGTGGGCCAGGGTTGTGGGGAGGCAGGAAATTAGTTAGCTGGGCTCTAACAAGTCTCATACCCTAGCTACGAAAACCACACAGGCAGCAAGACACACGTACACAGAAAATTACACAAGGACTGATTGGCAACTTCCTCCTCC
>JAGPOW010001234.1:0-16908 GCA_030014935.1 Caiman crocodilus | reverse complement strand
GGGGGGGCAGGGGGAGGAGGTTCCACCTCCTTGGTGAAGGAGGTTGGAGGGGTGAAAGGTCAGAGGTTATGGCGTGACCTCATGGGCTCAGCCATGTCAATAAAGGCCATTTAAGGACCCTGCTGTCGGGTGGTGTTGTCTATGGGAGGAGGCTAGATCATGGACCTGCTCCTAGCCAAACAGGGCCTTCCATGGGCTCGCAAGGCTCTGATTGGCTGAGAAGTGGGGCCTTGGCCTGGGGGGGTGGGGTTCTGAGGTGGAATAGTTCATTGAGGGCTGGAGGGGAGGTACAGTTGGTCTCCCATGGGCCAGTCCAACTGGCAACACTTCCTTGTTGTGTGTAATGGGCCAGTCCATTTTACAGGGTGGGGGTGCCCAGGGGTTGGCAAAATACCGCCCGCAGGCCAAATCTAGCCCGCGGAGGGACTTTGGTCCCCCAGTCTCGCCTGGCCCAGGCACCATCCAGCCTGTGGCACATGTCCCACTACCTCACCCTGGCCATGCCCTAGCTAGAGCAAGCCAGCTGCAGACAGCCCACCACATCCGGGCAGTGCGGACATGGGCTTTCAGGGTTGGAGGCAGCTGTACTGGTAGGGAGGCATGGGCCAGCCCAAATAATTGCCCCCCCTGCACTGGCTCATGGGGGATTTGGGATATTCCATTACACAGGGGAGGGGGGTGTTGGCAGTTGGGCTAGCCCATGGGAGGTTTGGGATGTTCCATTACACAGGGGAGGGGGGTGTTGGCTGCTGGGCTGGACCATTGGAAGCTTGAGATGGTCTGTTACATAGAGAACGGGGATGTTGACAGTTGGACTAGCCAATGGGAGGTTTGGGATGGTCCATTACAGTGGGAGGGGGATGTTGGCAGTTGGATTAGCCCCTGAGAGGGCTGGAATATGCCATTGCACAAGGGTAGGTGGTTGCTTGGATTTGGACTGGCCCATTATAGTAGGAGGGTTGGGATGTGCCATTAGGAAGAGAGGCAGCTGCTTTCACAGAGACTGGCCCATTGAAGTGTACAGTTGGAGTGTTCCAGTGTAGAAGATGCGAGGGGGGGCAGAATTCCAGGTTCAACAGCCCGTGATAGAGCTGAGCAGGGTAGACAGACAATCCCCTGTTACAGCAGGCAAGTATGGAGAAACATCATCCTGTTAATGAACAGGGTGGTCCTCAAATAGAACGGCCCATTATAAGCACATGATGTCCGGGAAGATAGCCAAATAGTGGAATATCCCATGGGGGCTGGGAGGAGCACTAGTGCACCACAAGGAGAGGGGGACCTGAGCATGCAATGACCTAGCCATGGGCACTTGGAACCTCCCATTTTAAATGCACTAAAAAGGGCTGTCCCTTGGTGGAATGGTCCATTGCAGTAGTTAGAGAAGTTCCCATTGGGGGGGGAGGGGGAGAGGGGGGGGGGAGAGAGAGAGAGAGAGAGAGAGAGAGAGAGAGAGAGAGACTACCCTTGCTGGAATGGTCCATTATTGGTGTAGGGGATGCTGGAACAGCCCAAAATGTGGAGCAGTCCATTACAGCAGGTAAGATTGGCATGGCTCATTTGAACAGCTTGAGGGGGGTATCAACTGGTGGACTGACCCATTATGAGAAGGGGAGGGTGAATAATGGCATAAGAGGGGGTATTGATATATCATGCAGATAAATTATAATATATAGTATATATATAGTATTTATTTAAAGTATGTTATGATATATAATAAAATGAAACTAGCACATACTATGTATGTCTATGTATATATGTGCATGTGTTTATGTACATGCTTATGTGTGTGTGTATGCATGTGCATACATATGTAAAGAGAGAGACTAGCGAATTGCCCTTCAAGGATAACAGGAGATGGGGTGGGGAGCAGGCTGGGAGGGAGCACTGCCACCTCCCACCCTGCACCACCACTGCCTCTTGGGAGCGGGGAGAGAAGCTTGCCTTGCCGTCCCTCCCTCCCCCTACGCCAGCACCCTGCACCACCTCCACCTTCAGTGGCACTGGTCTCCCCCCCTCCCCCACCCTCACCTTCGGAGGTGGCAGAGCACCACCATGATGGCAGGGATGAACTGGGGGGAAAGAGGCCAGTGCTGCTGGTTTTACCACCACACTCTGTCCTCTCCATCCTGCTGTCATGGCAACTTTTCACACTCTGATTGGTTGTTTCGCTAACCAATCAGAATGCTCCAAGAGCGTTACAGACAGACTGACAGACTAAGCCCTTTATTCTATAACTGTGGTTCTCAAACTTTTTTTTTTGCGTACCACTTGGTAATTGCTGAGAGTCTCGGTGGATCACTTAATAAACTTTTTATTTGTTTTAAATATCAAAGCACACAATTCATATTTTAGTATCAATATTCTAACCTTACAAGTAAAGATATTCTGGATTGTTCTGCAGCCTTTTACCGTGGACCACCTGAATGGAGCTTGTGAATGAGGGGTGGTCCATGGACCACCGTTTCAGAGCCTCTGTTATATATATGTGTGTGTGTGTGCACGTGTGTGTGAATCTATTTATATCTCATGCAGATAATAGATTATAACATATAGTATTATAACAATAGTATAGTATAATAGTAATATTATGATAGCAATAGTAAATATAATAGTGTTGGCTACAAATGTTCAAGTCGGGATCCTTAAAATTCTAGTTTATTAGGCAGATTGAAACACTGTAATGAGTTAAATCATAAACCTTGGGGCTGGGCCCCACACACACACACGTGCACAGACATACACACACACAGTAGCAGGCTACAGAGTCAGGTATACCTATCCTACAAGCACTGGAATCTGTCGTTGAGGCTTCCTTCAGCACGTTGTTATCTTCCAGAAGGGGGTCGCCAGCTGGTCCTTCTGGCTGGACAGGTCTGGTCGAGTTGGAGATCAAGAGGGCACCTCTGAGGGTCACTTTCCACTGCCTTTTATCTGTCCCTGGCAGACTTTGGTAACTTCTCAGTTTTCAGGTTTGCCCAATCCAGGGGTCATTGACCCTCGTGGGACTTCCCGCCCCCCCACCTCGATGGCTACTGCACGGCCTCTGTCAGCCCCAGGGGTTGTCCGCATGAACGTGCAAGTAGTTTGGGAGTCCATTGATGAATTTAGAATAGGGCTCTGGGAGCAGTCGATCTGGAGATATTCAGCCCAAAAGTTGGTTCCTGGTGTTGATTAACTCAGGCCAGTGCTTCTAGCCCTTGATCAGTGAGGTTTAGAGATTTCCCAGTTGTTACATTGTCTTCCATTGGGTTCTTCCCTTGGTTGAGCTGTAGCTTCCAGGTGTTAATTGCCGTGTGCTACCTTGTTACACATTCAGTCACTACGCAGTCAATCACTGATTCACTCGCTCTTTCAGGGGCCAGCCTGATACAGGGAAGGACAGTTTGATTCCTGCCCTTGTTAACATTGGTACAATGTATAACTTACTTATGAAACTAAACACATTTAGTTGAAAGGTAAGGAGTATAAAATATAAGCTACAAATGCCATGGCACACAAATAGATAAAAATACCAAATTACAAGGGGAGATACAAAATGCACACATACGAATTTTAAAACACAACTCCTTATCTTAAAGTGAAAGAGAGAGGAAGGAAGAAAAGGTAGAAAAAGAGAAACAGATCCAAAGAGGAGAGAGCAAATGCAGGCAAGAGGAAAAGGGGGCTTTCTGCTACAATAGTAGTATAGCTTTATAGTAATAGATTATAGAGGGGGGTGTGTGTGTGTGTGTGTGTGTGTGTGTGTGTGTGTGTATGATAATATGACATAATAGGAGAGACTGGATTATGCATTTGCTTCCTCCACGTCCTAGTTTTCCTGCTACAAGAGGCCCTACCTCTTTTACATAAAGTATATAAAGAATAATTTCAAATACCAGGCTGTATCTCATTAGCATAATTTAGGCATCACATAGGGAAAGCAGACTCTAATAGTTGTCCCGCCTCCCCCATCAGGCCTATCGGTCCCAATTTGCATTGCATGTATTTTGCCCCTCTCTTGGCATAAATTATACAATGAGTTTCTGAAAAATCAGGCTGTGGCTCATTTGCATAATGTATGCATAGAGGAGTCAAAGCAGAAGGAACCTTTATCTTAAATGATGGCCCCATCCTCGCCTTAAGTGTGCACTCACGTAAGGCAGAGGAACCCTCATTTGCACGCCGTTGAAGGTTTCTGCATAAATTATGTAGCTTACAGGTGGTTCTTGTTTATGGTCAAGCTGCCCCCCTACCCCAAGACACCCATGTAGGACATACATCCCTATTTGCATATCATTTATTTGCATAAAAATATGCCAAGCACTCCTGTTGCCTGTGGCTAAGCTCCGCCCCTTTGCATCACATACCCATAAATTATACAAATATTGATATGCATTGTTATATTTATATTATATTTATATATTTCTATGTACAACTTATGCATGATGTAATAACTTAATGTCTAATTTATGTATTGTAAGCACGCAATCAGGGCACAGTCCCCGCCCTTCTCGTTTGCCTAAGCTATGCACGCACATCAGAAGCCGCTTCAAAGCCTCGCTCTCCTGGGGAAGGAAGCCCCGCCCGTTTTGCATAGATTACGCAAATCAGGACGGAGCTCGAAGGCTGCTTGCGCCCCGCCCCCTCCTTATGCAAATCCCGCGCGCTCCCCACAGCCCGGGCCGGCGGGAAGCCCCGCCCCGATGCAGCGTGGGGGGCGTGGCTTCCCCAGCCGCCGGGGCCTGGGACCCGGATGGCCGTTTAGTCGGTGCTGAGACGCCGAAGCTGCCACATCGGGCCGTGGGCTGGGCGGAGGGGGTGGGGACTTGCCGCCATCCGCCGCCATCCTCCGCCTGGAAGCCCCCTCCGCTCCCGGGGACCCCGCGGCCGGTGAGAGCGGAGCCCGCCCGACCCGACCCGACCCGACGAGGTGGGTATCGGCCTGCGGACACCTTCCCCGGGGCCCCCGGCCAGGCGCGCTGCGCGGAGCCCGCTGGGACGCTCGGGCCTCCGCCATCTTGTGCCCGGCTTCCTAACCCGTCCCCCCTCCGGCTTCATCCGCATCCATCCTCCCCCCGGCGCCCTCCGGGCCCGGCCGGGAGACCCCCCGCAAGAAGGGGGCTAATTACCCCCCTGGACTCCACGGTCCCCCAAGGGGCGGGGGGGTTAAAGTGACTGTTGAAGCTCTAGAGGCCAACCCCCCCATTATATACCCCCCATGGGGTGGAGGAGGGGGTGCTTGGCAGACTTGTGACTGAAGGGGCCTTTAACAGCCCCCTTCTACTTCATCCCATCGTTTTTAAGGCAAAAAATGGGGATGGGGGGTATTTGGGGTGCTGGGGGCTCTTGCAAAGCCCTGCCCAGTAAACCAGTCCCTTCTGTTCTAGGGGGTTGGGGTATCCCTTGTTGATTTATGGAGGGGCTGTAGCTTTTGAGGGTGTAATTGGAGGTTTTCTGGTCTTCCCCTTGCCCCCCAGTGGCCACACCCTCCCCAACCCCCCAGGTTTTGGGGTGCATGAGGGGGCTAAGATTTAGGGTAAAAGCAGGGAGTGGGACCCTTTTATACTCCCCCTTTGAAGTCGGAGACACCCCAAAATGCGTGGAAGCAGCTGCTTTATGGCAGTAGGTTTGTTTTGGGTGGGCGGCCCCCAGATTGGACCCCGTCAGCTTTTTGGGGGCATCTGAAATGGACTGGGGGTGCTAGGCTACGTGGGGGGAGATATCAGGGTTCCCCCACTGCCTTTGGGGGGCTGGAGCTTCACTCCCTGGTGCCTCCCCGCCCAACCAGTGCCTGTCCTCGGTGAGACCCAGCCCGCCCAACTGCTTCTGCAGTGGTACCCAGCACCCCCAGGAAATTGGGGGTGGGGAGGAGGGGCACGTTTTCACTGCTCTGCTTGTTTTGGTGCTGGTTTGGAGATGGTGTTCGTTTTAGCTCAGCCCCCCCATACCCACTTATTTTGGGGTCTTCTAGGATTGTTGGAGTGTCTTGAATGGGAGACTTGATTTGGGGGGGCTTCCTCTAATATCCCCTAGAAGATGTTCGCGTAGCCCCGGAGCTGCCTTTCATGCTCCTCCTTTATTGATGGAGGTGGGGGTATGGAGCTGCCTTTTGTGCCCCCCTCTGCAGGTTGTTTTGAGGTCTCCTGGGATTCTTGGAGTGTCTTGGATGGGAGGGCATTGATTTGGGGGATCCCTTCCCTGATACTGTCCAACCCCTAGGAAGTGCCCCTGTGGCCTCTGAGCTGCCTTTAATGCCCCCTTGAGTTGTTTTGGGAGCTCCTGGGATTGTTGGGGTGCATTGGATGGGTAGGCATTGATATGGGACATGCCTTCCCTGATACCTGCGTTGGAAACACCCCTGTGCCCATTCAGCCACCTTTCACATGTCATAGGGGTGTTGGAGGGGTGTCTAGCTTCACCGCAGAACCCCTCAGCCCCCAACATATTGGGGGCACTACTGAATCAAGTCTAGAGCTCCCCCCTCTTCTGTCATTCCCCCCAGCAATGAATAGATCCCAGATCCATGGCTTTAACTTGGGAGGAGGGTCTATGGGAAAGGAGGGGCTGGTTTCACTCAGCCGCCCCCACTGTCAGTCAAAGTCGGGTGAGCTTATTTCCATGCAGTTTTGGGGCGGAAATCATAGCTTTGGGGGTCTCTGTTCTCCCAGGATTTTTCTCTCCTATTCTGCTTCAATAAAAGCCATTGGTTTTTAACCCCCTCCTGGCAGAAGGCCACAAAGGACCTTTTTCATACCAGCCGCTCTCCTTTTAAGTTAGTCGAGGTACGTGTGATATTCGGGGGTCTGCAGGGTCCATCTCACCCTCCCCATCCCAAAATCGCCACTGAGAGGTAGAAACCCCCTTGGAAATATGAAGGTTTAAATAAAAACAGACTATTTGCAGCAGGGTTGGTATCTGTGAATACAGGATGAAAGCAGCTGATTAAATCTAGCTTGGAGGTTTAATTGTCTTGGGTGGGGGATATTAAAATATGGATGGAAAAGCCAGGAGAGATTGGACAAATAAGTGAGAAAACTTCTTAGCGGGTTCTAGGTGGGGGTTGTTCTGGTTTGGACTTTAGATGAGCTCTAAGGAGGGAAAACGCAGCTTCTCTTGCCCCCTAAATTTTCCTGGTGGCTGGATTGTTTTGGTGGGGGGGCATCATGGGGGGTGCCTTGGATGCTTCTGGGAGGGGGGCTTCTTGGGGTGCAGGCCTGGGCAGATGAATGACATGGAGGAGTAGACAGCCCATCATTGGTCTTGGAGTGAACCCTAGGCTTGGAAGGAGGTTAAGTGGGTTCCCCCAAACCCCTCAGCCTCTTTAATATTGAGGGAGGGTCAGATTTGGGGGGGGCAAAGATGAAGATCTATAACTACCCCCTTCTGCATCACCACCATAAATGCATCCCTCAGCCATGAATATGGACCAGAGGCATCCATTTTGGCGGGCAAAAAGAAGATTAACCATGTTTTATTAGGTCAGAAACACCCAGACCTAGCTGAAACGTGTCTGAATTTGGGGTGTCTTTGCTCCCCCCAAACCCCCAGCTGCAGAGCTCCTAGTCAACCACACTGGTGCCAGTGGGGATTAATGGCTTCTTAATTGATTTGCAGAGGACACCCAGGCGCCTGCCGGCTCTGTTAATCGATGGTTTTTATTCCCTCTCATGATGATGTGCTCTCTTTTTTTCCTTCGTGGCTTTAAAATATCCCCGTTTTCCAGGGACAGACCTCTCCCTTCACCTCCCTCCATCCAAGGAGCACCCGCAGCAAACTGAGGTGCATGGTTATGTGGCTATAACTAATTAGTACTTCCCCAGACCCACACAGAGGTTGGGGGGTGGCAATAATTAGGTTGTATGCAGTGCCTCATTCGGGGTCATTCAGAGTTTTAGGAGTAGATCTTGGGACTTCACATTGGGTTGACAGACGGCAAGGCAGCGTGTCACCTTGGAGACGACTAACCAATTGAAAGACACAGCATTATCTGAAGGCAGCTCCCAAAACACATTGGGGTGAACTAGAGGTGGGAGGGCGTATCATATATCGGTCCAATGTCAGATCTGCAGTGATATAAAGGAAATTGAATATATTGGAAATCATTCACATCGGGCTGATTATTTGATTGATAAATGGCCCCTGTGTGCACGCAGCTGCAGGACAGTGTAGGCAGCGAGGCCTGGCAGCATGGACAGCTGCCTCCAGCTGGTAAGTCTGGTGGGGTGGGGGGGCAGATCAAGGCCCCCTGCAGGGAGATAGGGAGGCTGGAGCTGGGACAAGGGCAAGTGCTGCCCAGCCGGGGTGGGACAGCCATGGCTCATCTGGGGGGCACAGTTGCCACTGCTGCTTGACCGCTTGTCCCACTGCTGCTCCCGTACTCATCAGGGTTGGGGTGCAGGGCATGTGCCTCCAGATCTGTGGGGGGCGGGCTGGCGCTCTGCTAGGCTCTTCCCGGCAGGCCGCAAAGGGACTGCACTGGGAGGTGTTGGGGGGTACTGCAGTCACAAAGTCACTGTAGCCCCATCCCAGTGCAGAGCTCGGTGCAGCCCCAGCCTGTCCTGCACAGATCTGTTGTTACACCCCCCCACCTCCCGACAAGCAGCGGGAACAGCAGCAGGTGCTACTGGGTGAGCACTAGATGAGCCACCACACCAGCAGCATGTGGCAATGGGAGATGCCCGCACCCCCCAGATCAGTCACCGCTCTGTCCCACACCTACCCCAGCTGGGCCGCACTTGCCCCACCCTTATTCTTCCCTCCTATGGGAGCCTTGATCTGCCTCTCCATGCTCCTTCCCCCTCCCCCCCACACCAGCTAAACACAGCTCTCCCCACTTCAGGGCTGGTATCAGAAATTGGATTGGTATCAGCCGATATACCTCAAAAATCAGCTATTGGCTACAAAAATCTCTTATCGTTGCACCCCTAGAGTGAACTTTTAAAGGAGCCTTGGGTTGAGGGGGGACAAATGAATGGTGGACACCCCCCAAAAAGAAAACCCAGCTGACTTCAACAGAGAATGGGTGGTGGGTTGTTGTCTTCTGATGTTCATAGGCAGTATTAATGTCACTGTTGGTTGTTTCAGGCAGATGCTGCCCCTTTGCAATGGAGCTTAGAAAGACCCCCTTCCCAACCAATCTTTGTTTCCATCTCATCCCTTTTTCTTAATACAGATTTCTGCTGTGGGGGTGAGGGGAAATGACTTGTGGGTGGGTTTGTTTCCAGCCAGGTTGCTTCCAGGTGTCAGCTCAGGGCCCAGGCATCATCAAAAAGGCAAATGCAGTGGTAGGGCTTATTGAGAAAGGAGTTGGAAACAAAACAGAACCTTTTCATGATGCCCTTTTATAAACCTACAGTGTGTCCACACCTCGAAGACTGCGCTCAGTTCTGGTCTCCACACCTCTGAAAGGGTATAGACCTGGAGAAGGTCCAGAGAAGGGCAGCAAGGATGATGAGTGGTACGGAGGGGCTTCCATACGAGGAGAGGCTTATGAGAGAGAGTCTGGGGTCGATAGAAGGACAGATGGATAGGTAGATAAATGTATAGATGGACCATGGGGTGGGTGAACGGATGGATGGATGGATGGAGTGTGGTGGGTAGACACGGGTGCATGGATGGATGGAGTGTGATGAATGGAGTCTGAGGTGGATATATAGACACGTGGACAGAAGGTATGTGGGACAAATGGACAGGTGATGGGTGGGTGGACAGATGGCTTGTGGGGCAGATGGATAGACTTGTGGACAAGATGGCATGTGGAACCAGTGGTGTGGATGCATGGATGTGTGGCTTGTGGGGTGAATGAATGGAGGGACAGATAGTGTGGGGTGGACAGATAGACAGGCCTCCAGTTTAGAAAAGAAACACCTGTGGGGGAACATGAGAAGGCTTTGGGGACATAAGGAGACATGGGTGCCATATGTCAATGGGGAGGTGGAAAAACTTGAGAGGGTCCACCTGTATGATCAGGGGCTTGATAGTGGCTTACCACTATATCAGAGGAGTGCATCAGGAGCTCAGTGAACAGCTGTTCACTAGGGCACCCCTGGGGAGAAGACCAGGACTAATGGCAAAAAGCTCCTGGAAGGCTGCTTCAGGCTTAATACCAGGAGAAATTCCTTCACAGTCAGGCTATCTGGACTGTGGATTAAACTCTCCCCAGAAGTGGTACAGTCACTTACCCTGGAGGTTTTCAAAAGGAGACTGGACAGTCACCTTGCTGGGTCACTTGACCCCAGTTGTCTTCTTGCCTAGAGTGGGGGACTAGACCAAGTGGTGTGCGAGGTCCTTTCCAGCTCCTAACAATCTGTGAATTTATAAAACATACTGTATGGCGAAGAGAGAGCCAGTGGGGATTTATTATAGACCATTTTGCCAGATGAGAACCAGGGGTCACAACATGAAATGCGCAGGCCTTCAGTTTAAAATAGACAGGAGAAAGTTCTTCCACAGATTAATTATCCATTGGGAAAGGAAGCTGAGAGTTCAGCCAGTTTTCCAAGAGGGCTTGGAGCTATTCTTGGAGGAAAGGGGCATCAGGAGCTATTGAGCATGGGAGTCAGGGGCACAATCTCTGAATTGCAGCCTCCAGCATTTAAGGTCTAGGGAGCACCAAGTGAGAGAGAAATAGGAGGGAAAAACCCCAGGCAGAAGCAGTGCTCTCTCCCTTCCAGCATCCAGGGTCTGCCCCAGTGCAACATAGGAGACTAGGTAAGAGAAACCTGTGGTCTGACCCAGTCCATGGCAGTTCTTAGGGTTGCTGCTCAGGGATGATCTAGGCCAGGGGTGCTCATCATCTGCATCACTGTAATCAAAATCCTAGATCCACCTATGGCATCACTTAGGAGCGTTAGGGCCGAGACCCAGGAGATGATTCATAGATATTTGAGTCAGAAGGGACCTTAGCAGATCATCAAGTCCGACCCCCTGTATTGGGAAGGAAAGTCTCCGTGTGCATGTCCAGTCTCCTCTTAAAGACGTCCGAGGTAGGAGAGAACATCACCTCCCTTGGGAGCCCATTCCAGATTTTGGCAACCCTTACTGTAAATAATTCCTCTCTACTTGACCTTAATTAGGCCTCATCTAGAGCTCTGTGTGCAGTTCTGGGTGCCACATTTTAGACACGGAGAAGTTTGTGAGGGTCCAGGAGAAAGATGATCAAGGGTTTGGAAGGCGAGTCCTACAAGGAAAGGCTGAAGGAGCTGGATGTGTCCCAGCTTGTGGAGAAGGCACATGATAACCTTCAGATATTTGAGGGCCTGGTATAAAGAAGAATGAAAGTATTTCTACCTGTAGGCTTGAGGTGGCAGCCGAGGAGGTTGAGATTGGATATCGGGAAGAACATCTTCACTGTTAAAGCAGGGAGGCAGTGGAATAGACCAGGGGTTCCCAACACCTAGGCTGTGAAGGGTTGTCTGCCAGTTCACAGGATAGTTGGCTGCCGGACTGGAAGTCTGGAAATATATTACAGTAAAAGCTCTGTTATCCAGCATCCCCTGGGAATTGTGGGGGGGGGGGAGGGGGCAGGGTGCTGGATAACAAAATGCTTTGGTTAATTCAGCAGCCCAAACAGGTGTCCTTGCCTGTTCGCATCACCACCTCTCCTGCTGCATCTGGGATGTTGCTGTCCCTGCCGCAGCATCACCAACTGTCTTGCAGGCCCCACGGGACAGGGAGGCAGGCTCTGTGCAGCCTGCTATGCCCTGGGCTGTGGGGGCTCAGCAGTGCAGGCTGCTTTTCCCCCGGCCATGGGGACTCAGAGAAACTGGAAGTGCCACAGTGGGCACTTCTGGTTTCACTTTACCTTACAAGCTGGCATGCCAGTTAATAGAGCATGCTGGCTTGTAAGGTGCCAGTTAACCAAGCTTTTCATAGTTTCATAGTAGCTAGGGTCAGGAGAGACCTGAACAGATCATCTAGCCTGACCCGCTGCCACAAGCAGGAATGAATACTGGGTTCACAAGACCTGCCTGTGGTGTCAGTCATTGCCAGTCTGCAGCTTGCCAGTCCACCATCACTTCTGGCTCGCAACATGAAAAGGTTAGGAACCATTGGAATAGATGCCTAGGGGGCTTGTGGGCTGTCCATCACTGGAGGTGTTCAAGAAAAGATTGGGCAGCTACCGGTTGGGGATTTTTTTAGGCATGATAGTGTTCTGTGAAGTTCTGCTATCCCCTGGTTGGGGGTGACCTAGGTATGACAGTGCACTGCTACCCCTGGTCTGGGATGATCTAGCCTTGATGATGTTTTGCTGTGGGCTACTATTCCCGGGTCAGGAATGATCTAGGCGTGGTGATGTTCTACTGTCCCCTGCTTAGGGATGATCATGACGTGACGATGTTCTGCCTATGTTCTACTTGCCCCCTGGTCCAAGATGAGCTAGGCCTGATGATGTTCTGCTGTGTTCTTCTATCCCCTGGTTGGGACTGATCTAGGCATGATGATATTGAGCGCGACTACTCTCTCCTGGTGCAGGATGATCTGGGTGTGACGTTATTCAGCCGGTGTTTTGCTACCCCAGAGTGGTGGTGATCTAGGCTTGACAATGTTCTGCTATGTTCTACTATCCCTAGTCCAAGATGATCTAATCATAGCCCTGTTCTGTTATGTTCTACTTGCCCCTGGTCCAGGATGATCTAGACGTGACTCTGGCCTGCTCTGTTTACTACCCCAGTCCAGAATGATCTAGGTGTGCCGATGTTTTGCTATGTTTACTACCTCTAGGCCGAGTTGTTCTAGGTGCAGTGATGGTTTGGGATGACCTAGGCGCAATTATATTTTTACTATCCCCTTGTCTGGGATGATCTAGGCATGACTATGTTCTGCTTTGTTTACTACCCCTGGTCGGGATTGTTCTAGCTATGATGGTGCTACAGTGGTCCAGGGTGACCTAGAGGTGACTATATTTTATTACCCCTTGGTCCGGGATGATCTAGGCATGACAATGCTCAGGGATGATCTAGGCATGACAATGTTCTGCTCTGTTTACTACCCCTGGTCCGGATGATCTGGGCATGATGCTGGTCAGGGATGAACTAGATGTGACAATGTTCTGCTGTGTTCTACTTACCCTGGTCACCATGATCTAGGCATAGCAATGCCTGTGTTCTACCACGGGGATTTCTCGGCCTTCTGGGCCTTGCTGATTGCTGCTGCCAGTCTCCCCTCCTTTTTGCTACAGAGAGCAGGGGAGCCTTGGAAGTCCAGGTGCTTAGCATCTCTTCCTAGCTTTGGTCAGGAAGTGGGAGCTGGAGAGCTTAGAGCAGGGTGGAGGCCTGGGAGCCCGGTTCTCTCCCTGCTCTGAGGGGAGAGTGGGAACTGGGGTGACAGTAGGAAGCAGGATACATCGTTCCTCTTCCCACCTCTGGGCAGGGAGTTGAATCTAGAGGGCTTGGACTGGGTGTGGCAGGGGACAGGCTGGGAGCCTGGACACCTGGGTCCTGCCCTCCTCATCCTCATCTCTCCTCCCTCTCTCCAGACAGGCAGGTTTCGCAAGGCACCGGAGGAACCATCGTACTCAATGACCTTCCAGCGCGATGTCCGATCGTCTGGGGCAGACAGCAAAGGGGAAGGATGGAAAAAAGTATTCGTCGCTCAACCTGTTTGACACATACAAGGGGAAGTCCTTAGAAGTCCAGAAGCCCACAGGTGCGGGGGCAGGGGGGCACCCTCCTGGGGCAGGCAGGGGTTGGCTCTGCTGTCTTCTAGGCAGGGCACTAGGGTGAACTGTGCTGGGGTGGCAGTTCTCACCCACACTTGCTCATACCATCCACTCCCACTGCAGGCAGAGCTGGTTGGGAGGTGGCTCTAGGTGGCACTGTGCTGTCAGTTAAGTACGGGGGAAAGGTGTACTGACCCAGTTTCAGGATGAAAGTAGGTGCTGGGGGCTGAGAGTCTGGACTCCTGGCTACCCTCTGAATTCTGGGACAGGGCTGTGGGGTCTGAACACCTGAGTTCCCTTCTCGTTCTGGTTGGGTCTGGTATGTTCCAACCAGGGAAGGTGGTGCTGGGAGCCCAGGTACCTGGGTTCCCTCATAGTTTGGGGTCTGGTGGGGAACAGTGGGATCTAGTAGGGTAGAGCTGGGACCCTGGATGCCTGGGTTCTCTTCCCTACTCTGGGAGATGAGTGGGGTACATGGGATGAAAGTCGGGGCTGGGAACCCAGGTGCCTGGGCTGCTTCTTCATTCTGGTGAGATCTGTTAGGATAGAGTGAGGGGGTTGGGAGCCTGGACACCTGAGTTCTGTGCCCAACTCAACAATCTCTCAAGGTGGGGAAGACTGGTAGCGTAAAGAGCCTCAAAGAGGTCCAGCAGGGGGTGCTTTCCCAGGTAGGCAGGCTGAGCAGGGGGTGCTGTGCTGGGGCAGCACTTTCTCCTCTACACTGGGCATTTGCTCACCATTGCCCCCATCTCAGGCAGGGCTCGGAGGTGGGGATTACTTCGATGCATGACCTGCCCTGTGTCTCCGCCCCACTCCCTCTACCCCCCCTTGCTCTCAGTAGCCCCTCGCCATGGCCTGCAGAGTCTGGGGAAAGTTGCTATCGCTCGGCGCATGCCGCCGCCCGCCAACCTGCCGAGCCTGAAAGCGGAGAACAAAGGCAATGACCCCAACGTCTCATTAGTGCCGAAAGACGGGACAGGATGGGCAAGCAAGCAGGACCAGCCCGACCCAAAGAGGTAAGGAAGGGCAGGGGGCATGATATGATCCAGTGGCTCCTGGGTGCAGATGAGCACTAGGGGATGATGGGGCAGCGGGTCTTGGATGCCATGGTGAGGGGGGAGGAACTGGGGCAATGGAGATCCTGACTGACTGGGGGGTGCTGATGGGCTGTGGCAAGGGACCATGGCTGGCTGGTGGGGCAAGGATGGGGCTGGGGCAGTACATAGCAATAGGGTGGAAGATTGTAGCCTGCTCAGGTAGTAGGGCAAGGAGCCCTGAGTGACTGGTGGTGGGAGCAGGGGGCCTGGCTGTCTGGATTGGGGGTGGTAAGTGGAAAGGGGGTGGGAGACTCTAACTGGTGTAGGAAAACAGGGTTGGGGAACCATGGCTAGCTGGGGTGAGGCCAGGGGACTGCGGCTGGCTGGGGGGTGAGGTGGGGCTGGGACAGTAAGGCGGGAGATTCTGGCTGGCTGGGAGGTGGGAAGCCGGGGCACATGGCGCCCTTGGCTGGCTGATGCTGAAGACTTGGTTGAGGAACCAAGCAGAATTTGATTCCTACTCCAAGTAGGATCTGGAGCAGGATCCTTCCCTATCTCACTGCCCTGGTAGTGCCCCAGGCTGGGGTCTCCTGGGCTTGTCCTCCCTGACTTTGCCCCCCTTGCAGTACCGATGCCTCAGCAGCTCCGCCGCCGGAGTCGCAGTCACAGCCGGCTTCACAGACGCCTGCCTCCAACCAAGTGAAACGCCCCCCAGCACCCCCCGAGGTGAAGGCTTGGAGAGGGGTGGGGAGGAATTGGGCAGGAAGGTGTATGCAAGCCCCCTGATGTAACTTATCAGACCTCATTTCCTTCCCAAAGCTGCCCAAGAGACCCTACTGCCCTCCCAGAGCTAGAGAGAACCCAGGTGTCCAAGGTCTTAGCACCCCTGAGACCCACTGCTCTCCTAGAGCTGGAGAGGACCCTGGTGCCTGGTCTAACTCCCCAAGAGACCCTACCGCCCTCCCAGAGCTGGAATGAATCCCAGGTGTCCGGACTGTCTGATGAACCCTTCTCCTCCATCAGCCACTTTAACCCTACCCTAACTAGACCCCAGTCCCCTTCCATAGTGGGGATGGTACCCAGGTGTCCTGTCCCCTACACCAGTCAGTCCCTGCCCCTATGGACAGTTCCCAGGTGACCTACCTGAACCTCCTGCCCCCGACTGATGACCTTTGGTGAGGGTCTGTATGTAAAATACCTTGGGGAGCTGGGGCACTTTGGGGGTTGAGTGTCCCCAAACTCACCACGCCCCCTTTTTTTCTCTGTTTCAGAATCCCCCCACAGCAGCAGGCGGGGTAAAGTCTTGGGCTCAGGCCAGCGTTACCCATGGAGCGCAAGGAGATGGTGAGGCTGGGCGCTAGGGGGCGCTGTGCAGTGGGGGCAGGGGCAGGGAGTCCTCCATGGTCATAGGGTTGTGGGAGATCATTGGTCCTCCAGGGGTTTAGTGGAAGCAGTTTGTGTTTTCTTCAACCTCTTTGGTCCCCCATGGGCATAGAGGTGGTAGGCCCTTGGTCCTCAAGGGTCATAAGTGAGAGGCCATTGGGCCTCCAGGGTTGCAGACTTCTTTCTTTTCTAGAGTCATAGAGGTGGCAACCCCTTTCTGCCTCTTGGTCTTCCTGAGTCATAAATATGGGGAGCCCTTTGATCTTCCCAGGGTCACAGAGAGGATAAATCACTCCTCACTCCCCCTGTCCTTAGAGCCTGGATGATCATAGAGGCAGAAGGACCATAGAGGATCTTGGTCCTCCTGGACAATAGATGTGGGCTGGAGAGGGGCAGAAGACCACCTCTAACCACCCTCTCTCTTCTTACAGGTGGAAAGGGATCAAACCTACTGTCGCGATTCTCTCGCGAGGAATTTCCGACCCTGCAGGCAGCTGGCGACCAGGACAAGGCTGGCAAAGAAAGGGACACTGCCGATGCGTCGTATGGGCCAGGACCAAACCTCCGCCCCCAGAGTGAGTCTTACCCTGCCTCCGTTTCCCCTGTTCTTCATAGCTGTTTCCCAGTGGGGCACCTCACGCTGAGCCAGTTGCATTGTGTGGCAGTTGGTGGCTAAATTTGCTGCCACCCCCCCCCCCCCCAAAAAAAAAAAAGACATGGGCCTGTTAAGTTAAACCAAAGAAGAGGTGCTCGTTTCCAAGCTTCTTTTTAACTCCACTTCGATCATCAAAGAAAAAAAGGTGTTTTTTGCAGGGTGGGGTAAGGGGTGTCAGTAAAAGTGGTGCC
>JAGPOW010001220.1:28436-39541 GCA_030014935.1 Caiman crocodilus | reverse complement strand
AGCCAGGGAGCAACAAAGGCGCCAGTCACAGGGCTCAAGTGCCTATACACTAATGCCAGGAGCATGGGGAGCAAGCAGGATGAACTAGCACTCTTGCTTGCAGAAAACACCTACAACTTAGTAGGGCTAACAGAAACCTGGTGGGATTCTTCCCACAACTGGGCGGTACACTTTGAGGGTTATAAGCTGTACAGAAAGGATAGAGTGGGAAGAGAGGGGGAGGTGTGGTGCTCTATGTCAATGAGCGATATACATCGACCCTTATCAAAATGGAATCGGAGGAGGAGAAAGTAAAAGGATTGTGGGTTAGGTTACATGGAGATCAAAGAGAAAGGAATTTGGTGGTAGGGGTCTGCTACAGACCCCCACACCAAGGGGAAGAACTAGATTTGGGACTCCTGAGGCAGCTCTCAGAGACCATAAAAACTAGGGAAGCGGTAGTCATGGGGCACCTAAACTACCCAGGCATCTGCTGGCAGACGCAGACAGCAAAGTTCCACTGTTCACGCAGGTTCCTATCCTGCGTACAGGACCTCCACCTGATGCAGGAGGTACATGGTCCCACTGGGGGGAATGCCTTACTGGACCTGGTATTGGCAATGGGGGATGGCATGGTAGGAGACGTATAGATCGGTGGTCACCTGGGGGACAGTGATCACCAACTAACAGAATTCATCATAAGACATCAAGTGGGTAAGGTAACTAGTAGAGTGAAAGTGCTAGAATTTAGGAAAGCTGATTTCAATGAACTAAGGTGTTTAGTCAAGGACGCACTGCAGAGTAAGAGTTTTGAAGAGATGGGAGCCTAGGAAGGGTGGTTGTGCCTTAAGGAAATGATCCTTTGGGCACAGAGGGAGACAATCCTAATGCAAGGAAAAAGTGGGGAAAGGGGCCAAGAGGCTTCCTTGGCTGACCAGAGAAATCCAGAGCAGTCTATGGGCTAAAAGGGAAGTATATAAAAAGTGGAAACAGGGAGAGATTACCAAAGAGGAGTATACCTCCTCTGCTCGCTCTTGTAGGGAGGCTGTTAGGCCAAATCTACCACGGAGCTGAGGATGGCATCCCAAGTTAAGGATAACAAAAAATTGTTCTTTAGATAATAGGGAGTAAAAAGAAGGCCCAGGGTGGAATAAGACCTCTACTAAATGGGCAGAAGCAATTGGTGATGGACAAGGGGGGACAAGGCTGAACTCCTCAATGAGTTCTTTGCCTCAGTGTTCCTAAGCGAGGAGCAATACAAGGCTCTCACTGGGATTGTAGGGAGGAAGCAGCAGGGCACCAGGCTAGCAAGTGTAGACCCTGAGATCGTGCAGAGTCACTTGGAGGAACTGGATGCATTTAAGTCGGCAGGCCCAGATGACCTCTATCCAAGGGTGCTGGCTGATGTCATTGCACAGCCACTGGCTTGACTATTTGAACACTCATGGCAAATGGGCCAGGTCCCAGAGGACTGAAAAAGGGCCAATGTGGTCCCCATTTTCAAGAAGGGGAGGAAGGAGGACCCAGGCCACTATAGGCCAGTCATTCTCACCTCCCTCCTTGGCAAAGTCTTTGAAAAAAATTATCAAGGCTCACATTTGTGAGAGCCTGGCAGGAAAAATTATGCTGAGGGGAAACCAGCACGGTTTCATAGCAGGTAGATCACGTATAAGAGTGGGAGCAGGGAGTGCGGTGTGGAGCCTGTACACAGAGGGGCAGCAGGAACGCAGAGCTCAGAAGGGTTGCTTGTGGATGTGTGTGTGAGTGTGGGGAGACCCATCCACACACACTCCTCCCATGGCATGCAGCTCCTGTTGTCAGCAGCAGCAGCAGGCGGGGAAGTGAAGGCACTTGTGCCCAGTGCAGGTGTGGCTCTGGCCAGCACTGCATGGGAGGAGGAGGTGGAGACTGCACTATCACCGGGGCTCTGTGCTACTTGCATGCAGCTCTAGCAATCACAGCAGGGGAAGTCCTGCACTGGAGAATGCTGCCTTCCCCATACCCTGCTGCAAAGGTCCCTGCACTCTGCCAAAAGTAGAGGGAGCCCTGCCCCATGCTTCCCCATGGAATCTGGCAAGGGGCTTCCCTTCTGTGAATGCAGAGCTGCAGGTGTGGTGAGGAGCCCCTGCAATTAAAGTGGCCAGGCTGGCTGCACAGAAGTGCACTCCTTGCCCCCAGTGCAGTGTTGCCCACCTCTATCAAAAAAGCCTTTGCCATGCACCTGCAGCTCCACACTCAAAGAGGGGAAGCCCCATGCTGGCATCCACATGGAAGCAAAGGTTGGACAGAGTGCAGGGACTTGCACCGCAAGGAGTGGGGAAAGCAGCAGGCTCCAGTGCAGGGCTTCCTCCTCTGCAAGAGCTGGAGCTGCAGGCAACCTGCAGGCAACCTGACTGGAGCTGCACCTGCACTGGGTACAAGCGCCCTGACCTCCCTGCCTGCCCCTGCTGCTGACAGCAGGGGTTGCACAATTCTGAAGGAAGTGGCAGGGGGGGCCCTACGCTGCACCACCCTTGCTCACACTCTGCACACCTGCAGCCGGCCCCCACAATCCTCATCAACATTTACTAATTCTGCAATCCCTTCTATATACAGCACACAATCACAAGTCATGACAAATATTTTTTATAGTAAAATTAAAAATATTACAGTAGGTGTTTGACTTCTAGCAAAGAATTTTTTTTCAGGTTCTAAGATGGCATCTGCCCCTCTCAAAATGAGTCTTGGGGTGGGGACAGCAAAGGGCTTCTGGTGGCAAAGGCTAGGGGCTAGGGGGCAGGACTTCTGGTCCCAATGTGATAACCAGTGGGCAGAGAAACTGTTAAGGGGTGGGGCTACATATGCAGCCACCATCAGCTTGTAAAAACTCCCAAAATAATTGTCTGCCCCTGTTCTAGACCAATACAACTACACCCTGGATGCCTGACACATGGAAGATATTGAATTTTAGCCATTTTTAAAAATGAAATCTTTATAATTCGCAAGGAAGAAGCAAGGTTGAACACCTGAAACCTGAGAGCCTGCTCTTGCCTTTCTTTGAGATAATTTGCACCATCACAGAGCCTCATCGCAGAGCTCAGAGACACCTTATCACATAAGAAATGCATGCCCAGAAGAGAATTTAATCTTTTACTCCCATGTAAAATACAAAATACCATACCCAGAAGGAAATATGACTACATCCTGCCTACCACTGAACAACTTTGAAGTAAACAGATTATTCAAACTTTTCGCCTAATCTGCATAGAAAATGAACTGTTCCAAACAGGAGACTCTGCCACACCTTCAAGTCTCCTATGAAATATGAACTTTCATTTCCACCCAAGAGAACTTTTACATTCTTTTCTCCTATGACTGAAGAAGGGTGTTTGTGCCCCAAAGCTTGAAATTAAAGGGTTTTTTTTTTGCAAAAATCTAGTTGGTTTAATAAAAGATATCACCTCTACCATAAGTCCTGCTTGCTGTTGCTTCTAGACCAATATGGCTACAAGCTAGATCTCTCTCACTGAGCCAGACACTTCTCTGGGAAGGATAGTCTGGTTTTACCCCTTCTGCCAAAGTGCAGAATCACTCCAATTGCTGTTCGTCTGCTTTATCCATGTAATACGAAATGCAAAAAACCAAATGCCACTGAGATGATGATGGTGATAGTAATATTTATAGTTATAGTAATACCAAGAGTAGCAGCAGCACCAGCTGGGAATCTGCTTTTGTTTCTGCATTATCATAAAAATGTTGTACAGTTGGTAAGAGCTTTTTTGGTTGTCCTCTCCCTACATTGATTATAAAATTGTGGTTGAAATTAGGGCTGTGTGAAATTTCACCATCAGTTTTGTTTCAATGCTGTTTTGATCTTTTTCAAGGTTGAAACAGCAACATCAAAATGAAACAGATACGGTCAAAACAGCCTCAAAACAAAAAGAGGCAAGTCAAAATGTTTCACATTTCGCTCTTAGGCTATAATGGGGAAGGACAAAACAGCCTATAACTTTGTCATTGCTTGCCAGATTCGGATAAAACTTACAGAAATGGTAGTCCCTTCAGAGGGCATAAACTGCAGGCATGTTAGTCCCTGCTGTGGCCACAAAGCCTGCCACGTTTCAAGGAGATAAGTACAGTGGCTTAACACATACACGTGGCACACATTTTGCTTTAAGGATTTTGGGGTGCAGATTCTCAGAACTTCCTGCACCTATCTCTTTGAAACGTGGCAAGCTTTGTTGCATTAGCCAGGGTAGCATCCCTGCAGTTTTGACTCCCCTGTGGCTTAACACATGCATATGACATGAGTTGTGCTCTCAAAACTTTGAGATGCAGTTTCTCTGAACCCCCGGCACCTATCTTCCTGAAACTTGGCATGCATTATGCCCTCTGAAGGGGCTACCATTCCACCTTGCTGTGCCTTAACACACACAGTGTCACCCATGTCACACGTATTGCTTGCCCACAGCTTGAAGTGCAGTTTCCTCCAAAACCCTGTACCTATCTCCTTGAGACTTGGCAGGCTTTGTGGCCTCAGCAGGGGATAGCATGCCTGAAGTTTTGACCCTGCTGTAGCATAACACATACACATGACAGGAGTTTTGCTTTCAGGATTTTGGGTTGCAGTTTCTCTGAACTCCCAGCACCTATATTCTTGAAGCTTGGCATGCTTTATCACCTCAGAAGGCACTACCTTTTCTATAAGTTTGATCCAAATCTGGCAAGCAATGAAAAAGTTATAGGCTGTTTTGTCCTTCCCCATTATAGCCTATGGACCAAACATCAAAACAGGGTCAAGATTGCAAAATGTTTTGACCGAACCAAATGAACAGCTGTTTGAACTCAAAACAAAAGTAAAAATTAAACAATGTTTTGGTGATATGTTGAAATGCTGGTCGAAATGAAATGCTTCCATTTCACACAGCCCTAGCTGAAATGTATCATGGCCTCCTTGGTGGTATTCCTTCTTGGTGGTTATTCCTGGAGTCCCACCAGGTCTCTGTTATCTGTATGAGATTGTAGTCATCCTTGCTTAGCAGGAGGACCAGTTCCTCCTGTTTGTTCCGCAAGCTCCTGGCATTGGTGTACAGACACATCAGTGTCCCATGGGAAACCCTAGGCTTCCTTGCATTCCCAGGTGGACACCATTCCAAGGCTGAGGTAGGTGTGGATTCTGTTGTGTGCCCTAACCTGCCGGTTATGCAGTAGTTGCTTAGTGGGCTTGCATTGGCGGATATCCACCCACCCCCTAATGGGTTTAGTTTAAAGCCTGGTTGAGTAGGAAAACCGGTCTGGTTGAGAAGAACCTCCTCCCCAGTGGTATGAGGTGAAGGCTGTCTCTTCCCAGCAGACCACTGCCTCTGTCACCAAAGAGCAGACTGTGATCATGGAAGCTGAAACCTTCACAATGACACCAGTGCCACAGTCTCTGGCTGACTACCTTGGTCCTCCTCTCCCCCCTCAGTCCATAGCTCAAAACTGGAAAGATTGAAGAAAACACCTCCTGTGCCCCCAACCCCTTTAAGCCCCATACCCAGAGCCCTATAGCACCTCATGACCTGGGTGGGATTTCTCCTAGCTCTGTCATTCATGCCCACATGGATAAGGAGCATAGGGTAGTGGTCAGTGGGTGGGATGAGCTTTGGGATCCCCTCGGCTATGTCCTAGATATGGGCTCCCAGGAAGCAGCAGACCTCCGGGGGCAAGGGGTCAGGGCAGCAGATTATGCCCTCAGTCCCTCTCAGGAGGGAGTCTCCCAAGATGACCACTTCAGCCTTAGGGAGAGCAGGGATGGTAGCTGAGGATGATCCTGCCATGCCTGCAGGAGCAGGCAACTCTGCAGACTCTACTGGGACTGCAAGAGGTTTGTACCTGTTGCAAAACTCCAGAGGGGCAGGGTCCTTGTTGCAGCGGGCCTTGTGGCCACTGACCACCTTGGTCCAAGCCCCTGGTTGGACAGTGTGGGAGATCCTGGAGTCCTACCTTTTCCTGGAAGGTGACTTTGGCCTACCCTCCACCTCCAGCAGGTGAAGGGTCTGGCAGTAGGAGACTGTCTCTGGCTCACCATCCCTTATGGCACGCAATCTCTGGAATGCGGCCTAGAGCTCCTGTATCTGGTGCCCCAGAGACTCCAAAGCGCTGCAAACCTCACAAGGGGAGGAGGCCATTCTCCCAGTCCCATGTTCCTGGAAATGTGCCAGGCAGCCCCCATAGCCAAGAGCCAAAGGCATGGAGCCCTGCATGGAGCCTGGTTCTGTCTGGGTGGAGGCCTTTGAGGTGAGGGAGGGGGAGGCATCAGACTTCTCAGGGTGCAGCATGTGCCCATCTGCTGGCAGTCCGGCTTCTGGGAGTCCAGTTACTGATGGAACTACCTTCCCTAGGGCTCACTGGCAGGGCCTCGGGCCCTCCTGCTTACCCTCCTGTGCAAACTCCCATGCTAAACTTGCATGCCGGGCCCAGAAGCACATCTGTTTGCATTTCCTGTTCTTGAGGTTCCAGTTGTGTGGCTCCCTATGGGGCTAGGCCAAGAGAGTGGCCTTCTCGGCTCCTCTCAGCTGCCTCCCCGCAGCTGAACTCTGCTAGCCCCCTTCCAGCCTGGGCCCAGCTTACCCCCGACTTTGCTGTGGGTCAGTGTGGTGCTCCATAGTTGCTGGGGGCTTTGGGATGCAAGGACATGATGGGCTTGCACCCCTGCATCTCGCACCACTCTCTGATCCCAACTGGGGCTTTTTTGCTGTTGGTGGGCCCTTTTAAACTGTGCACATGCGCAGTGGGCCTGCTGCCGGCATCACTCTGCTGCTGGGCAAGGGGGGCCCTGCCCAGGTTTTGGGGGACCAGAGAGAGACTGGTTGGTACCCTCTCCCCCTCTACTTTCTTCCTGCGGGGGGTGGGCCAAGTAGGAGCCAGGGCGGACCGAGGCCCTCCTTGGCTCCTCTCAGCTGCCTTCTTGCAGCTGAATTCTCCGAGTCCCCTCCCATCATGGGCCCCATGTACCTCCAGCTGTGCTGGGGAAGATATAAAGAAGCCAGGGACTACAAAGAAACCTCTGAGGAACTCCACATAAAACCTTTACTATTCTAAAATGGATCCATTTAAATTCATACTTTGCTTATGGCAATTACTTCAGTTTTATTTATACTCCTCAAGGTGAATATTCATCTCTAGCCCACATCTTTCCAGTTTATTTATCAGAATAGCATGTGGGGCTTCATCAAAAAATCTTACTGAAGTCCACCCTATTCCATTTAAATTAAAAATTACTGAACAGTCAAGTAAGCCAACCTTGTTCCAAAATGAACTGTTTTTTCCATTGCAGGCCTAATGAAATGTGTAAAATGTTTTAATGTGGTGCTGAATCATCAGACCCAGAACTTTTCAGCCTGAAGATGTTAGTGTTTGCCCAGACTTATGCCCATTTACCCTATAAAAAAAAAAATATCCCAGGAGACTACCAATCACTTCTCTCTCCTCCTCCCCTTCCCGCCCCAAACTTAGACATACAATTTAATTCTGTCATTTGAAAAGAAAACAAAGAGGTGAAGTTTATTTATCTTTAATTAAAATTTCAGTTGAGAAACATATCCAGGGAGAGTGCCGTCACTCATTTAATGGCCAAAGAAAGATTCAGGAGGCACATTAATTTGGAACAGGTGGTGGATATAGAATAAAATGAACTAAGTATGACCACAGACTGTTATGGGTGCATCAGTTTTCTGTTGGGGAAACTGAAGTGTAAGAGGGCAATGGGGGTTGAAGACACAATGTGGAAAGTGTCTCATAGTCCTGGAAAACATTATTTCAGTGGAACTAAGAAATTGCTGAGTGAAAAGATTCCAGTCTGTCATATACCTGTTTTAGAGGTAAGTATATATTCAAATATACTGACACATTGGCTTATCTTTCCTGTGTATGCTACTTAACTCCAGATTCTTGCTTTCTGACAGCTAAGGTAACAGTAGAGGCTGGCAGCTCCAACAGACTCTGAACCGCACTGAATCAACCACATTTTTTGATGTTAAGTGCTGCAGCTCCAGTGAACTTGTGCACATCTATGTAGAAAAATAAATCATGCTGCTTGTAATGGAATGCATTTCCAGTCATACATTTAATGATTGACTACATACACATTGGAATATATTTCTAAAAATTGTAATAACACTGCATGCAGTATACAATTTTGAATAACATTATGTAAATTGAAAACATGAAAGAGAAAACATCCACAGAAGTAATTAAACATGTACTTTATATATCTGATTACTTCAGTTCTAGTTCACAAGAATGTACCAGAAGTAAGCATTCCCTGCTTGGTTGTTTCTGATTTTATTTCAGGGAATATCTTTTTTTATCTTAACTTACTTAAAAAAAAGGTAAAAAAAATCAAAAGTCATTTGCACCAGTAAAGACTGTTTTCTACAATGTTATAAATGTATGCAACTTTAAATGTCTTATCCTTTAATTTAAGTGAACATGAGAAAAAGTTAGAACCACTTTTTATTTTTTTAACAATACAGAAAAATAGTCTTGGGGAAAAAAATAAGGGACACCAATTCTTATATTGAGGGTAGGGTTTGTGGCCAGGCCTCTCCTAACTAGTTAAGACTATTAGGTGATACCCTGCCCTACCCTCTACCTAACTAGTGGAAGTGATGGGTTCTCCATCTGTGTGTCCTCTGAACAGATCTTTTCCAAGGATGCTTTAGTCCAACACAAATTGCTGGCCTCCGTCCAAGGGGAACTAGGCAAAAGTCTGTTCTGTATGTTGCAGGAAGTCAGTCTATATCACCTTACAGGCCAACTGGCCTTAACATTTGCAAAAGAATGAAAAATTTGCCTTAATGTATTGCAAAGTATCCAGAGGCAAGATATACTATGGGATGGATCCTGAAACACGGATGCTAGCGGAAGTTTCCCCTTGACTTTCATTGTCTGTCAGGTAGGATCTCAGATAGCTATTCCAAGCGTGACTAATACCATAAGCACTTAATGCTACACCCATGAGTTTCTCCCCTTGTTTCAAGCAATCTACTTAAATAAGGAGCACTACTAGTGAAGTTGCTGGATTGAGGTTTATGAAACCCTTTCTGGCCACAATTTTATAGCTTTCCTTTCTGTATAACATATAAAGAGCTCTGCCTGGTCTAAAAGCATTGGGGCTATTCCTAAGAGCAGGTCCAGTTCAGCAATTGCCTTCATGTTGATGGTGAAGTATGAGACTTAGTGATGTCAAGGGGAAAGAGTACAGTTGTCTTCACCATCAGAGAATGGTGTTTGGGTACATGCATGCACACATGCACACACACACATTTGTGGTCAGATTGCAATTTTGAGGGAAATTTTCAGTTTACTTGTCAACATGTTGCTCTGGGAACACTTCCTGTGTAGGAAGTGAGATGATGGAAGAGCCCATATGTCTCTGTAACATTAAGTAACCATAAATTAAGGTTGGTTGGCATTCCTACAAAGGAGTCAAAACTAAATCATCAAGTTTTTCTAAATATAGAATTTGGGAGGTCTCAAACTGGGTTACCTGCAATTCTGCCCTTTCTTTCCCTTGAGTATACCTTGCAATCATGTCAATTTGCCTTAAGAAGTTCACTGAATATAACAAATATCAGGAACATAGAGAGCAATTTAAAAATAAATGCCTGAAAGCTAGTCTTAATATATCACAGACATGACCACTTTCAAGTAAATTTTCTTTGGAATAAGTAGCAGACACATGACCAGATTGGCCAAACAACCTGTCTGTATTAAGGATTAAAACTGTACCTGACTACTATGTGACAAGGGTGCCAATTTCTGTTGAGCTCAAGCCCCATCTGCAATGAAATTGGCTAGATACCTTCCCATATGATTGGTACACCAATGTAATTTGCAGTGGTTATCACATTCTAACCAGTTTATTTTCTCTAGGAATGAAGTGACTTCAACCTTTGGAGGCAAGATTTCATAGGTCTACTCCATATTTATTGTGGAGTAAAGTCAATATATTTTTCCACAAATGTATTCGTATCCTGACATGCAGAGACAATGTTAAGGGTCCCTCCTGCAGTCAGTTGTGAATACAATATTGGTATGGATGCCTAAGTTAGACTTAAGTTAGTGTTGACACATGCTATTTTTTAGACACCTATATTGATTTATCTATATTCAACTGTATCTATATCTATACATTTATCTATACTTTGTAGATACCTACATGTCTTAGGATAAGGCTTAATTACTGTTTCTCTTTTTTTGTAATGTTAAGGACTTAGCAGCCTAGAGGAATGGATTCTTATTTCTATTTGCATTTGTAAGGGACAGATTTATAATGGTCTATCTTGTCATTTTTGCCTTTACTTTATGGTTTAGATGCACCAACCTGTGCCTGTAGATAAGGACCATTATCTTAACTTTAGCCCCAATAGCTAATTTAGGGTACTTGCTAGGGCTGCGCACAATTTCTCCGGCTGTTTCGATTTGACACTCCTTTGACCCATTTCAAGGGCAAAACAGTGAAACTGAGTCAAAACAGAGGGCTTTGAAACAGCCTCAAAACAAAATGAGGCTAGTCAAAATGTTTCAAAAGTTTCAAAAACATTGGCGTTTCAAAGCAGCCAGGTGGTGGGAGACAGAGGAGAACCAGGCTGTGTTCCCAGTGACTCTGCAGCCTCATGTGGCTCAGTTGGAAGCACAGCCATGGCTCTCCCTACTTCCCATGGCCGGGGCTGCGGGAAGCCAATCACAGTGCAGAGGGAGGGAACTGAGCCCAGCTGGACTGAGGTCCTTTCCCCTGCCCAATCCTAGCGCTGGGGAGGGGAAGTGAGCAATCACTTTTCAGGCTAGTGTCCATCTAACTGAGCCACACACCCTGTCTTGTTGCTTTCTTCTTGGACTCATGTACATCCCTGTCTTGGTGGCCCTGGGGCCTAACTTCAAAAACAGCACTGGAGAAGTTTCTGAATAATGACTCAATTTTATATAATGATGATTAGAATACTGTACTTAGGCATTAGAGATGCACACTTTAAACCTCCTCTACAGATGCCAAGAGGCTGGGTCTCTGGATTCTTATATTAGGGTCCTAAGTACTCAGTTTTCAGGCTTAAAACTTGGGAAGACCTTTCACAGCGTTGCCAGTGCAAGTTTTTTTTTTTTTT
>JAGPOW010001220.1:0-11001 GCA_030014935.1 Caiman crocodilus | reverse complement strand
GAAGACCTCCTCCTGGGCCTCCCGTTATCTTGCAGGTGTTAGGAGGATATTATCCTGTTGGTGCCAAGGAGACTAAGAGACTGGCACCGAGGAGGCACTGTTTTATAAATGTTAGGGAAGTGTTCCAGGACAGCTCATTAATCTTATATTGCACATCCCATCTTGTCTAGTTCTCAAGTCTGTAGAGCATCACACTGTCAGCAGCAAAAACACAGCGGCTTCATGCTACGTGGCTAACTGACTCCATAAGACTTTGCAACTAGAAACTCCTGTAACCAAGAGGCTCCTTCTGCTTTGCAGCTCTCCATTCAAGCTGCTGGTGCCCCTGCATTTCCCAAGCAGAAGTGCAGGCATGTGGCTGGGAAGGGATCCAAGTACTAAGGGAGTTGCTTCCAGAGCTGTTCTGCGATTTCCTAGATGTGAGGAAAAGACCTTTGAACTTGGAGTTATGGATTTCTAGATGCTCTCCTCAGACTGACTCTCATCTTCCCTATCTTTTCAAGCAACTTATGCCTTTTTGGAGATGCTCACCGCCCTTCACTCCAGCACAGTGCAAAGGGAGTTGCTCCCAGAGCTGCTCTGTGCTCTCCTGGAGCAAATTAGTCAAACTGTGAGGCAGGACATGCCAGTGCCCACTGAGAGCATCCAGAGCTGAGGAAGGAGCAGCTGCAAGCAGTGAGCAGCCCTTTCAGATAAGGAATAAGCTGAGACCACTTTCACATGTTTAGCCTCACTTCAGGCCAGCTGTCTGCAGGGTGTGCTTCCCCTTGCCATGGGCTGTACTGAGCAGTCTGGGTCCTGGCAACTGAAAGAAGTGAGAGGGGAGCAGGAGTGGTCACAGAAGGGCAGAGTCTGAAATGTTAAGGCTGGAAGGTCCTATGTGTTCCTCCCAACTGAGCTCTTGTGGGAACAAGGCAGTTTCAGCCAAGGGGCTCCAACTACAGCCTATACAATATCCATTAATGACCAGCACAAGTGGTACTCCCAGCTCCTGGGATCTGGGCATGTGACTTCTGCACATTCCCGAGTTCTGCACGTGGCCTTTGTCCTTGTAGAGAGAAAGAAATGGCTGCCACTGCCACCTGAATGGCAGCTGACAAAAGGCCAGGCCTTTTGTCCCACAGGCATATGGGAATGTAGCCACAGCAACTTGGTCAAATGAAGTCCTGGATGCTTTGTGAATGGGAATGCCCAGAGGTGAGGAGCATAAGCACTGATCAGCAGAAAAAACACCAGAACCTTGTCCTGCAAACACTGCTCCAAGCCTTGTTTGTACCATCCAATAATCAGGTCATGCAGAAGGACATGCATGCACTGGCCAATGTCCTTAATCAACTATGGACAGATGTGGGGCCCCTGCTTTCAGACATGAGCACACATCAGACCCTTCTCTGACCATGTGAGAGAGCAGCTCTCCCCACCCCCATTCCAATGCTCTTCATTCGGGGCCATTTCAGAGTTGGGAGATGCACTTGCTGCCCCTTGTTCCAGTTCAACCTGAAAGATTTTAAGTTCTGTGGAGGAAGTGATGTTGTCAAGAGGAAAAGAAGTGAAGAGAATGGGATAACAGATGGGTCCTTGGAGACAAGGAGGGACTTGCAGGAGACCTAACGAGGCTGCAGCTGGGATTGTGGGACTTTGTAGGGCTCTGGGGCTGTTCTCTGTCATGTTAATTCTCCTGAGTCAGAAGCAGAGCTGGGCAGAGACAAGTGACCACAGGGGCTATGAGATTTGGTTTTGATGGGATTCAGAATCAGAGCCCTCAGTGACAGCACATGCAGGGAGCAGGGTTCATTGTTGCTCCCTAAACTCCACCGAGTGTCCTGGCTCCCAGGCAGCCTACCTGCAGCAGAACCTGTCAGAGTCCACCTCCCTGGCAGACCGGAAACCAAAGGCCACTACCAGGAGCTGTGCCAGGCCCATGAGAGAGTTTTGGCTGTCACCACATCGGGGTTTCTCAGCCACAGAACAATGACATCCTGTGGTCAATGAATTCACCCTCTTCGGGACCCTGTCAGGCTGAATAAAAATAAGATGGCAAAGCTATTACAGGAGCCAGGTGAGGCAGAGCTGGGCAGTGCTGCTGCTTCACCTGGAGGACGCCAACAGTCAAGTGACCAAGTGTAACAGGTTGCCCTCCCCAGTGCCATCTTTCTTGTTAATCTGTGCCTTACGTGGGGCACCCTTGGAGTCTTCTTTGGAGTTCTTACGTTCCTCCCTCTACTCGCCTGCCACATCTGGATGGAAATTGTAGCGAACATGTTTGTTATTACCCCGAAATAGAATAGTTCTCTGATAGCATACTGTTAGGTTAACAATAATGTGAATTATTAATAACTATTAGCTTTACAGCTGAATACAAGGCATGACCTGTGGCCTACCAATGCTGCTGACCACAAGACAGAATGATAGCTAAGACTTTGCTTATGTTAAGTAATCATTTTAACTGTGTTAACCATTTTCTGAGTAAAATGCAGCAAGTGGATCTGTATCTGTGTGCTGGAAAATCAGCTACAGCAAGAAACAAGATAAGACAAAGAAGCCATTGTACTAAGTACAGTGATCGTGTCCTTAAGAACCATCTACTACTGTGTAAGGTTTTGCTGACATATAATGTTACTGTTACTTAAATTTTAGCTTTTAAAAAGTGCTAGTTCAGCTTAACAGAAATGCTGTTACAAAGATTTGTAAAGCACTGCCCAAGTATTGCTTTTTGTTAACCCTGTAGTTTTGCCTTATTGTAAAAAGTATAAAAGATCGGCCCATCCTTTGGGGGGGCCATTTTGCCTTTTTGCTGGCTTTATGGTCTTTCCTCAAGCAAATAAACGGCAGGCAGTTCTTTACCCGCGTTGTCTGGTCTCTATTGCAGCTAGATAAACTCTAGGGAGTTCTCCCACCATAAAATTATTGTTGATGTTCTTGCGAGCAGGAGACTGCCTATTGTATTTTGTATGTTGGGGCCTTTCACCTACACAGGCCTAACCCCTGTCTTTGTCTAGCTAGGCCTCCCTGTCTAAAACCCATCAGACAGGGTTTGACTCTGAAGCTCTAGCCTTTTCTGGTGTCCTGAGCTCTTATCTGAAGTCCCCACCCCCCCTGGTCCCAAGGCAAAGCCATCGGTCCCACAGCCCAGGGGGGTCACAAGTTCAAGGCCAGAGGACAGCCCCAAACTTGCCCTCTCCCAGAACTAACAAACTAACCAAAATCACACCCCAGGTGCACCAGGCCTCCCCAGGCTTTCAAGATTGTGCCTGCAGATGCAGTGTCACCCCAAAGCCCTGTGCCCCCTTCACAGGCTCCAAGGCCTAGGTACTCCCAAAAAGGCACACCTTAGCTGGTGCTGGGGTGTGTGCACCCCCAAAAGCTGTGCCCTCACTGGCACCAGGGTCCCTACTCCACAGTGGGCCCCAAAAATCGAGACCTCCTTCTTCCCTTTATAGCCTCACCCAAACCACCATTCTTAAACATCAAACAAAACACAAGCCCCAGGGATATAACATAAATTCAAGCAGCCTGGCTAGAACATCATTCAAGCCAAACCAGGAGTGCTCCATCCCTCACCAGTATCAGAGGCTGTACCTGCAATCAGGCCTCCCTTTGGTTGCTCTAGGAGAACTCCTTCCCCCTTGATTACTGGTAGAGAGCTGCCAGCCTGGCCTCAGCCCTAGGGTTTATGTGAGCCAGGCCCCGCCCCTTCTGGTCAGCTGACCACTGGCAGATGTGGGCCCTTAGCTCACTCTGGTTGCCCTGGCAACCAGCAGCTGGGACTCCCGACTCACTCACTGCTAGGGCTCTTTCCCTAGCAGTTTCCAATTTTTAAAAGGAGCAGGGCACCTAAGTGCTCTCTGACATCGAGGTAAGAACCAATCACACTGTTCTCAGCCCCACCAGGTCTCCTCAGTCCAGCCCCAGGGCAGCTCTGCCATTCCTGTATCCTGACAATCCCCTTCCCACTGAGGTGGCTTCATCTAGGCCCTTCCTTGAGCTCAGAGCTGCCTCCCAGGTCCAGGGCAGGTTGTACATCTGTCCACTCCCCTCACCCTTATACATGCAGGAAATCTCCCTGCATGGCTTTACTGAGGGGGAGATGAGTGCCTGCAGGTGCCATATGAAAGGCAGAAGAAGTCCTCCCTTTTGCCCACAGCCACTCTTTTGTGCCTAGTACCAGTTACCTCCTGACCAGGCCCTGACGTGGGCACAGTCCTGGATCAAGAGGCAACCCTTGGCCTCAGCACAGCAGTCAGCAGGGAATACAGTCCTGGTTTGACCATGTTTTTCAGGAGTGCAGAACAGTGGGTCTCTGCTGTCCTTACCTAGGCCTAAGGAAGGTGCAGCAGCCCTAACCTTACATGCCCATGGCTCATGCTGGCTTAAACAAGACCAGCTGCTAAGAGATCTACAGGCACTTGGTGAGTGAGTTTATGAGTGGCAGGAGGTGACTGAGGGCAGGGCTCTTTGTAAGATGGAGGGAGGTAACTGGGGCACAGTGTAAATAACCGCAAGGGTCGGGTCCAGGGCCATGAGGCATGGGACAGGCCAAGATTGCTCCTTCCAGGCCCTTGGCTCTCCTGTTTCCATCTGATCAGTACCAGCACATGATGAGAGAGCACTTCTTACCAGAGGGAGCGCACACGTCCTTGGTTCTCTCCAGGCCAAAGAAAAAACTGCCCTCCTGGAGAGTTTCTGCAATGCAACCCAGGGGTATTACAGCAGCTTGTGGCCAGAGATCTCAGTGGCAGCTGTCAAGCTTATGGGTGAGAGAGGATGTCTGGTCCCTTTGTTTCCCCCACAAGAGAAATGGTAAAGCTATTGCTGAGCAGGATCAGGGTGTTAATCAGCCTGAACCTCAGGTTCCCCAGAGAGGATTTGGAAAGGATGATGCTCCCCATGTCACAAGGCTGGTGTTGAAAGGGATTCAACTGGACAGTATGGCTGGAGATCATGGCAGACAAGCCCTGTGCCATGATTCAGTAGTCCTGGGTGATGGAGACATGTCTGGGATGTGGTCACGCAGCATGGCTCACGATTGCTTAGCACCACTTCATGGGGAGGCAGATGGAAAGGGGCAGGGGCATCCTGGGCCACTGAGTGCACGGACCTGGTTCTGGGGTCATGTCAGAAAGATCCCTGTGTGTCCTTGCTGATCCCCTCTTGAAGCTCCTTGAGCTTCTCTTCGTCCTGAAGAAGGAGGCTGCATCCCCTGGCACATGGCACCTGCTGCTGGAGTTCCTGCCACCCCGGCTTGTCAGGGAAGGCTGGGTCCCTGCTCAGCCTGCCCCTGTGCCCAGGGCAGAGAGGTTCCCAATGCCCTTTACTCTCGCAGTCCAGCCCAGGGAGAGAAGCAGGTTTCTGTGGTTTACCAGAGACCTTGGCAGCAGCTTGTTTGTAGACTGCCCATTTTTCCCTGGCTCCTAGCCCTTTTATTCAGACCATGAGACCCAATAGCCACTGTGTTGGCCATAACCACCTGTGATAGTAAACACAGCACAGGGGGGCCGAAGACCTGCCTCTGAGCTGAGTTCTCCTTGTGCCCTGACTGTGGGAAGCTGATCTGTTCTCCCTGTTGCATGTTTAGACATCATTGTGGAGTATACTGACCCCAGGAGTGCCAAATGGATAAATGTTGCCCACCTGCTGAGCTGTAAGTCAGAAATCCAGCCCCTGCACTTCCCTTGTGGAGTGCAGAAAGAGCTGAGAAGCTGCAGGGACAGACCCCTCCTCCTGCTCTGGAGCTCCGTGCATCCACTCTGCCCTGAGAACAGCCTAAGAGAGGTTTGCCCTGAGCAGGCAACTCCATTCCCCTAGAACAGCAGGGTGCAACAGGGAGGAGCTGAATCCATGCATCTCCTGCCTGTCCTGCTCTGGCCCCTTCCCCAGCCACAGCTGCCCAGGCTCTGGCCTTCCTTGGCTTCCTTGGGTCCCTCAGGTTGGGGAAAGTTGTAACCACTGGATGCCAGTACCAATCCCCCCCTGAGCAGCCTGTCTGACAAGTCTTCTTCATCAAGTGCAAACCAAGACAAGCCAGGCCTGTTCCAAACCTAGTCTGGATGCCCAGTCACATCCCCTTGGCAATGGCAATGCTTGGGAAGGTTTCTGGCAAGAGGCAGGAGAATCTTGTCATTGGAAGGTGTTGAGAATCTCAGCCTTCCTCCACGGGCAGCAAAACTGCTCATTGCCCAGCAGAATCAGCATCTCCCCTCAGCTGGAAATGCAAGAAGCTCCCAATGGAGAAGCCACAGCCACATCTGTGTGGGAGAGTTTCTGTAGCTTGAGATCCATAGAGACCACAAGTCTGTGGCTGTTCGAGACACTGGTGATGAGATGACAGCAACGCTGCATCCATTACACACTGTCCACCCCCACCTCATGCCTGAGCCCCATTCCCCAGGGATGACCTTTCTCTGATGCTGCCAGAATGGGTAGCCAGTGCTCCCCTGAGGTGGGAATGTCTATTTATTAACATCTTCCTCTCTCCTTCCAGCTCTACAGGCTCTGGAAAAGGACTCATCTCCAGATGTCCAAATCATGGCCACTCTAGTCATAGAAGCCATTTCTCAAAGCCCCTGGGACACAGTATCACCAAAAGAGGAAAACCATGGGCGTACCATGCCCTGTATCATTGCTTCACTTTGTTTCAGGTGTGTGAGGCCCCGCTCCACCTGAGTGTGTGTACAAATTATGTTCTCTGTTCCTCTGGCTGCTATAGCTTCCCTCCAGATCATAAAGCTTTTAAACACATAGCCTTGGCTTGTGTTTTCACTAGTCTTTTCATTTGGAAAAGCTCATGAATGAGTTACATTCAAGTAAGGCAGTGACAGTGCATGCCAAATGTGCATACCATGGTCCCTCGTATGCAGCATGCCCCAAAATATAATACACACCTTGTTCTGGAAAGTCAGAATGAAGAAAAAAAGAGCTTTACTTATAATACCTAACTGAGGAGCAAGGAACCTGAGCCTGCCCATTGCTCTGCACCCTGTAGATCACATGAAGATTTGACTTTTGTTTTTGTCCAGTAAGCAACAGAAACTGCTCTTACCTTGTGTCTTGCATGCCATGAAGAGTGGAATTTCCGGCTGCTCTTATTTGCAAAGAAGGGGGCATGTTGTATGTGCAAAAATATAGTACTTCCTAGGTTCACATATTATCAAACCTGTGATCCTGGAGGAAAGGATCTGCTGAGAGACGGAATATTGCCCTGTGTCTCAATTCTTCCCAAATATCATGAAGAGCTTTAACGAGCACAGTGGGGCTAAGCTGATCCTCTGTCCATGTTGCTCTCTTCTAATATGTACTCTACTGCATCAGCAGTTTGAGCAAATCCAAATCTTAGTGGGTTGTTAGAATCCAAGCCCCAAAGTTTTGGCCCCAGCAGTTAGCCCTGCAGTTGCCATTCCCTTGAGGCAGGCAGGCCTTCATCCCTTGAGTGAGCTGGGGACAGACACTGGGACATCATTTGAGCTGTGTCCAAAGCTAACATTTGACAGCCTGTGGCTGGAGTGGGAGAGGAGCCTGTGTTTCTCTTTCTCATGGAGTATTCTATTCCAGTTCTGGTCTCTCCTCCTGCAGACATCAACCCTCGCTAGAGTCCTTCCCAAAGCTTAGAGTGATGGGCAAAGTGCCTGTGTGCGTGTCAGCAATACACTACTAAGGCTGGCTGCCAGAGAAAAGCTGCGCAGAACTGGTCCACCCATGTGCTTTGCAGAAGTGTCTTCATTGTCCTGATGTGGAAACCACAAGGGATTTCACTCGGACAGGCTTTTTATTCTACTTTACATTTCTTTCTTATAGGTATCAACTTGTCCTCCCAAGGCATTTCCATGAGGATTGCACCTGTGGTGTAATGGAGGGGTTTGTCTGCTGTCATTGACATACAGAGGGATGCTGTATGGATTTTTGTTCTCATTCTAGTATCACCCATGCTGGCCAAGCCAAGATTAAGTTTTCCTGGCTAATAGTAATCCAAAAATAAAGATAACAGTCCCAGATGATGGAGCAGGCAGATGCAAAAATAATATCCCACGATGAGAGCAAAGGCAGATAAAGACTGCAGTGGAACAGAAACCATCAGTATTTTTGGTTTCCTCACCTTGGATTCAAGTTTTTATCCTGTGAAGTCCTGTGTAGTTACTGATGAGTAATGACATTCCCATGTGGAAAAAAGACATGCACAGACCTCCTGTTTCAATAGCAAGTCCCACAGTGATTGGTGAGTGGTGAAGGGAGCAGACATTAGTGATTAGTAGAAGTCCTAGTCATGGACTTGCAGAGACAGTGACTGTATGATAGCTGTGTTGTATTTGGAACTGGGACAGGTGTGCAATTCGGCAGCTGCCGTTACAATGTACTAAGGCTGAGCTGGACAATGTTGAGCAAGGTCCATACTGGACTAGGGAAATGTAACTACCTACTACATGTGTGGAGTTTTATGTAAGCCCCCAAGTTTGAGTACATCAAAATCCAAACTATAGCACGACGGAATGTCCTATCTATCATTGTAGTGATTGCATCGAAGGCCTGCACCAGGCTACTAATGATGCCTTGCCATGGATATCAAATCTAAAACTGCCACTCAAGCTTATCCCTTAACGCTGTTGTTTATAGCTTGTTCTGTGATTCGGTTGCTGTACTCTATATGAATATATCACAAAGAAATACAAGGAAGCCATTGTGGATGTGCTCCTGCTCAATATCCTGGCTCATAATCAACTATATCATAGTGCTGCCTGGAGCCAGTGCAAAGTCCCCCTCAGCACAGCTACAACCAGGACTCCAAGTGCCATAATGGCCACCACAGAAGCGCTCACGTCGCAGCCTGGTCAGCCTCTAACAGCCTGCTAATCCTGCTCAATACTTGGCATCAAAAATCTCAGGCGGGACATGAGAAGAGAGGGGAAGATCACCAGCAGCATGAGCTGGATCATCGTTTGATATGTTCCCTTGTGTGCATTCATATGGCCACAAGCTGATGTAAGCCAAATAAGCAACCAAAGAAGAGGTTCAGTGTTAAGTGCTTGAAAAACCCTGCTCAAAGACATCATCTCCAGCAGTGCCTTGGAGAGCAACTTGCCAACTGCTCTGATGCTCTTGACACCACTGATCACTCCAGAAAGTGAGACCTTCAAAAAAGGCATGCATGAGGTGTGCCAAAAATCACCAGCCTCCTCCACAAGGAAACATCAGGACTGGCTTGATGAAAATTATAGGGAAATTCATCCTCTCATTGATAGAAAAAGAAGAGCCTTCAAACTTGAAAGAACAGCATTAACTCCAAGTAGACGTACCTGCATTAGTGATATTCAGTATAGATAATTCACTCTTTGGTCCCTTCCACAGGGCCAGTTTTGTACACATGAGTGAAGAATGGATTTCCCCTTTCATGTGTGTTAGAAAAAGACTACTGACTAGGTATTTAATCTGCATCATATAATAAAAAGAGGGATAGTGTATACCAGTGCTGCAAATCCTTATGAAATCTGCTCTGGTCTCACATACAGGCTCCACAGAAGAGAAGCTGCTTTGGTTCCGTTTAGCACATCATTCTGCACATTTGCCTAGTCATTGCTTTCCATTTTCACTGAGGGTTTTTCCCCTCTCCTTGCCTTCCTCAGACTGGAACAGGATCAGGTTTTAGATGACAGATAGCATTAGTGTTTCTATGCAGGTTTGTCCATGTGGGATCTTCACCTCTGGGGTCCAGCTCCCTGGCCTGAATATGCAGAGATCCCACTAAGTGTGAGGACATGGGGTCCCTTAGAGCTGTAGCAACATTTGGGATCCACACCATCCCTCTTCCTCTATACTGTCACCATGGGATTTAACAGTGATCTGGGGATTATTCGGGCCATCCTCTCATTCTACCCTGCCTGCTCACGGCCAATCCTGCTGAGTATCTCACCAGAGCACAGCCACATGAGGTGCCATGGCATGAATCCCCCTGGATAGATAACCACTGGTCATTGACCTTGTTCTGCAGGACATCACTGCATCCAGCCATCTCCTCATGCTTGCACTGGAGTCACTCATGTTGTTGAAAAGACCCAAACCACTCACCTAGGCAGGATCCCTGCTAGGATAACCTGCTTCAGGTCTGCCCCAGGACAGGATCCAGTTCCAGCAGGAGCTCACATGCTGCACATGCCAGGGCTAAAGATTTATGTAGCCCCCACATGTGCAGAGATGGTGCAGAGTCACTTGGAAGAACTGGATGACTTTAAGTCAGCAGGCCCAGATAAGCTCTATCTGAGGGTACTGAAGGCACTGGCCGACATCATTGCAGAGCCACTGGTGGGAATATTTGAGTGCTCGTGGTGCACAGGCCAAGTCCCGGAGGACTGGAAAAGGGCCAATGTGGTCCCCGTTTTCAAGAAGGGGAGGAAGAAGGACCCAGGCAACTATAGGCCAGTCAGTCTCACCTCCATCCTTGGCAAAATCTTTGAAAAAATTATCAAGGCTCACATTTGCAAGAGCCCTGTAGGACAAATTATGCTGAGGGGAAACCAGTATGGGTTCATTGCAGGCAGATCGTGTCTTTTTTATGACCAGGTTATGAAACACCTGGACACAGGAGGAGGGGTGGATGTTGTATACTTAGACTTCAGGAAGGCTTTCGATACGGTATCCCACCCCATACTGGTGAACAAGTTAAGGGGCTGTGACTTGGATGACTACACAGTCCGGTGGGTGGCGAATTAGCTAGAGGGTCACACCCAGAGAGTCATGGTGGATGGATCAGTTTCGACCTGGAAGGGTGTGGGCAGTGGGGTCCCGCAGGGCTCAGTCCTGGGACCGATACTCTTTAATGTCTTCATCAGCGACTTGGACCAGGGAGTGAAATGTACTGTGTCCAAGTTTGTGGATGACACAAAGCTATGGGGAGAAGTGGACACACCGTAGGGCAGTGAACAGCTGCAAGCAGACCTGAACAGGTTGGACAAGTGGGCAGAAAACAACAGAATGCAGTTCAACAAGGAGAAATGCAAAGTGCTGCACCTAGGGAGG
>JAGPOW010001218.1:0-13254 GCA_030014935.1 Caiman crocodilus | reverse complement strand
GGGGCGGGGGCGCTAGCAGCCCGGACGCCGGGGATCCCGGGGAGTGGGATCCAAGGGGGGGTCCCCCAAGTGGGGGGGGGCGGGGGCGCTGGCAGCCCGACGCCTGGGATCCCGGGGAGTGGGATCCAAGGGGGGGTCCCCCAAGTGGGGGGGGCGGGGGCGCTAGCAGCCCGACGCCTGGGATCCCGGGGAGTGGGATCCAAGGGGGGGTCCCCCAAGTGGGGGGGGCGGGGGCGCTGGCAGCCCGGACGCCTGGGAACTCCCCAGCTGTGGGGAGAGGGGTGGTATCCGGACTCCTGGGCGGGCGGGGGGGGGTCTCCTTGCTGGGGGAGCCCCTTGGGGTCTCCGCGAGGGCACTGGGGGCTGGGCAGGGGGAGCAGGGGGCTGGCAGCCCGGACGCCGGGGATCCCGGGGAGAGGAGCGGGGTGGGGGGAGCCCCCGGACGCCTGGGCTGCGTGCAGCGCGGGACAGCAGGGGGCGCCGGGCCGGGCAGTCCCGGTACCAGGCGCCGCGTGAGGCCGGGCGGGAGGCGCGGGGGCCGCCCGTTGCCAGGGCGACGTCAGGCGCACCCCGGCGGGGGGGGGGGGGGGGGGGGGGCCCGGGGCGGGGGGGGCGCCCATCCCCGAGCCGCAAAGGACCGGGGCCCGGGCCCGGACCCCTCCGGGGCACCCAGCTGCCCGCCCCCCCGCGGAGCACCCAGGCGCGCGGGGCCACGTCACGGAACCTTCCTCTCTTGCCCAAGACCCTGAGTCACGAGGGGGTGGGGGGGCCTCCCCCTTTGACCCCCTGGCGGGGCGGGGGGGCCGGCAAAGCCCCGCCCCTTCGGGGAAGCCCCACCAGGGCCAGACAGGGAGGGGCGGCGCTGACGTCATGGGGAGAGGGGCGCTGATGGCAGGGCGGACAGCCCGCGCGTCCGAGCTCCCAGGGAACCCAGGCGCGGCCCAGGGGTCTGTGTTGTGTCATCGCCCCCTTCGAGTGACGCAACGTCTTCCCCAGAACCCCACCCTCCCGGCTCTTAAAGGGCCCTGGCCCCAAATATTGTTATCGCCATGGCAGCGCCGGCCGGCCCCTCCCGCGCGAGGTCACCGCGGCCCCGGACGCCTGGGCTCTCTCCAGCGCCGCAGCGGGGGGCAGGGAACCCGGGCGCCTGGGCTGCTGGGCCGGGAGCGGGGCTCGCACGCCGGCGTCGGCTCCAGGTGCCCCCAGGTGCTGGAGCCGGCGCAGGAATGTGCCTGAGACGCGCCAGGAATTCCCGGGGGATTAGGGGCAGGAAACCCGGGGTCACCCAGGGGCCGCCCCCGCCCCCCACTCCCGACCCGCGGCCCCGTTGAACGAAGGAGACGTGGGGCACAGGAATGACGGCAGGGAAGGAGGGATGGAGACAGAGGGAAAGGCAGAGATGGAGACGGAGGGCGGGGATGGAGAAGTGGAGAAGCCAGGGAGAGGAAGGGAAGAAAAAAGGGATGGAAGAAATGAAGGGAAGAAAGGAGACCGCAAGAAAAGAGGAGAGGGAGAAGAGAGAAAGGAGAGAAGGAAGGAAAAACGAGCAGGAGAAAGAGAGGGAGAGAGAGTAATGAGGAAAGGAAGGAAAAGAATAACGTGCTGAATGAAAGGGAGGAAGGGAAGGAGAGGAGAGCCAGACAGAAAGCAAGGAAGACGGGAAGGAGAGAATGAAGGAGTGGGAGAAGGAAGGAGGGAAGGGGAAAGGAAGGAGGAGAAGAAGAGAGATGGGAGGGAAGCAGGGAACGAGTGAACGGGAGGAAGGAAGGAAACGAGGAGAGAAATCCAGAAAGGAGGGAAAGAACAAAGGAGCGAATGAATGAGGGAGGGCAAGGAGGAGAGGGCGGCGGGCAGGGGGTAGGCAAGAAGGGGCCGACTGGATGAAGGGATGGAAAGAAGAGATGGGGGGAGAATAAGTGACTGACGGGACAGAGTGAACAGGTGACTGACTGACTGAAGGGAAGAAGGGGTAGAATGAAGGGACGAATGACGGGATGAAGGAATAAGATAAATGGACAAATGAATGAATGAAAGGATGAGGGGATAGATTGACTGAATGAAGGGATAAAGGGATGGGATGAAAGAACGAACGAGGCATGCAGGGACTGAACAACTGAATGGACGGATGGACGGAATGAAGGGATGAATGAGCAAATCAAGGGTAGAAGGGATGAGTGAAGGAAGGAAGGGGTAAGATAAAGGGATGAATGAATGAACAGGATGAAGGCATGACTGAGTGAATGAAAGAAGGTGTGAGGGGATTGAATGACCAAATGAAGGAAGGGAATGAAGGGATGAGTGAACGAATGAGAGGATGAATGAAAGGATGGGATAGACTGACTGAGTGAATGAATGAATGAAGGGATAGGACGAAACAACGAACGAAGGGATGAATAAAAGGATCAGTGAATGACTGAAGGGAGGAAGGGGCAGACTGAATGAACAAGTGACGGGAGGTAGGGAAAGAAAGGGATGGAAAGAATGAATGAAGGGATGAAGCGAGGGACGAGTACAGGAATGGGTGGAAGAAGGGATGGAAGGAACAAATGAAAGGGGCGGATGGACAAAAGGAAGGAAGGAAGGAAGGGCCAGGAGGACGAAAGGGAAGAAAAACCCGAGGCAGAGAAAGGGGGGCAGAAAGGAGTGATGGGAGAAAGGGAGAGGGAGAAACCGGGGTGGGGGGGGAACTAGAGAAGGAGAAAATGAAGAAAGAGGAGAGAATCTAGGCCGGGAAGGAAGGATGAAGGGCGTTGAAGACAGGCCGGGAGGGAAGGAGCCGGCAGATGAGTGCAAGCCGGCCCCCGGGGGGGTGGGGGGGTGAGTGTAGGGAGGAGGGGGGCGGTGACGTGGGGGGCGGGGCCCCAAGTCCCTCCCCCGCCCCATTAAAATCCCCCCCCACACACATAGCCCCGACGGGAGGCACAAGCAACGGGGCAGCCACAGGGGGCAGGTGAGAGGGGCTCCAACACCCGGGTTCTCTAGGAGGGGAGCGGGGTCCAGGGGAGTTAGGAGCTCCAACACCCGGGTTCTCTAGGAGGGGAGCGGGGTCCAGGGGAGTTAGGGGCTCCAACACCCGGGTTCTCTAGGAGGGGAGGGGTCCACGGGCGTGAGGAGCTCGGACGCCTGGGTTCTCTAGGAGGGGAGTGGTCCAGGGGAGTTAGGAGCTCAGACACTTGGGTTCTCTAGGAGGGGAGGGGTCCAGGGGAGTTAGGAGCTCAGACACTTGGGTTCTCTAGGAGGGGAGCAGGGTCCAGGGGCGTGAGAAGCTCGGACGCCTGGGTTCTCTAGGAGGGGAGTGGGGTCCAGGGGAGTTAGGACCTCGGATGCCTGGGTTCTCTAGGAGGGAGGGGTCCAGGGGAGTTAGGAGCTCGGACGCCAGGGTTCTCTAGGAGGGGAGTGGGGTCCAGGGGAGTGAGGAGCTCGGACGCCTGGGTTCTCTAGGAGGGGAGGGGTCCAGGGGAGTTAGGAGCTCGGACGCCTGGGTTCTCTAGGAGGGGAGGGGAGTCCAGGGGAGTGAGGAGCTTGGACGTCTGGGTTCTCTAGGAGGGGAGGGGGGTCCAGGGGAGTTAGGAGCTCGGACGCCTGGGTTCTTTCCAGTTAGGGGAACTCGGGGGTGGAAGCAGGGGGTGGGGACCTGGGAGCCCGGCTGCCTGGGTTCTCTGGGGTGTGTGGGGTGGGGGCTGGGAGCCCAGCCACCTGGGTTCTCAAGGAGAGGAGTGGGGTCTAGGGGAGTTAGGAGCTCCAATGCCTGGGTTGTCTCCACAGCTCCAGGGGAGGGTGAGCTAGGGCCCTGACGCCGGGGCTCTGTGCAGGACACGCCTGCCCCTGGCCGCACCCCTCCCCTGGGAGCCCGGGCGCCGGTTCTCTCCCCCGGAGCGGCCGGGTGGGGCGCAGAGAAAGCCCGGAGTCGGACCCCAGGACGAGGGGACCTGGGAGCCCCGCGCTGCGTTCTTGCCGGCCGTGGGTGGGTCGGGGGGAGTCTGGGAGCCCCGATACCTGGGTCCTCCCTCCCACCCCCATCTCACCCCGTCCCTCTCTCTCCCCCCTCCCCCCACTCCCTCCCCAGCCATGGACGTGGCCAAGGTGCCCAAGCTGGCGGCATCAGCCTGGCGCCGGGTGCTGACCGTGGCCTTTGCGCTGCTGGTGCTGGGGGTCCTGGCCTGGGCCTATGTGACGGGCCTGCAGCTGGCGGCCGACCGCTACCACGTCATGGCCTTCGGGCTCTACGGCGTCCTGTTGGCTGCCCACCTGGTGACGCAGAGTGCCTTCGCCTGGCGTGAGCACCGCCGCATGCGGGCAGGAGCCAGCGCCGCCTGCTCCTACACCCGCACTGTGGCCCTCACCATCTCGGCCTACCAGGAGGACCCGGCCTACCTGCGCCAGTGCCTGGAGTCGGTGCGGGCCCTGCACTACCCGCCCGACAAGCTCCGCATTATCATGGTCATCGACGGCAACAGCCCTGACGACCACTACATGCTGGACATGTTTGCAGAGGTCTTCGCCGGCGAGGACGTGGGCACTTACGTGTGGGAGGGCAACTATCACCACCCGGCCGGCGCCAAGATGGCAGAGGGCGCAAGCCTCAGCGCAGGGGAGACGCCACCGGCCTACACCATGCCAGCGGGCAGGGAAGGCTTGAATACTATGGAGACCAAGATGGCAGAGGGCAGAGACCCTGTCAGCATGGAGGCACTGTTGGCCTACACCAGTATGGTGGAAGGTGAAGGGCCCGTTGCTACAGAGACACCACGGGGCTACACCAAGATGGCAGAAGGCAGAGACGGTGTCACCATGGAGACACCGTTCATCTACAGCAGCGCGGTGGATGGAAGGCCTGTTACTACAGAGATGGCAACAGGCTCCACCAAGATGGTGGGTGGAGTAGGTAGCATTGCCGTGGAGACAGCCTACACCGAGACAGGCCCAGGGACGCCCTCAGCCTACACCAAGGTGGAGATGCGTGCAGGCCCCATCGCCACGGAAAGGCCCTTGCCTTGCGCCAAGATGGCGGCAGATGGGGGCCCCGTCACCGTGGAGATGCCCTCAGCTGACGTGGAGGAGCTGGGTGGGGGACCACCGGCAGCCTACGCGGAGGTGGAGATGGAGGACCCAGGACAGCTGGTGGTGGAGGAGCTGGTGCGCGCCCGGCGCTGTGTCTGCATCATGCAGCGCTGGGGGGGGAAGCGCGAGGTCATGTACACGGCCTTCCGGGCGCTGGGCAACGCCGTGGACTACGTCCAGGTAGGCCCCACTTCCGCCCCGGAGCGCCCGCCCTTCTGTCTGGGCATCTGCTATCCATCCCTCCACCCACCCAATTACCTACACATCCATCCACCCTTTCATCCATCCACTGATCTATCCCTCTATCCATATACCCCTCAGCTGTCTATCCATCTGTCCATCCCTCCAGGTATGCAGGGAAAGCCCCCTCCATCCCCCATCTACATCTCTTCTATCCTTCCCTCCCTCCCTCCCTCTAGCCCTGTATACCTTCCTCCATGCAAGGAGAGCCCCACCATCCATCCCTCCATCCCTCCACCCATGCCTACACCTCTCTTTCAGTTTCCATCTATCCATTCATCCATCTCTATGTCCATCCATCATTTGTAGGGTATCGATGCCAGAGACCCCTGCCTTGCTGCCCCCAGCACAGCACCTCCCAGTGCCAACCTCCACCCTGCCCTGCCCCCAGAACAGCAATGAGGGAGGAGGGCAGACAATACCACCTAGCCTGTCTGCTGCCTCCAACTGATCTCTGTTGACCACTGCAGCCCCACTGGCTTCCTCTATGACCTGTTGCCCTCCAGTGGCTGGCATTGGTCAACGCAGGCCATATTGAGCTGATGGATGTCTGGCACCCCCTAGTGGTCCTCACTGGCTGTTGCAGCTCCATCCATTTAGGCCAGTCGGCTCCAGCTGTGATCCCCAGTGGTCTTGCAGTGTGTTACAGGCCCCCTAGCAATCCCCATTGGCCACTGCAGCCCCCAGATGAGCAAATCAATGCCTGCCTGGCACCCCCTCATCTCCTCTGTTGGCCACTGCAGCCCTAGCTGGGCCAATGCCTGCCCCTTGGTGGTCTTCGTTGGCCACAACCAGTCTGATGCCCCCTAGTGGTCCTCATTGGCCACTGCAGCCCCCAGCCATGCTGCTCTAGTCTCTGACGTCCCTGGTGGCCGCCCCTAGGTTTGCGACTCAGACACCAAGCTGGACCCAGCCGCCACGGTGGAGCTGGTGAAGGTGCTAGAGTCCAACGAACGTTATGGGGCAGTTGGAGGCGACGTGCGGATCCTCAACGCCAGTGACTCTTTCATCAGCTTCATGAGCAGCCTGCGATACTGGATGGCCTTCAACATAGAGCGGGCCTGCCAGTCCTACTTCGACTGCGTCTCCTGCATCAGCGGGCCCCTCGGTGAGCCCTAGATGCCTTGGTCCCTTCTCCCTCACACAGGTGGAGAAGAGGGAGAGGGTTGGAGCAGGGGGAGCCAGGATACCTGGGTTCTATCTGTAGCTGCTAAGTAGGAATGTGTAGTGGGGAACAATGGGGATTTGGGGGCCCAGACACCTGGGTTATGGGGAGGGTGGGAGCCAGGACACCTGGGTTCTGTACTTGGGAGTGGGGTCCCAGGAAGCCAGGACTCTGGACACCTGGGTTCTCTCTGGGACTGGGCTAGGGGGAGCCTGGGACCCTGGATGCCTGTGTTCTTGCCAGCTTTGGGCAGGGCATGGAGGTCCAGGGTGAGGTCTGGGAGCCTGGACACCTGGGTTCTCTGATTCTCAGGGTCCCCCTCTCCAGCCTTGGGGACGGAGTGGAGGTCTGGGGGAGAGGGTTGGTGGCCCAGACACCTGGGTTCTCTCCAGCTCTGGGCATGGCATAGAGGTTCAGGAGGGGAGCCTGGGATCCTGGACAGCTGCGTTCTCTGACCCCCGCACCCCACTCCCCCTCTGCAGGCCTGTACCGCAACAACCTGCTGCAGCAGTTCCTGGAGTCATGGTACAACCAGAAGTTCCTGGGCACCCACTGTACCTTTGGGGATGACCGGCACCTCACCAACCGCATGCTCAGCATCGGCTACGCCACCAAGTGAGCTGGATGCCTTGGTCCCGTCCAGCTCTGGGAGGGGAGGGGGTGAGCTGGGTGGTCAGAGAAGGGACCACAGAGACCCAGACATGTGGGGATTAGAAGAGGCAGCTCAGATGCCTGGCTTCTTTCCTCCTCCCCAAGGCAGTGCAAATCCAGTGGGTTAGAATGGCACTGAGGGAAGGGGCTGAGCTCCTGGATGACTGGGTTCCTTCCCTTCCTCCAGAGAGCACCATGGGTTATCTTGGACCTGGGGGCCACATTTCTGAACTCCTGGGTCTCCTCTTGTCTCCTGTAGGTTATCTTTGGAGGCAAGGACCAGGTCCTTGCCCTTTCCCTGAGCCATGCCATGAGCTAAAAGGGAGATGGGAGCCAGGATCCTGGACTCCTGGGCTTCCCCTCTTGTCTCCTGTGAGTTATCTTTGAATGTGGAGGCCAAGCTCCTGGACTCCTGGGTCCCCTCTGGATTATCTTGGAGGTGGGGGACAGGTTCCCGGACTCCTGGGTCCCCTCTTATCTCCTCTGGATTATCTTGGACGTGAGGGCCAACCCCTCGAACTCCTGGGTCCCTTTCCTCTCTCCAAACAGTGCCATGAGATAGCATGGAGGTGAGGGCCAGGATCCCGGACTCCTGAGTCCCCTCTTGTCTCCTCTGGATTATCTTGAAGGTGGGGGACAGGTTCCCGGACTCCCGGGTCCCTTTCCACTTTCTCAGCCATGTTGTTAGCTAGAACAGAGACAGGGGTCAGGGTCCTGGATGCCTGGATTCCCCCTCTTGCCTCTGATGGGTTATCTTTGAAGATGGGGGGCAGACTCCCAGACTCCTAAGTCCCCTGTAGCTTATCTTGGAGATGGAAGCCAAGCTCCCAGACACCTGGTTGCCCCCTTTTGTCTCCTATGGATTATCTTGGAGGTGGAAGCTAAGCTCGCAGAGTGCTGGGTCCCTTCCTTGCCTTCAAGCAGCACTGGGAGTTAGAACGGAAGTGGGGGGGCAGGCTTCCAGATGCCTGGGTCCCCTGCTCAACCCCCCACCGTCACCCAACAGGTACACGGCCCGTTCCCGCTGCTACTCAGAGACACCAGCTGGGTTCCTGCGGTGGCTGACGCAGCAGACGCGCTGGACCAAGTCCTACTTCCGGGAGTGGCTGTACAACGCGCTGTGGTGGCACCGGCACCACCCCTGGATGGCCTACGAGGCGGTGGTGGCCGGCGCCTTCCCCTTCTTCGTCACAGCCACGGTACTGCGGCTCTTCTACGGCGGGAGCCTCTGGGACGTGCTGTGGGTGCTGCTGTGCGTGCAGCTGGTAGCCGTGCTCAAGGCACTGTACGCTGCCACCCTGCGTGGCCACCCTGTCATGCTGCTCATGTCTGTCTACGCCGTGCTGTACATGGGTGGCCTACTACCAGCCAAGTACTTGGCCATGGCCACCATGAACCAAAGCGCCTGGGGCACATCCGGGCGGCGCCGCATGGTGGGCAACTACCTCCCGTTGCTGCCTCTCGGCATCTGGGCCCTGCTGCTGTTTGGGGGGCTGCTTTACACAGTTGCCGCTGAGGCCCGGTCTGACTGGAGTGGTGAGGCCAAGCAGGCTGAGAAAGCCTACCTGGTAGTAGGGGCTGGGGTCTACATTGCCTACTGGGCCCTCATGGCCGGACTCTACTGGGTGTGGGTGCGGCGGGCCTGCCGCAAGCGTTCGGGGGGGTACCGGCTACAGGCCTGACCCCCTCAGAAGCCTGGGTTCCACCCCTGTCCCCTGGGGGGGGTGGCTAAATGCCTGGGTTCCCCCACCCTGGGGATGGAGGGCCAGATGCCTGGGTTCTTCTTCCCGTCCTAGAGGGAAGCCTGGACTCCTGGATTCCAGGTCCCAGCTTTGGTCTGGTGGGGTCAGCTGGTAGGGCTGAGAGCCCAGACGCCTGGGCTCCAGTTCTGGTGGAGTGGGGTTGGCTGGAAGCCTGGGCACCTGGGTTCGTCTTCCCGCTCTTGTTCAGCCAAGACAAGCCGGGATGCTTGGGTTTTCCCCCGTTCTAGGAAGGGGAGGGATGCTTGGGTTTTCTCCCATTCTAGGAAGGGGAGGGATGCTTGGGTTTTCCCCCATTCTAGGAAGGGGAGTGAAAGCAGGGGAATAGATGGGCAGAGCTGAGAGCCCAGATGCCTCGGCTCCACTTTCCCTCTGTGTTTGGCAGAGGGGAAGCCAGCACCTGGGTTCTCTCCCGGCTCTGACAGATGATGGGAGCCCAGGCATGGCATGGAGTGGGCACCAGGACTCCTGGGTTATCCGGATCCAGAGGAGGCAGGACCCCCTCCGGCTCTGACAGGACTCTAGGGTCCTCTCCCTGGCTCTGGGAAGGGTGTGGAGCTGGCTGAGGGACAGGGCCAGGAGCCAGGAGGCCTGGGTTTTCTGGGCCAGGCCAGCCTTGCGTCAGCTGCCCAGAAACGGTCTCGGCCCTGTGACTTCATCGTCGGCCCATCCACGTCTGGCTGCCCCCGCACCATGACTGGGGCAGGAAAGGCTGCAGCTGACTCTGGGGAGGAGGACAGGGAACAGGGCCCGGGGAGGTGACTGATTCTGGGGTGGGCAGGCAGGGACCAGATGTAATGGGGACCAGGAGAGGCAGCTGGCTCTGGGGTGGGGGATTGGGGCTGGGTAGAATGGGGCCCCTGAGATGTGTCTGGCTCTGGGGTGGACCAGATGGAACAAGGGTCCCCAAGAGGCGGCTGGCTCTGGGGTGAGGTGTCAGGGTGGTACAACAGGGCCCCTGAGGAGCAGCTGGCTCTGGGATGGAGCATCAGGGCAGGGTATAACAGGGCCCCCAAGATGCAGCTGGCTCTGGGGTGGGGTGTCAAGAACTAAGCATAAGATGCTGATACGCAGCTGGACCAGGGGTAGAGCAGATGGAACAGTGACCTAGAGATGCAGCTGACTCTGGGGTGGGGCCCTGGGGCTGGGTAGAACAGGGACTCCTTCCTGCCTTTAAGATGCAACTGACTTTGGGGTGAGGTGTCAGGGCTGGGTATAATAGGGGTGCCAAGATGAGTGGCTCTGGGGTGGGTCATTGGGGTTGGGTATAACAGGGACGAGGCACTGGGGCTGTGTATAACAGGGTTCCCTTCCCTGACTTTAGGATGCAGCTTATTCTAGGGTGAGGTATCAAGATTGGATATAACAGGGCCTCTGAGATGCAGCTGGCTCTGGGGTGGAGTAGATTGAACAGTGAACTCCTGCCCCCTCCCCCTAAAAGGTGGCTGGTTCTGCGGTGAGGCATCAGGGTGGTATAACAGGGTCCCTGAGATGCAGCTGGCTCTGAGGCAAAGCATATGGAACAGGGACCCCAACATGGAGCTGGCTCTGGGGTGGGTCTTAGGACTAGATATAATGGGGTGAACATGGGTGGAGCCCAGCAAGCAGCTCTTTCCCACCCCACCCCCCAGGATGATGCGACTGCTTCTGGGGATGTGATCTCTGGCTAATGACCCCTGGTAACACCCAGTTCCTCCCTCCAGGGCCACGTCCCCTGCCCCCACCATCAGAAACCCTAGGACTCTCACACTGAATTTATTTCTCTGTAATATTAACAAGCTATTTAATAAGGGAGGTATTTTATAAAGAGCAAATAAAGGTTATTTTTTGCAACACCCTGGTCCTCGGCTCTGGCCTGGGGGTAGAGCAGCGCTGGGTGCAGCTGGCTCTGGGGCAGGCCAGGCTGGGTGTAATGGCACTGGGGGGGGACCGGCCGGGCGGAGGGGCTGAGGCAATGGAACGGAAGGGGACAGGGTGACTCCCACTGAGCTCAGCACCGGGGCGGAGGCCTGCAGGAGCAGGCACATGTGCAACCCAGGCCTCCCGGGGCACCAGGGCAGGCATCGAGCACCATCTACAGGCCAGTCCGACCTGGTGCCCCTCACTCCCCACCCGCAGCCCTGCCCTCACCAAGCCCTGCGGGTGCCTCTCACTCCACCTGCCCCCCAGCCCTGCTGGTGCCCCTCACTCCCGACCTGCAGCCTCCCCGGGCCAGGGCAGCACAGGGTTAACCTGCCCCAGACAGGCTGGGGTCAGGCTTTGACGGGCCCAGCCCCAGGGCCTTGACCTCTGACCCCCTAAGGCGGCAGGGAAGCAGGTGGGCTCTGTTATACTCCCTCCTCTCCTCCCCAGAGCAAGCTGCATCTTAGGGGCCCTGGTCTACTGCGTCTACAGGGGAGTGTGGCTGGAGAGCGACGGGCAGCAGACGGACGGACGGCCGCGCACCAGCCGGGCCCCGATCCCGGGGGCTGTAACAGGGCTCGTGTCCGTCTGTCCCCCCCAGGCCCCGCCCCAGGCCCCGCCCCCTGCCGCGGGGGGCGCTGGGATCGCTGCCCCCCCCCCCGGGAGTTACCGCGGGGCAGTGCGGACACACGGAGCCGCCGCTTTGTTCCCCCGCAGCTGGATTAACCCCGTCGGCGCCGGGAGCAGGTAGCGGCTCGCACGCCTGGGTGCTTGTGGGGGGGAGTCTGGGATCCGAGCCTCTCGGGGTGGGGGCCGGGGATGCTGACAGCCCGGACGTCTGGGTCCCATCCAGCCCTGGAGCGGAGGAGGTTTGGGAGCCCGGGCGTCTGGGTCCCATTCAGCCCTGGAGCGGAGGAGGTTTGGGAGCCCGGGCGTCTGGGTCCCATCCAGCCCTGGAGCGGAGGAGGTTTGGGTCCCATCCAGCCCTGGTGGGGAGGAGGTTTGGGAGCCCGGACATCTGGGTCCCATCCAGCCCTGGAGCAGAGGAGGTTTGGGTCCCATCCAGCCCTAGAGCAGTGGAGGTTTGGGAGCCCGGATGCCTGGGTTCTCTCTAGCTGTGGAGGAGGGGGGTGAAGGGGGTACCCGGATGCCTAGGCCCCCCCTCCAGCCCTGGGAGGGGAAGGGGGGATGTGGGGGTAGCCAGGATGCCTGGGTCCTCTGCCCCCACAGAGCCCTGCCTGGGGGGGGGATCTGGGGGCACTGCAGCCGGGGACCCTCCTCCCCCACCCCCAAGGCTGCATCTCCCTTGGCCATGTAATGTATGCATCCCACAATGCACCTCCATAGCCAGACGAAGGGGGAGGGAGTCTTCCCACCCCCACCAGGTCCAGACAAGATGGGGGCTGCGGGTCGGGAGTGAGGGGCACTGGCTGGGCGGGGGGTTCAAGTTTGAGCATGAGCCAGGGGGGCTCCGATGTCCCCCCTTCCAGCTGGGGCGAACCCGGGCGTCCAGGCTCCCAGTGCCCTCCCCTGCACACCCACCCCCTGCTTTCCCAGAGGTGTGGGGAGAAGCCGGGCGTCTGGGCTGGGGCGCACACAGGGTTAACGTCTGGCTGGAGGGGGGTGATGGGGTCAAGGGGGCACGAGTCCCAGCTGGGGCCTGTCTGCACTGCCAGACGGGGTCAGGGGTCATGGGCGGGGTCAGGGGGCACCTTTGCCTGGCTAGGCCCAGGCGTGGGGGCGGGGCCCGGGTGCCTGGGGTCTCTCCAGCTCTAGGGGGGCCGGGGACCCGGGGTCTCTGGGAAGTGGGGCGGGGGCTGGGGGGTCAGAGCAGGGGGTGCGGCCTGGACGCCTGGGCTCTCCTCTCTGGGTTTGGGGTCCAGCCGGAGTGGGGGGTTGAAAAGGGACCCCTTGCTTCATCTCCGGGGGGGGGCGGGGGTCTCCCCACGGACCTCTGTGACCTCCAACCCAGATGCCCGGGTTCCTCAGGCCCCCCAGGGAACTTTGGGGAAGGAAAGGGTTAAGAGTTCAAGGGCGCTGGGGGGGCGGGGGGCTGCCCCCCACGCCTGGGCCCTCTCCCTGCTCCGGCGGGGCTGGGGGGCCGCGGCTGCTCCCTCTGCAGAGCGGTCTCAGGCCTCCGGGCTCCGCCCCCTCCCCCCGACGACCCCCCCTCAGGGGTCAGGGAGCACTAGACAGTCTGCTGCCATGGCAACGGGGCCTAACACAGCCCAATCCCCCCTTAACCCTTTCCTGCCTGGAACTGATGCCCCTCACTCCCCAGCCGCAACCCCCTGCCCTCCGCCCCCCCGATCCACGGCTCACTGCCCGCCCCTGCCCTGCTAGTGCCCCTCACTGCCGACGCCATGAGCAAACACAAGTGCATGGCTGCAGGCCTCTTTAAATATGCTCTGTTTTGAAATGGCTTCATCTGAACCCTTGTTCAATCAGGATTCAGATTTTCACCTGACCGGCCAT
>JAGPOW010001217.1:0-66746 GCA_030014935.1 Caiman crocodilus | reverse complement strand
TTTTTTTTTTTCTTCCCTTTTATTTTGCATTCTAAAAAGGAAGGAAATCCCTGCAAACCTCAGCAAACCAAGCAGAAATTAAACGCACAAGGGCCGGGACTGGCGGAGTGACCTCCTTAGAGCATCTCACAGCTGGGGAAGGAAGAGGAGCCCTTGCTTTGTCCGCATCTCTGCTGAACACGGAGTAAAGGAGGCTTCAGCTGAGGCAGAGCAAAGCAGGTCACTCACAGCAGCGGAAGCAAGATTTCTAGACAGCCCCCCCTGCACCACAGCACGAGCAAGGCTACCCATAGGGAAACTGCCATTTTGCTTTGGCTTTGCAAACGTGGGAACCCGGCCCCGTGCTGCCTCTCACCCGTCTTGCTTTCAGTCGAATGCAGTCATTGGCTCAGTTTCTGAGCTCACGACTTTGGTTTGTTCACGAGCATCACCCAGGATCCATTCAGCCCTGTGTGCCCTAGCACTGAAACAGCGATAGCGGCTGGCCTTCCTAGCATAAACCCTATCTTGCAGCACAGACACATCCTCTTGGATGGAACTGCTGCGATAGCTCACGGACAAGTGATAGTAGCAAGCAGCAATACAGAAGAGTGTGAAAGGGCTGCAGCGCCCTGCATTTTTACAGGCAGGTGGTAAACAGACCATAGGGGTTTGAGATGGCAAAAAACCCACAAGGGAAAGAGGTGTTTTAGGGGCAAGGCAGGGAGAGCAGCTGTCAAGGCTAGCCTTCAACAGCTTGAACCCCTGGGCTTTGCTTGCATCTTCCTTCGGGAACTTTGGCGGAAATGCAGCTGTTGCATTCACGTTCCTGGGGCACTGCGGTCCATCTGTCCCCCAGTCCCAAGTCACAGATCACCACTTCCCCTCATTCGCTGCCATGGCAGAGCTGTAACATGCCTGCCTTCGTTTGGACCCGACGCTGTCTTGCAGCGCTGCCAACGGAGCTGGCTCTCCGCCTCCTTCTGTCTGATTTTCCTTCTGCCTTGTCCTGATGCTACAAGCGCTAGGCATACTCTAGAGGTCCGCTCTAGCTGAAGCTATTAAAGCAAGGTTATCTGCCTATATTAGGTACATTTATGTAAATCCCATTCCTGCGCTGGAATTTTTGGAGCACGGCTCTGTTACGCTTTCTGTGTCGGCATTGAGCAATGAAAGTGTAAGGATGCAGACCTCGCTCACCCCTTTCTCCATGTTGCCATGCCTATCTGTTGCATGGTTTATTCCCTTTTTGCTTATTCCCTCATCGGCTGGAGGCCCCAGGAGTCAGCATCATAGCGTTTGGGCAGAACTTGCCAGGCTGGATCGTGCCAAAAACCTTCTCAAAATCAAGCACAGCACAGATACTTAAGGCAAGGCAGCGTGCTTCTGAGCTGTGCTGGGGAAATCAAGCAGGGTGCTGCTGGCTTCCCTGGGAGCTCAGGGGAGGAGAGGGGAAAGGAAGCATAGTACTTAGGGTCGGAAGGGACTTAAACAGATCATCAGGTCGGACCCCCGCTGCCACAAACTGCTATGCCAAGAACGGCTTCCTGTGCCTCGTTGCTGCAGAGCGCTCTTGCAGCCTGGTCCACCGCCTGCAGGTCCACGGGCTGCAGACAATTGCGGTGCCGCCAAGGTCAGCGTGGCTCCGTGGGTGATGGTCATTGGCCTCTGCTCCTTGGGCAAATGGGGATAAGGACAGAGAGCCCCATAAAGCACTCACCTTGAGATCCTGCTGCTGCTTTGGTGTGTGGTGACAGCTCGGCGCTGTGCTCTGGCTCTAAGCCGGTGTCGCTCAGTGGTTTCAAGCACGTAAGGTTGTGGTTCAGTTCCGTGACGCTGAAAAGATCTCTGCAGACAGCCACGATGCGGTAAGCAGGAGAAAGCACGCAGGGAAAGAGCACAGCGAAGGTGGGAGCGAAGAACTTCACACCCGAGCCTGCCCTTTTCACACAGAAGAGCAGAAAAGGGGAAGGCGCGAATGAGGGACGTGTGCCACCGTGCACGTCCTCCCCATGACGTGGGGAGGCCCACCACTAGGCAGGCTGAGGTGTCCCTTGGCCAGCCAAGGTGCCCCAAGGCGCTGCGTCAAGGAATGGGGTTTCCCTTCCCCAGGACATCAGCCCCAGCGGTGCCCCAGGTCAGTCAAGTCATTTCCAGGACGAAGCATCCCCGGACAAGCTGGGTTGGTCGTAGCGTGGGGTCCTGGGAGCCGGGAATCCCAAAGTGAGTCAAGCCTCATGGACAGGTCAGCAGAGGAGCTAGGGGCTGCCCTGTTTGTCCTGGCCCAGCTGGGACTCCCGCAGAGGAGCCAGGAGGGACAGTGATGGCCAAGCAGGACCGTCCTCCAGCCCCCTGCTCTCCTCTTCCCAGCACCGCTGCATCTCTAGGGGGTTTGGGACGTGGTCTCAGCAGCTGGTAGCAGAGGCAGACAAAGCCTCCCAGGGCAGGGGGTGCTAGATTTATGACCCCTCTCCCCCTCCTGCAGCAGAAGGATTGGGCTCACTGTGACAGCCGGCGAGGGGGCACTCCTGTTGTTAGGACCTGGGCTGGGAGGTCAGGGCTGGCTCTCACAGCGGGGTGTAACAGAGGCAGTCTGCAGGGGAGGGGGTTGCATTGCCCAGCCACAAAACACGGGGTGACCTTTGCAGACAGGCTGCTTTTGAGCAAGCGCTGCTCTACTTTTAACCACAAACAGAACTCACAACAGCGATGGGATGAGAGAGACACGCTCACGTGCCCTGAGCACGCGCCGCCCAAGCCCCCTGGCCCTCGTGCAAACATGTGCACATGCTGGCGCCCCCGAGACGCCCAGCTGCTTTGTTCCTCTCCTCCTTGGCCAGACTCTTCTCTGCTGGGAGAGATTAACGGGACCCGGAGCAGAGCTCCCAGCCTGACACAGCCCCACTCCAAAGGGGCTTCTTGGCATCACGGAGGAGCCCTGCCCTATCCCAGGCTACCTTCACCCCCTGCCCCCTTCATTTCCATGCTGCTTCAGCTCTCCTGGGTCTCCCGGCTCATCTGTCCCCAGCAAAGCACCCAATTCAGGGCTCACACTCTCACGGCAGCCTCATACAGTTGACAAACCCCACCTCAGACCACAGGGATTTGGCCTCTCTGACCTCAGGCTGCCCAAGGTGGTGACATCTATTCCTCCATCACCCCCATGCTCCCTCCTTGCAGCCTAATCAGCTTACGCGGTGCCAGATTACATAGGATTGTCTGCCTCCTTCCCAAGAGGGAGGCAGCAGCAGTGCGTCGGGGCAGTGTGCCGGGGCATAGGGATGGAGCCAGGCGTAGCGTGAGGGCCCAGGACCTTGTACAGACCCCACGCAAGCCATGAGTGGGGCCACAACACCTGGGCATCATGCAAAAGGCTCAGCCTAGGGCACAAGGAGACAGCCCCGATTCTAGGCACCCCGTGTACAAGCGCCCAGAGCCCAGTTGTCCGGGGAGACACGTCCCTGGCCCTGCTGCCCCTCACACGGAGACCTCTCGGGGGGTCAGGCGGGGAGCGTAGGGCAGCAGGTGCTGCAGGGCAGCGCGGGGAACGGGTGCAAACACCCCAAAGGAGTAGAGAGAAGCAGGGGGACCGCACATGCCGGGCTGGGGGGGTCAGGGCCAGGGGGTTGCCCTGCCTTTGGCCGGTGTCAGCCAGGAAAATTATCCACCGAGCAACGCAGTGGCTGCAGGGATCCTAGGGCTGGGGCTCAGCGAAGAGGGGTTTTGGGGGAGCTGCTCAGTCCAGCTCGCAGCAGCTCTGTCTCCCCTGGGGGCATCTTGCTGCTGCACCCGTCGTCGCCCCTTCCACATGGGCAGGGGCTTGGGCCACTGACAGATGGCAGCAGATTAGCAGGGCAGAAAATCCCCCGTCCTTCCGGCGGGGCAGGCGGCAAGGGCTCCGGCAGTGACACGGCCCCGGGCAGCTGGGGCGGAGGCTGTGGTGAGACAGGCTGGAGGCAGACGCCCAAGGGGAATCCCCAGAGCGGGGCATGTCTCCTGGTGCCCAGGTGGGGATGGAGCAGGCAGGAGTCTGCTCCCACCGGTGCCCTCGAGGCCTGGTGGAGGGCAGCGTCCCCCCCAGCTGCCCCTCCCCAGCCAGCACCGGGGCGGGGATCTCGCTGAAGGCCCACAGGTAAGCGCGGCATGTCCCCTCCCTCCCAGGTCCAGCCCCCCATGGCCCTACTTCTGCTGGACGAGACGGCCGGGGACCTGCCTGTCAGAGACACAGACCAGCCCTTGGTGATTGCAGCAATACAAGGTCAGGGTGGCATCCCTTGGACAACGTAGGTCCCTCGCTGCTCTGCGCTGCGGTCCCCGAGCCACCTCCCCAACAGCACGGGGACCACGCGGGGACGTCACAGCCACAACACCCCTTATCCCCCCAGCTCAGGCTTGCTCTCTGCTGCCTCTGGGCACCCACGCCACAGCGCTGGTCTAATGCCATGCCGGGGGTCCTCCCTGCTTTTGTCTCCCCAGATGTGTCAGCTGCTGCTCCCCCAGCAAAGGCTCAGGCGCGGCGGACCTGGCTGAGAGGTGAGCATGAACCGGCCCCAGGTGCAGAGCAGGGTGGTGATGGCGGCAAGAATCCCTGCCTGCGTGCAGCAGACAGACCTGTGTGGCACAGGGCAGCCCCTTGCCTGCAGCCGGGCACCAGCAAGGCACCTTCTCCGCCCACACCCCTGCTGCCTCCTGCCCCACAGTCCCCGTCCAGCCATTGGCGTCCCAGCATGGTCTCCTTCCCATGGGCGGCCCCACGATGGGCCCTCACCCCCTGCCCCTGGTTGCAGAGCCAGCCACGCCGGCGCGGCAGCGCCTAAGCCGGGTGAGTCGGGAGGAGCTGGAGGACAGGTTCCTGCGGCTGCATGACCAGAACCTGCTGCTCAAGGAGGTTGCCTGCAAGCAGCAGGACAGGATCAAGAGGTATGGGTAGAGCCTCGAGGCAATCCCCACTCTCCTCATCGTTTCATAGTCGCTAGGGTCAGGAGGGACCTGAGCAGACCGTCTAGCCTGACCCGCTGCCACTGGCAGGAATGGACGCTGGGTTCACAAGACCCCAGACGGGTGATCATCTAAACTCTTTTTGAATTTGCCCAAGGCAGGGGCGAGGACCACTTCCCTGGGAAGTTGGTTCCAGATTTTGGCCACCCTAAGTGAAATGTTGCCTTCTGCTCTCTAACCTAAACCTGTTCTCCATCAGCAGGTGGTGCTGGGGAGAAAAGGGCTCTGCCTATTTGCTGTTGATCTCCCCTGATGAGTTTGTAGCAGCCACCAGGTCCCCCTCAGCCTCCTCTTGCTGATGCTGAACAGGTTCAGGTCCCTCAGTCTCTCCTCATAGGCTTGTCCTGCTGCCCTCTCACCAAGTGGGTGGCCTCCTCTGACCCCTCTCCAGGCTGCCCACATCCCTTTTGAAGCCTGGCGCCCAGTACTGGACGCAGTGCTCCAACTGCAGCCTGACCAAAGTCACATAGAGGGGGAGGATCACCTCTCTGGACCGGCTTGAGATGCACCTTTGGATGCACGACAAGCTCTGGCTGGCCTTGCTGGCTGCGGTCTGGCATTGGTGGCTCGGTCATGTTCATCTTGGCGTCAGTAATGACTCCGAGATCCCTTTCCGCCTCTGTGCTTTCAAGAGGGGAGCTCCCCACCCTGCATGTGTGCTGCGGAGTCCTTCTCCCAAGGTGCAGCACCCTGCGTTTGTCTACGTTGAACTCCAACCTATTGTTGTCTGCCCACTTTTCTAGTCTGTCTAAATCTAGTTGTAGCCAATCTCTCCCTTCAAGTGTGTCCACCTCGCCCCACATCTTAGTGTCATCAGCAAACTTGGGCAGCGTGCTTTCCACCCCCTCGTCCAAGTCGCTGATGAAGATGTTAAGCAGTGCGGGCCCGAGGACCGAGCCCTGGGGTACCCCTCCGCTCACATCTCGCCAGGTTGAGTACAACCCGGCCACCACTACTCTCTGGGTGCGCCCCATCAGCAATTTTTTTCCCCATCCAACTGTGCAGGCATCAATGCCACAGTCGCTTCATTTATTGCTGAGGATGGGGTGAGAGACAGTGTCAAAGGCCTTCTTAGAGTCTAGAAAGACTATGTCCATCCTCCAAGGATTTAGTTACTTGGTCATAAAAGACAATCAGGTTGGTCTGGCAGGACCCATGCTGGTTGCCCCCCGAGCATGATCTCCCCCGCTGGCCCCCCACCGATGTGCTCCTGGATGATTCTTTCCAACATCTTCCTAAGGACTGAGATGAGGCTTATGGGCCTATAATGACATGGGACCTACTTCCTCCCTTTCTTGAAAATTGGGACATTAGCTAGTTTCCAATCCCCCGGCACCTGGCCAGATGACCACGGATGCTCATACAGCCGGGCCGAGGGCTCCGCGATGACCCCTGCCAGCTCCCTCAACACCCTTGGGTGGAGGGCATCTGGACCTGCAGATTTAAACATGTCTGGCCCTTCGAGAAGATCATTCCCCCCCTGGGGAGTGCTCAGGCGCTCCTTCTCTCTGCTGGGGCTGGCAGGAGATAGGTAAGCAGGGCAGGGGTGTGGGCCTGCTCGGACCGGGAGCTAGGCATGGGTGCAGGTTCCCGCTGCCCCGTTCACCCTTGTGCTTCCACCCAGGCTTGGTGCCAGGCTGATGAGGCTCACGCAGGAGCACAGGCGGGCAGCGCGCCAGCTGGGGCCGTCAGGCCATCGGGCCAGCCGGGACCCGGAGCTCGAGGAGGCCTTGGAGGAGCTGCAGGCGCGGGTGCGGGAGCTGGAGCACAGCAACGAGGGGCTGCGGGGCCGCCTGCTCGCCTACAAGCAGCAGCTGCAGCTCGGGGCTTGCAAGCACCACGGCCTCTACGGCCACGTCCCGGCTCGGGTGGACACGGGGCTGCGGCGGGCGCACACAGCCAGCGGGAGGGGGCCTGAGCGGCAGCGCAGAGGTAAGGGGCAAGCAAATGGCTGCTGCACCCGGAGATCCTGTTGTGGGGTGGGGGAGATCCATGACCTGGTCTCTGTAAGGGAAGGGCTGGGGGCGGCCACGGATGCATAGCCGCATCCCCATCACCCCTCCTTCCTGACCGCAGGTGTGCGCATGCCGGGTCCAGAGGCCAGACACACACACACGGCGCCTCCCCGGTACAGGGACCGCAGCAGAGAGGAACCTGGAGCTGCGCGGGATAGCCTGTGAGTCCCTCTGCCCGCTCTCCCAGGTGTCCCAATTGCACCCTGAGACGCCCCGGGGCCTCCGTGGGCTCTGAGCTGCTTAGCGCCCCCCACCAGGCGCCCCCCCCCGCATGACGGAGCTCTGCCTCTGACCTGCCCCCACCCACGCCAGGTGTAGGGCTTGAAGCCACAACGCCCCAGCCCTCTGCCGGCTGCCACGGCCCTATTCCTTGCCCCGGGTCCCTGCAGCACCCTCATGCTCCGTGCACCCTCCAGTCCGGGTCTGAGCTGCCGGCGCTCTTTACGGGGTAGCATGGGGCACAGAGAGAAGATGCACGCACTTACCTGCTCAAGCTGCTGCCTTGAGATCCCTTGGCAGCATCTGATGTCCGCACAGGGTCTCTCCAGATGGATGTGGCCCCTTTGGCACCCCAGGCCTGCTGGCTCGGTTCCCTGATCCCTGACACCTTTGCTCCGAGCTTTGCTGCTGGGAAATGTCACCCTCCAACCCTCCTCCCCGCACACCGATAAAAGAAACCACTTCCTCCTCCTCCACGGGCTAGCTGTGGGACAGCAGGCCAGGCACCCCACCTCCGCTTTGCCTAGGCAGCGAAATACGTGTCTGTGGCCTCATCCACAGCAGCAGAGGCATCCTGTTCTGTGGTGACACCTGTGCCATGTGTCCAGCATCTCCTGCTCTCCTTTGCGGGAAGGGCAGGCTTGCCCTGGGCTCCCTTGTCCCCGTGATGCCCCCGTCCGTGCTCTGACCTGACTCCTGCTCCCCACAGCCCCCGCGGTCTGGGGCTGGAGGAGCCGGCCTCCGAGTCCCCACTCCGGGGTGAGATGGAGCCGTCTTGGCAGAGCCGCTGGCAGGCTTCAGAGCGCAGGTACGGCCCCGAACGTGCATGGTGCAACGCCTATGGGGGGAAGCTGCTCAGCCAAGCCCCCGTGAAGGGGCGCTGGGAGCTTGCGGGGGGAGGCTGGGAGTGACAGGACGATGCCCCTGTGCCCCGCAGAGTCGCCATCCGTGGGAACGTGGAGCTGATCCGCCTGCAGCGGCTCCTGCAGGAGCGCGACATGGAGCTGGCCGTGACCACGGCCCGGTGCGCTGAGCTGCAGCAGGTGCGTGACCCCCTCCGAATCCCGGGGTGGGTGGGAGAGACCTCTGCAGAGCCCAACTCCTTGGGAACCTGGAGCGCCAGCCCATGCCTGCCCCCCATTGCCACCCTTGCGGGAGTGACTGGAAGCAATGGGGTGGGGTGGGCTGGATAGCTCCAAGCGCTGCAAAGCTTGTCCAGCCCAAGCTCCATCAGGGCTTGGCTGGGAACACCCTGCCTGGCCGCGCTGACGGCGCTCCACCGTTTCCCTTGCCAGACCTACGAGATCCAGCTCCAGCAGGTGAGTGCCGGGCAAGCCAGGCACGCCGCCTTGGCCAAGATGGGCCCCACTGTGTCACAGCCTGGAGAGCGTGGACCCTGCTCTGCCACTTAGGGCAACTTCTCCCTCCCCGACTAGAGGCAGGAGGTTCTGGGAGCTGCCAGCAGCGCGTTGCTGGCCCAGGCAGAAGAGCTCAGCACCCAGCTGAAGGGGCAGACGCAGAGAGCGGCAGCCTTGGAGAGCCGGTTGGAGGGTGTCCCAGCCCTGCACCGGGCTCTGGAGGAGGTAAGGGCACCGCGGAAGGGGGCAGCACAGCCAGCCTGGGTGCGCGGGGCACCCGACCTCCCCGGCGGCCCTTGCCCTGCCTCCCCTCTTCGACCGCGGGTCAGGGAGCAGCGGGGAGCGAGTCCCTTCCCAAGCAGGGAGCTCGCTACACGGATCGAGCGTGGTGGTGGATCTTCACTCCCACAGCTGCAGGAGCGAGTCCGGGATCTGGAGAAGGAGCGGGACTTGCTGAAGGAGGCGCACGACAACCTGCTGGCAAGGTGAAGCCATGGAGAGGGGTCTCAGCCCCTGGCAGCTGTACGCTCCACGGGGGCCAGCTCCCGGCGTCACGTTCCACTCGCCCACCCACTCCAAGACCCTACCTGACCTCTCTGCAGTCTTGCCCAGGGCAGGGGCAACTATCCCTGAAGGCTACAGTTTCTACCCAGTGGCCTGGCACTGGACAACACGGGGGGAGAAAGCCCCCAGAGCCCAACACAGCCCGGGGCCCCAGTGCAGTGGGGTCCTGGCGGAGAATGCCCTGGCCCCGAGGGTGCCCCTGGCCTTGCGGGCAAGGCTGCAGGGAGGCCCGGCACACACTGCCCCTCGCCCCACAGTGCTCTGGACAGTGGGCGGCTGCCTCGGCAGGACGCCCCGCAGCTGGAGAAGCAGCTGAGCACGGCTCTGGCGGAGAAGAGGGAGCTGCTGGCGGAGCTGGAGGCAGCACGAGGTGGGCATGGAGGCGGGAGGCAGAGCACAGCCCAGGGATTTCCCTTTTCCCCTCCCCGCTGGGCTCCCCACGTTAAGCCCCCTTCACACCCCAGCACAGAGCCCGGTGCTGCAGCACGGCTCCAGCCCGCTGCTTCCGGCGCCTGCGCAGGACGGGGAGCGTCTCCAGGACAAGGCCAGCCAGACCGTGGAGCAGGGCCCGGTGCTGCCCCCAGCCCAGGTGGGTGCAACACCGAGTGTGCCCCCCTCCCCAGCTCCCTTCACCGTTTAGGGGGCAAAGGGCAGGACCCTGGGCTCCGTGCAGCGGTCGGGGATAAGGACGTAGATAGACCTGGCTGCCCGGAGCCCTGGCATGGCAGCGCCCCCCGCTCAGGGCATTGTGCCCTTGCTCCCTGCAGCCCCCCAGCCTGGATGGGCCCCCGGCAGGCCTAGGGCAGCAGGACCCGCTTGTCCGGCAGAGCCTGAGCCAGAGGCTTCGTGAGACGGAAGCTGCCCATGCCGAGACCGTGCTAGAGCTGGAGAAGACTCGGGACATGCTGATCCTGCAGCACCGCATCAACCGCGACTACCAGGTGCGCTGCCATCCCTTGGCGCACGGGTGGCGAGGGATGGGGAGGTGGCAGGCCCCTGACCCCTCCTCTCCGCCCTGGGCTGGGGTGGGGGAGACGGGAGACCCCGGCATGGCAGTGACGTGCCCTGGGTCATAGGCAAAGAAGGTTGGGGGACCCCAGGGGCGGCAGCGGGGCTGGAGGGTACCTGGATGGCAGCGATATACCTTGTGCTGCTGCTGCAGGCCGAGCTGGAGGGCACAACGCTGCAGGCAGAGCAGGCGGCACGGGGGCACGAGGAGGAGCAACAGCGACTGGCACGGCTCCTGGACCTGCGCAGCACCCGTCTCCAGCAGCTGGAGGGTGAGCCGGCCCAGCGCCAACCCCCCCGAAGCCCCCTCCGCACCAGCCAGCATCTGGGCGCAGCACCTGGGCTGGGTGGGGGGCTGCCAGGGAGAGCACGGGGGCGAGCAGCAGGCTGGCAGCCCCCCTCCGGGCAGTGGGAAAGGGGAGGGATTGATCCGGCAGCTCCTCACGCCTCTCCGTCTGCGACCCACCCCTCAGAGCAGCTGAAGGATGTGGCCTACGGGACGCGGCCGCTCCCGCCCGCCAGCCGCGGGGACAGCGAGGGCGATGGGGCGGGGGTCCGGCTGGGCCGGGGCGAGAGCCTGCTGGAGCTGCACGTGGCGGGGGCATCGCTGTCGGCGGCAGCACTGCGCGTGCTGGGGGATGCGCGGCCCGCTACCTTCTGCACCTACGCCGTGTACGACTTTGAGACCCACGCCACGCCGCTGGGCCACGGTGCCCGGCCCCGCTACGGCTTCACCTCCCGCTACGTCCTGCGGGCCGAGCCCCTGCTGCTGCAGTATCTGCAGGGCAGCGCGGCCCGCCTTGACCTCCACGTGGCCGTGGGCACCGAGCACCGCGCCTTGGCCACGTGCCGCCTGCGCCTGGCCGAGGCCCTGGCCACTGCCCAGCGGGTGCACGCCGCCGCCGCGCTGCTGGGTGAGTCCGGCTCTCTCCTGGCCTCTCCCCTGCCAGGGGAGCCCCACAACACCCTGTCTGCGCTCCCAAGGCCCAGCTCCGCAACTTTCCCCTGCACCCAGGTCCGAGCGGCGAGGACTACGGGCTGCTGGAGTACTGGCTGCGGCTGCGCCCGCCCCTGCAGCAGGGCCTGCGGCTGCAGCAGGAACGCACCAAGGCTCGGGCGTACCTGTCAGGGGCACCTTCGCCCAGCTGGCAGCCGCGCGGCGGTGATGGGGTGAGTGCTGGGACCCGTGTGCCAGAAGGCAAAGCCCGCGAGGGACCCCAGGCAGGAGCCCTGCTGTCAGGGCAGAGCACAACCACGGGGCGCGTGGGACAGGAGATGCCGATCGGGGGGGGGATGGTGCCATCAAGCCCCTGCCCCGTCCTCACCCGCTGTGCCCTCCCCTCCAGCCGCCGGGCAGGGAGCAGCTGCAGAATGAGCTGCAGGTGCGGGTCAGGGGCTGCCGGGGGCTGAGGAGTCGCTGCCTGGGGGCCCTGCCCAGCCCCTACGCCATGTACCGGTTCTTCAGCTTCCCCGACCATGACACGCCCATCGTGCCCGCCAGCCACAGCCCCCACTTCGGCGACTTGCAGACCTTCCCCGTGCGCCCCACGCCAGAGCTGCACCGCTACCTGCGGCACGAGAACCTCTGGGTGTACGTCTTTGACGACGAGGACCCCCAGCCCGATGCCTACCTGGGCAAGGCGGCCATCCCACTGCTGCCCCTGGCCCGTGGGCACAGCATTACAGGTGGGTGCTGGCCGCAACGGGATGTGCTTCCCCGGCCCCTGACCTGGGCATGCCAGGCTCCTCGCCACGCTGCTCGCTCCTTCCTGCCTCCAACCTGCAGGTGATTTTGTGCTCGTGGACCCGTGCAGGCACCCCAATGGCTCCATCAGTCTCAGCCTGGAGTGGCAGCACCAGTACCTGTCCCCCGAGAGCATCCTGGCACCAGGAGCTGCGGCTCCGGAGCACCCTCGCTGCCAGCCCCGGGAGCAGCTAACAGAGGAGGAAGGGGCTCTGCTGCATGGCCAGGTACAGGCGGGTGCCAGACTATAGCAGGGGCACAGCCCCCTGGATCAGCAGAGTCCAATGGAGGAGGGTACAGGCTCGGGGCGCGGGCAGCATACGCTCATGGGGTAGCCCGAGGGAGGACACGGGCAGAGGCGTGAGGCTTACATTTGATGTTGCGGTGTCCCAACCCCCCCTTGCAGGGCCTGGGGGCTCCCAGCACGGCCCTGCAGCAGCCTGAGCCCCGGCACAGGAAACTCCGCGTCTCAGCCCCCAAGCCCGATGCATACGCCACGAAGCGGCTGAGGCAGGACCAGGGCATGGGGGGCCCAGCCCGGCCCAGTCCAGGTCTGACGCCTGCCAAACACGCCGCGCAGAAGGGCGAGGCTGTGGCTGCACAGGGACCCCTGGCCCAGGTGAGAGCCAGAGGCCCTGGAAGCAGGCGCTGAAGCCCAGCCAGCCCCCGCGGTGCCACTTCAACGTGGGGGTGGACCTTGCAGCCAGTCCTAGAGCTGATGGGGCTCGTTTCTGTGCAGGCCAAGCAGAGGGAGGCCCAGGCTGGAGCGGTGGCACCAGCGGCACGGCCCAGCAGGGAGGAGGCGACGCAGACGGGCAAGGAGGTCGTGAGCAAGTCCCCAACCCCATCCCAGCGTTCAGAGCTCAAGTCCCCAATGCCAGACACAGCCACCCCCACCAAGGACACCGGTACCTGCCCTCACTTGCCCCTTGCCATAGCCAATGCCCCCCAACCTGGGCCCTGCAGCCCCTCCTGGACTGCTCCCTTTCTCCACTGGCACACGGGCCAGGGCGTGGGGCAGCCACTTGCCAGCACAGCTTCCTCACCACCCACGGAGCCGCAAGCGGAGCAGGAGAGATAAGCTAGGGCATCTGTCCCCCACAGCCTCTACCGATGCCGACCAGGAGCTGGAGAGCAGCAGTGATGCGCCGACCACGGACAGCGACGAGATCGTGGTGGGGGCTGAGCCCCAGAGACCCCCAAAGACAGTAACTACCTCCCACCACTCCCTGTTCCCTGGGGCTGGGAGAGGGGCAGGTGCAGGGCCTGGCCAGGCAGGGTGGGGGAGCAGATAGGGACAAGGAGCCAGGCCCAGCATTCCCATGTGCTGTCCTGCCCAGGCTGCAGCACGGATCCGCATTGAGGTCATCTCACTGAGCCTGTGGCCTGGGCCTGAGGCCATGGCGAGCGGCCAGCGGGTGTACGTGGAGTACCGCTTCCCTGGTGTGCCCCTGGCCGAGACCGAGACCCCCGTGTCCCTGCGCCTGCCCCGTGTCGGAGAGTGGCTCTACTTCCACTTCAGCAAGGGTGAGGGGGCTGGCGCCAGGCTGGTGGGGGGAACCGTCACAGTTACTGCCCGGTTTACCAGGACAGCTCCACGTCCTCCACATACCACTAGCAGCTGGCAAACAGCCCCCACACCCTGGCTCTGGCGCGGCTGCTGCACTTGACAGAACGGGGCTGAACGTCAGCCTCAAGGGAAGGAAGGATGTTGGCATTGGCCCGTCCGCCCAGTAAGCGCCATTCCTGCTCCCTAAGCACTAGTGCCCTTGTGCCTCTTCGCCTGCAGTGATTGACCTGGACACAAGCCCGGCCAGCACCCAGCAGGAGACCCTCCAAGCCATGCTGCAGGCAGAGGAGCCACAGCAGAGCTGGTGAGTGCTGGGAATACCCCATGTGGCACCCTGCCCCCAGTCGCTCACTCCCCTACAAGGGCCTGCGGGAATGCAACGCTGCCTCTCTCCAAGCTTGTCCAGCTCTTGAGGCCAGAACTGGCTGCATTCCCCTACCCAGGGTGCAAGGTAGTGGCCCCCAGGTTGCAGCTGGGCTGGCCAGATGCTGACACACACAGCTGCAGGGTTTCCCTGGTGCTGGGACCTTTGTGCAGTGCATCCTAGGTCCAGCCTCAAGTTCTGCCCCCGAGGCAGGCAGAACAGTGTGCAGCTATTCTGGGGGGAGGCTGAATGTCTCCATCCTCGGCACAGGGACAAGAGGGGTGTGGTACAAACAAGCAGCTCTGGGGACAAGGACCAGGTGCTATGTAGAGAGCCACGCAGCCATCCCCATCTTTACCGTGCAGGCAGGACATACTCCCTGGGGCAGGACCAGAGCTGGGCTGTGCCAGGGGAAGCAACCACCCTACATGGCGTTCCTCATGCTCGTGTCTGCGGCTGTAGCCGGAGCACAGCAGGGCAGGCTGCAGGCCCTGCAGCTCTTGAGGACACCATGCTCCCGTTGCAGGCTGCAGTTTGTGGTGGTGAGTGAACCCCTGCCCGGGACGGGAGGGGAGTGCGAGGACCTAGGCATCGCCTATGTGGACCTGCGTGAGATTCTGTGGACAGGCAGCGATGTGCTGGAGCACGACCTTGATGGTGAGCAACTTTAGCTGGGCACAGGGCACCCCTTGCCTGTCCCCAGGGCGAGTCCTGCACTACCCCCCGACGTGGGGACATCCCTGGATGAGCACATCCCAATCTCTGCTCTCCCTTCCCCTGGCAGTTTTCAGCTCCCTGGCCCCAGGCTCCATCATTGGGAAACTGAAGGTCTCTGTGGAAGCAGCTGCAGCCCTCTGTGCTGCCTATTGGGAGGGCGGGCACCAAGCCCGCACAGACGCAGGACTGACCTTGGCCAGCTGCAGCCCTGGAGAGAACTGAGACCCCGCAAGGCATCACCCTGCGCCCGACAACGGAGGGTACAGAGGCTCTGATGTGAAAGCAGCAGTCCTGGGACCATCCCTGGACAGAGGCAGGGCCTGGGAACAGTGAACTTACAAAAAACAGTTTTATTCATCGGTTCAATTCTTCTAAAGTCAAAAATACCAAGAGCTACCGGCTACGAGAAACGAAACAGAGCAGGGCCCCCCCCCTTGCCCCGCACCCCTCGCCCCCTCAGTGCGCGAGGGAGAGGGGGATGGGGGACAGACAGGGCCACAATAAAACCCACCCGGGACGAGAACCGCGCTCCTGCCAGAGACTCTACTTGGCTGTGGCGGGACACATAAATATGGGACAGAGCCAGACGCCGGCAGACACGGGGAAGGAACCTCCCCCGCAGCCCCTGGGGCTGGGACACCCCCACCCACAGCCCAGCCAGGCAGTCATAATGCACCCCTCCCTCCCCCAGCGCCTGCCCCCCACAGACCTGAAGCCCCGTGTGTCCGCAGAGCCCGCCTCCCACCCCTCTTCGCTTTGGGAACGCAGCAGGGCAGGCGGGCACTTGGCAATGCGTCCGTGTGCCACAGCGGTGCCAGGGCAGGAGGGGAGCAGGGACACATTCCTGACTGCCCCCCACACCTGGGGCCGGCCTTGGCCTCTTCCTCCTTGCACACATGTCCATGGTGTCGGGCGGGTGGGGCCAGGAATCCTCACAGCCGATTGGTCCGTACAAATAGCCAGAAAAGAAAACCCCTCAAGAAACAAAATGGGGTGAATTGGAAAGAAAAAAAAAAGGGAGCGAAGACGCAGTCCGTGGGGCGGGTGAGGTGGGGGCGGGCGGCCCATGCCCGGGCAGCGGTGGGGTCAGAGTCCAGTGCCTACTTCCTCTTCTTCTTGGGGGGCACGGCTCTGCGCCCTGGGCTGCGGCCGTGGGAGCGGCTGGAACGATGGGCTGGGCCCTTCCTCTTCCTGCTCAAGCTGCGGCTCTGCTCCTCTTCCTCCTCGTACCGGCTCTCCCGATCCGCTGGGGGGGGGGGCAGAGCAGGGGTTAGGCTTGGCCGGGACCTCCCAAACTATCCTGGCTGAGCCCATGCACAGGAAGAGGGCAGCTGGGCCCGGGGATGCCCCAAGCAGGCTGGGGCTAGGCAGCCCCCACTCACCTTTCCTAGCCTCCTCCTCCAGCTCGTCCCAGTCCTTTCCACTCTCCTCCTCGCTGCCCAGGGACTCCTTAGAGTAATCTGCAAGCAGGTACTGGGTCAGAGCCAGCCCCATGGGGGCAGTTACCCTGGCCCATGGGGTGGGTGGCCTGGGGGGGAGCCACAGGCAGGGGGACACCTGCTTGGAGCAAGGAGCCTAGCCCTGCAGCAGCCCCATACCTGACTCTTCAGCCTCTGATGAGTAGTCTTCATCACTATCCTCCTCCTCCTCTTCATACTCCTCCTCTGAGGGATTAAAGGTCTCGTCTTCGTTCTCGGACTCTGACTCCGCGATTTCCGCATCGCTGCCCTGGGGAGAGACAGGAGGGCAGCGTCAGGACCCTGGCCAAGCCTTGCAAGGCCTAGGCATGGGGCTCGCCCAGAGAATGGAAAGGCTCCCCCCCCATAAGGGTAGCCCCCACCCTGCCCCATACCTCTCCCTCAGGCTCCAGGAATGACCAGCCGCCCTGCTCAAAGAAGCCCTCAGGGTCGTCCACAATGGTCTTCATAATTTTGGTCCAGTTGAGGGACTGCACCCCCTCCGTGTACTTCAGGTCGCAGGAGCTGTGGGGAAGGGGAAAGCGAGTGGTTGCCGGAGGGGTTGGGGTGCAGCAGGTTGGGGGGTGGCGGCAGGGCTGACCCAGGCACTCACTTTAGCCACTCCTTGATGGGGTCGAGGGAGGCGACGGGGATGGCATTGATCATGGTGACCTTCTTGCTGTAGTCCTTGTAGACGATGACCATGTCGAAGTTCTTCAGGTGGAACTGCACGCGCTCGAAGTGGATCAGCTCCACCTCATCCAGCGTCACCACGAACGGGGGCTGCAGGGGGCAGGGTCAGCAAGGAGCAGAGGCCTCCTATAAGACTCTTCCCCATCCCCACTCCTGGGGCATGATCTGCTTTGCGCTCCCCCATCTACCATGCCCAGTTCCTCCCTCCCTCAAACCGAAAGCACAGAGCTGTGACCCATCTCCCTCTCCTGCCAGCAGCAAAATCCAGAGCTGAATATCCCAATCCCTTTGCCCTGCAGTCAGGAGAGACTAGTACTCTGCCAGTGAATGTTTAGGAAGTGTAGAGCTGAAGGAGGGACCTCCAACCCTGTGCATACACTCACCCACTCGGTGCAGTTCACTAGTGCACTGCTGGTTGGCTGGAGCAGGCAGGTACTGCGGTATGGGGCCCCATTGAACCTGTGGGGGACAAAGGCCAGGGACAGCTGAGGCCAGAGCATATGGGAGGCTTGGCAGAGAAACTCCCAAGCACCTCCGTGGCCTGCGAGGGCCTAACCACACCAAGCCCACAAGCAGGAAGACAATGTGGGCTGTGAGACAGAGCCTCCCAGCACCCCCTAATGCAGCACACAGGTCTCGGCAGGGCCACGATGCCCCCGTCCCCTAGTTCCCACAAGGCCCTGACAGCCCCCTTACCCCAGATCCCGGAAGGGCACCTCAAACTCCAGCTCCTCCTTGGTCAGAGCTTCAACCTTCTCGATGAAGTTCTTGAAGGCTGTTTTCAGTTTGTGCCGCATCTCGCGTTCCATCTATGGCGAGGAAGCAGGATCAGGCTGACACCCAGCACAAGGGCTCCATCTTGAAGCACCCTGCCCTACTCATCCCCTGCCCCCCTCCCCACCACCCCACCACCATGCCCCCACCCACAAGCCTGACCTGCTCAGCGTAGAGGTCGTCACGGTCGTGCATGTGCTGGTGCTTGCCCAAGTCGGTAGTGATCTCGCCCACCTCTGTGTAGAACTGCACATCCGTGTGCCGCTTCTTCCCAAACATGATGGCGTTCTGAGTAGGACAGGGAGGTGAGAGGTGAACAGCCACGAACCCTGCAATGCCCTCACCCCCACAACAGACCCCCCAGAATACCTCCCCCACCGGAGAGAGGGCAGAGTACGGGACTCAGGGCACCTGCTGGGAAAACCACGTGACAGCGGACTGCCCACCACCCTCTGCTCCCAGGGCTGAGTGTCAGGGAAGGAGGTGCAGGATGGTTATGCCAATGCTCCCTGTGGCCAATGCTGGGGTGGGCGGTAGGGGGAAACCCGGATCACCTTGAGGTGGAAGTGGAGTACGATGATCATCTCCCCATCGCAGGGCTGGAACACCGCGTGCTTGATGTTGTTATACAGGATGTCCACCTTGTCTCCGCGCACCGATGTGAAGCGGAAGCCTGCCCAGGACAGACACAGACACCGCTGGTTTGAAGGCCCCGTGCCCTGCTTGGGGAGGAAGAGGGAGGAATGGGGGGAGGAGGAGTAGTACAGATCTGCGCCAAGACTCCAGTACCATTGACGTGTGCCTCCAGAGAGCCCTGCATCCGCTTCTGGGCAATGTTGGGCCGGATGTAGAGATCCTTTAACTTGGGATTGCTGCGGTTCAGGTTGATCACCAGCGAGTCTTGCTTGACAATGCCCTGGGGAAAAAAGCAACATGGAGTAAGGCCCTGCAGAGCTGAGGTGACACACAGTGCCTCCCCCTACACACCCTTGTCTCACCCCCCCCATATCCCCCACCCCTCCGTCATTGCCCTGCCCGGGTCTCACCTCCTTCTCCTTCTCTTCAGCCTCACGGGTCTTGTAGCGCTTCTGCACCTCTTTGATGATGCGGAAGGCATTCTGCAGATTAAGGGCTGGCACAGTCTGCTCACCTGGTGTTTTCATGTTGGAGGCACGGTACGTGCTGCAGGAAGGAAGAGGGGTCAGCCCTCACCAGTCAAAGGCAACTTGTGGGTCTACGGTGCCGCGTGGCACATCAATCACAACCCTGCTTTCCCCCACACACTCAGTGCTGGGGACGAACACAGCTGCTTCCCCACGTCTCCCACCTGCAGGGCAGAGGCTTAGGCTGTGCAGGAACCAGGAACTAAACCCCAGCCCAGCTGGGTTTAGAGGCCATTCTCATGACTCAGAGGGAGCCAGCCCAGGACAGGGGTGCATGGTGAGCACACAGTTGCAGGGGTGGCACTCACATCTCCTTGACGAAGGTGGCTTCAGGGTTAGGGAAGATGTTGCCCTCGTTGCGGCCTAGTGCGCTGCCTGGGCAGTAGAAGTTGATGCGCAAATAAGTGTAGTCACCCTCTACTGACATACTGATGTTCTGTGCCATGGGAGAGACAGGTATGTCACGTGGGTCAAAAAGAGAATAGCTACCCCAGCCTAGTGCTCGCAGGTCCCTCCCCCTGCTCGAACCCTTGAAGGGGGTGTCACAGTAGAGCCCTGCTCTGGCGCTGTACCTTGATGGTGGCAATATGGAAAGGCGTGGCAATGCCGAACACAGGCATGATGACCGTCTCGTACTTCTTATCAATGTAGATCTTCATCTCCCGGATGTGTGGTTCTTTAGGCATGAGTGATGGGTTTTTGTAGGAGATGTTGGACTTGCGAGCCCTGTGTAGGGTGGGTGCGGGTGTCACACAGACCCTTGGAACCTCCCAGAGCTCTTGGGGCCCTCCCCCGGCAAAAATCATTCCTCCAACCAACCCTGCAGTACTTCAGGCCTTGTACAAACCTTGGCCAGCTCTTCTAAAACTCTTAAACACAAGAAACCAGGACCTGGAAATTTAGAAGCAGCTGAACCCAGCGACTCAGCCACCCCCTCCCCATTACTGCATGTGCTGAAAGCATTTCATTATCATATGCCACAAGTATCACGACTGCCCTCTGCTGCTCACTTCTGAATCTGCTGCTCGCCCTTCTGCTCTGTGAGCCGCCGCCGTGCCTCTTCATTCAGCTGTGCAGCCAGCTCCTGCTGGTGGGCCCGGCGCTTCTCCTCTGCTGTCAGTTCATTCTGCGGGTGGGAGGATAGAAGCAGTGTGAGGCCCTGCTCCATGGTCAGGCCACCCCATTTCTACTACACAGCTCCGGCCTGGTCACCCCAGCCACAAAATGAGCATGACTACCAGCCCGTCCCCCGACCCCCAGGGCCCCAAGGGTGGAACTGCACCCGCGTCCTCTCTGTTAGCAGCGCTGCCCGTGAGCTGCGACCCAGTAGGTCTTCGGCCTCGTCCTTCTCCTCCTCTTCCTCGTCCTCATCCTCGTTCTGCAGGACACAGACATACCGTTCAGAGCACCAGACTCCCCCAATGCCTCCCATAGGACGAATGACACTAAGCAGTGTGAGTGATGGTGGCAGCCTGGGGCCAAGCAGCCTCCTTGCCTCAACCTTAGCCAGATCATCTCTCCATGTCCCTGCTCCATTCCTTTTCCACCACCCTGACCCTCAGATTTCATTTCTCTGAAACACTCCAGGCATGCTACCCCAAAACTGGCCTGCTGACAGCCCAGGCCCCAGCCCAGCTCCCAAGTCCTCCCTGACACGATCCCAAACCGTTTCCAGGGCCAGCCCTCCTGGTTCCCTGCCTGCCACCTTCCCCCACACCCTGTAACCCTTCAACAACCCTGGCCTCACCTTTAAAAAGATGCCGACATTTTTAACCTTCTTTTTAACAGCTGTGAGGATAGTGGCCGGTCCCTCCTGAGAGAGAGAAGAAAAGGGAAGATCAATGCAACAAAGTGATGCAGCTTCTACCTCAACACATGCTCTCTCTGTCCATCCTATGTTCACCTCATCCACCAGCACGGTGTCTCCGATGAACAGTGCGTACGTCCGCTCCTCAGGCTTCTTCCCCTCTTTGTTGGTCAAGTCCGAGAAACCCAAGTTGATGCTGAAAACCATCCCTGTGAGACGCATGACACAGAGTCACTAGATGAGGCTGGGATCACCAGAAAGTAAGACAGGACCCCACCAAGTCAGACAGCACCAGCCCTGGAGCTGCGTGGGCCTAGGACTCACCCTAATCTTGTGTGAAGGCTGGGGGTCGGGGGGCACTGTCCCTGACCCCAACAGCAGAAAAAATGGGATGCACAGGGAAAGGGGCCACCAGTCGTCAAGGCAGGGGCTGGGCTGTCAGGGGGGCCTCTGCTCCTTCCTTATATACTAAGCTAGTGCCAAGACAGAGTCGAAGGAATCCCATGGCAGAGAGCATACGAGTGGGGCCAGGGCCTCATAGGGTTTGGGTGAGGCAGGCTGGAAGCCAGTAGTAGCAGCAGCATATGCCCATGCAGTAGCAGGAAGAAGAGATTTGGACACAAAGGGACTAACTTGGGTGCAGCTGCAAGCAACAGACCTGCTAAACCGGCACGCTTGAGTGGCGCTCCCCCCCACGCAAAGCTCAGCACTACTTACCCTTCTTAAGCCGATGCTGGTTCTTGCTATTGATGACAAGGGAGCCCTCGCGGAACTCGATGCCCATGGCAAACCTGGGCAGAGAGAGCGGAGCAGCCATATCACCCATAGCCACCACTCATCCCTGTCCCAAAGCCCTAACACCAGGGCAGCCCCCTCTGTGCTTCAGGCTAGAAGGGATGGCTACCAGCACCGTGACAGGAGCCAGTTCCCTGCCCCCAGCAGTCTCGAAACCTGAGTGGGTGCCTCTAAACCCAGAGGTGGGCAGATACTAGAAGAGGGGGGTCGAGGCAATCTCTTACCCCAGGTTCTTAGTGATCTTGCTCAGCAGCTCCGGCTTCTGCTTCTTTACCACGTCCATGATAGCCGCGTAGACGTCACACAGTTTCACGCCTAGGGTGGCAAGTCTGGGTGAGCACCACAGGGGTGGTGGGCAGAGCCCTGATACTCCTACCTCTATACCCCTAACCCCCAGCCCAGCCAGCCCCATGCTGGGTACCCTCCCCCCCACCAGGCTCACCGTGCTGCATCTCCTTGAGCATCTCATCCTGCAATTGCAACAGGAAGGTGTAGTTGTCTTGCATGTCCTGAGGGGGGTCCACCATAAGGGTGCGAACCAGATTCGAGCAATACGACTTATAACGAATGCCCATGGCACAGGTAATGGCTCCAAAGTGCATATGGTTCTTATCGCTGTCAGGAAAAGAAGCGTAAGCAAAAAGAATGCGTCAGGGCAGGGAGCAACCGTCAGGAGGCGTCTTTGGCAAGCACCATACAGAAAAGCAGCTGGGCTGGAACTCAGTAAGAGGCAGCAGGAATAGCACAGACCCAGACAAACCCCACTACCTGGGCTGTAAGTGAGGAGGCCTCTCCCCTACCTCAACCACAGACGACTGGGGGGCTCTGGGTAGAAGAACACTGGACTTTTTTTTGCAGGAAAGAGCTGCACCTGTGTGCATGATCCTGCACTTTTTTTTTTGGGGGGGGGGGGGGGACAGCGCACAAGACACCAACCTGACCACACTAAACTTCAAGTTGTAGTTGCCACCGCTCTGGATAATGGGAGGGTAACACATCTCCACTGTGGAGGGATCAGCTCCTGACAAGTACTTTTTCTCTTCGATGGCTTTCTCCACCGACTCTGCCAACTTGCTGTGCCGTACTTTCTGCAGGGTGAGGCAAGATGTACAGAATCAGGGTGGCTCCTGGGACAAGTTGAAGCCTAGGCAACTGTGCCACCTGCCCTCCTCCCTGCCCCCACCGACCTCATCAGCATCCACAATCTCCATGACGCGCTCCTTGAAGAACTTGTTGAACACCTCAGAGGTGATAGCAGCTGCCTTACGCATTAGATTGAGCTCCCCATCCTCCTTCACCGCAATGGTGTAGGCCACGACCGCACTGATGTCCACCTGCACCGGGGTGGGGAGGCAGGGACGGTCACTCGGCCGTTACCAATATCCACCCCCTACCCCAATCTCCCATGTGGTTCAGCTACCCCAGCCCTGCAGACCTTCTCAAAGCCTTCCTTGCTGAGGCAGTCGCTCCAGCTCTTCATGAATTCGCCGGGGAACTTGTCTTTGCTGAAAATGCCGATACGCTTCCCGCCCTTGCTGCCCTTCAGTGCCTCCACCATCTTCTCAAAGTTTCCCTTGTTGCTCTCGTTCTGCGCGGAGGGGAGGGCACATCAGCACCTGGGCACTGGGCCACATGCCCCGTTTTGTACCAAGATCAACCCCTATCCCTACCCCTTCAGCACATAATATACTATCACTCATCAGTGATGCCAGAACAAAGAACATCAGTCTCAAATATGCAAAAAAACTTGCTGACAGATACCTAGAAATATAGTCTCTCACCAACAGAGCTACCTAGAGACTACACACTCCGTACCACAGGCTACATAAAGTATCATCTACGATGACGCAGTTGCGGCTGGGGCTCTTTTAAGCAAGCGAGCGAATTAGATGCGAGCTCCCAAGGCCCATTCCAGCCCTCACTGCCCAGGATCACAACTTCCCCAGCCCGTCCCTATACTCCAGAGACAGCACAGGAAACCTTCCCTCCTCCCCCAGCCCAGGCCCAGCACCGCCCCCCTGTCACCTGCAACTCCCGCCGGGTTAGAGGCGCGGGGACCGGCTTCCTGAGCACCGGCAAACCGAGGGAGCGACCGGCTGGGAACCAAACCCGCGGGGACGCGCAGACCAGCCAAGGAGCGGTCGGCCTGCCCAGAGACACCCCCGACGCGGGGGCACCCACCTTCTCGCGAACGAGCAGCGTGAGCGCAGGGATGCTGTCGCCGCCCTTGCTGTTGGCCAGCTGCTTGAGAAACTCCACCTTCTTCTTGCTGGCCATGAACAGGATCTTGTCCTCGCAGAACACCATGATGGTGTCGGTCAGCTCGTAGCCGAACAGCCATGTCTGGGGGGGGCGGGCACACACACGCACACACCGCTGGGTCAGGGCCCAGCTCGCCCGCCCCGGCGGCTCCCCGCCCCCGCCCCGCCCCGCCCCCGCCCGGGCTGACCTGCAGGGCCGTGGACTTGGCGTAGACGATCTCCTCGTCCACCCCCACTGACACCACGATGCCGTCTACTTCGCCGTACTCCTCCTCGCCCTTCTACAACACGGCGGGAGGGTCAGTGCTGCCGCTGCCCCCGCCGCTGCCCCCCCGCCCGCTCCCGCCAGCCCGCCCGCACCTGCCACTGCGCGTAGAGGCGGCGCACGCGGCGGTAGTAGGCCTCACGGTCCAGGCTCAGCGCCATGGAGGCGGCTCCGCGCTCCAGGCTCCGCCGCGGCCCCTAGCCCGGAAGCGATTCCGTCCTGCCCCCTACCCTGCGGGGGGAAAACGCGCGGCCCGGGACGCGCTTCCGCTTCCGGAGCCATGACCCCACCCCCCCCGGCGCGCGCATGGGGGGGGTGTTCAGGCAGCCCCGCCCCCTCCCTCTGCGCGCGCCAAGGTTTTCGCGGGGTTTTCGCACTCTTCGCCTCAGGGCGCACGCGCCGGGGCGGGCCCCCACCGCACGTGACGCGGCGAGCGCGCCCAGCTGTCTACGCATGCGCGCCCAGCCCCTCGCCTCACCACGTGACGCCAGTCCACTTTCAGCCTCCCCCCAACCCGCGTAGTTCGTGGCACTACCTGCTTCTGCGCATGCGCCAGGCATCAAAGAAAAAAAATAAAAGGGAGGTGTGAGAAAACCCATGGTGTGTGTGGGGGGGGGAAGAGGGTGACCCCCATGGGGGGGGGGAGAAGAGGGTGACCCCTATTGGGGATGCACGACCTTGGCCCCACTACAGTGGCTCCATGCCCCCCCGGGGAAGAGGGCAAGGGGGTTGGGGCAAGTGCCCCCCCAGGACAGAGCGGCTCACAGGGGGTGGGGGGATGGGGCAATACTGCCAGCTGCATTTTAACTCATTTTATTAGAAAAAGAAAAGAATCCAACTACGGGAAGCTCTAATGCGGCCCAGCCCCCCCGCCCCGGCCCCCCGCCCCCGCCGTATCACACAAGACATATTACATATTTATATAAATAGAGCCCGGGAGGGGGGGAAAGGACAGCACCGGGCCCCGCGCCACGGGGGGGTGGGCTGAGGGCCCCGGGGGGAGCGGGCGCGGGGCGAGCCCCTTGGCCCACGCACAGAGGAACAGAGACAGAGGGCGAGAAGGCGGGCGGGGGCAGCAGCAGGGGGTGGTGGAGGTGGGGAGAAGGGGGCGCCGGCGGCCGCTGCTCATGCTGGGGGCAGGCGGGGCAGGCCCGGCCAGGGCTGGAGGGGCACGCGCAGCTCAGACCCTCCTCTGCCTGCACCGGGGGCCGCCCGCGGGGGCTGCGGCGCCGTGCACGTGGAGCCAGCCGCAGCGCCCATCAGGGCCTGGGCAGCCCAGGAGTCCCGCTGTCCTGTCTGTCCGTCCATCCGGCCCTTGGTCCTCCGCTCAGTCACCCTCCTCGTTGGCCCCGTCGCTGGAGTCCGAGTTGGCCGGCATCATGGGGTCGTCGAGCAGGGAGAAGTCCCGCTCGGAGCTGGCGTAGCCCTGAGACAAGTCGTCCATCTCGTCCTCGTCCTCATCGTCGTCCTCATCGGGCTGCAGGTGCCCCGGGTGCCCCAGGTGCAGCGGGGGGCCGGGAGCGTAGCTGCCGTGGCCCAGCCCGGGGTGCAGTAGGGTGGCGGAGGAGGAGGCTGTGGGTGGGGGAAAGGGCGCGTAGGGCAGGGCAGTGCCTGGGGCAGGGCCAGGCTGGAAGTGGCTGTGCAGGGCTAGGGGCCCCATAGGCCCCAGCTGGCCCTGTGCTGCACCCCCCATCAGCGAAACCATCTTGGAGAGGTCCACGCCTGCCCGGCGGCCCCGTGCCTTCTGACCCCCTGCTGCAGCCATGGGGCCTGGCAGGAGGCGGTGCAACATGGAGTCGGGCATATAGCCCTGCAAGAAAGGAGGGAGGGAAGATGATGGTTAGTGCTGGGACCTTCCTGCCCCAGCCTCCCCTGAGTTCCTGGGGGAGCCCCATCCCTGTCCCGAGGTGCAACAACCACGATGCCAGCAAGGCCTGGCCACACCTGTGAGAAGGAGCGAGTCTGGTCTCAGCCCTTCCCTGCTCCGTAACTGCCCCACGGCAGCCGAAGCAGAGGTAGGGAGGGCAGGAGGGGGCTTAGGGGTAGGGTGTTGGCCTCTCACCTTCTTAGTGCCTGGGGTGTCGGGCATGAGTCCTCGCTCCAGCCCGGGAAGGCAGCTAGCCTCGGCCATGCCTGGCTTCCGGCACCGGTGCCACTTGTACTGCTTGCGGCGGTCCTCCATGTACTAGGGGCAGAGAGCAGCATGGCGAGTCAGCGCCGGGTGCTGCCCACGTAGAGCAAAACTGCCTCCTCCCGCCCCCATCCACACCCAGGAGACCACAGGGGTGGTCAGAGCTCAGCTCTCCTTCCAAGTCTGAGATCTGAGCAGCTTGGACACCCCGAGAGGCAGCACCCGCCCGCCCCAGGCACACAGGTGGGGCCGCACGCACAAGCCAAGTGGGGGCACCGTGAGGGTCTGGAGGAGTCGGGGACAGGGTGCCCCACAGGCCGAATAAGCGCGACACTCACAGCCAGGAAGCGGGGGTCAATGGCGAAGTCGGGGTGCGCCTGCAGCCAGGCCTCGAGGTCAGCACGGCGTGGCGCTGCCTCCCCAACCAGCACCGTCCCGTCTGCCTTGCGAACCACTGGGATCCGAGCCTCCAGGTCGATGTCAGGGCCCCGCAGACTCTCCAGGCACTGTAGCTCCAGCTGGGACCGAGGGCAAGGGGAAAGAGTCTCCATCAGGACACAGGGACAGGCATTGACTGACCAACTCCTGCCACCCCTCGGGGCACTGCAGACCAGTGGCAACAGTGACAGCCCCTGGCAGAGAGGTCCCTGCCCCCAGAGCACTCTCCCAGCAGCAACAACCCTTTGCACTCACCTCCACCAACTTCTTGCTGCTCTTCTTGTGGCCTTGTAGATGCTGGGGCTGCCCATGCCCATGTCCGTGGCCATGGGCCTGACTGTGGGTGTGGGCGTGGGCATGGGCATGGGCGTGGGCGTGAGGCTGGGGTGGGGGCTGATGCCGCTCACGCATGGCGCCATTGGGGACAAGCCTGTGCTTCTGGAAGGTCAGCTTGATCCCCTCCTCCTGTGGGCCGGGGTGGGAGTCAGAGCAGGTTCAATAAGGAACAGAAGCCAAAGCTTGACCCCCTACCCCTGCCAACTTCCCCCCATGCCACAGGGCACCTCAGCTCTTCGCAAAGAGTTGAACTCACCCCCCCCAGCCAGAGCCAAGCTGCGGGCCCAGCTGGGGGTCGGTATTAGCATGGCGAGTCATCATGGGCACCTCCCTGCCCCACACGCATGCACGCACCCCCTGCTCCCCTACTAACATCCTTGATCTGCACTGTGAACTCCTTCTCCTCGGGGCTGTGCCGCAGCCGTGTGTAGGATATGGGTGCCTCTTCAGGGGGGCCGACACGGGGGACAGGAGGGCCGTAGTCCCCAGGCAGCCGGGCCATGCCCTCTCCTGGTCCCCTGCAGACCTCTGGTCCACGTGGCCCAGAGGGCCACTTCCCGGTCAGCACAGCCTGGCAGATCAGGTCGATGCGGCTAAGAAGAGCTCGGTCCTGGGGGGGTAGATGGCGATGGTTAGTGTAGACGTGGCAACTCGGCCCCCACCAACATACCAGATTTACGTGGCCCCATGGCAACTTCCCTCCCGCTGCAGGCAAACATCCAAGGGGATCCATCCTGAGAAAGGGTTCAGCCATGCCAGGCCCCCTGACCTTACCTTGGGCCAGTCGTGTGCGCGGTTCCGCTCCTGCAGCAGCAGCTCTGGGGCACTGGGCTGGGGCGAGTCACCCTCGCGGGAGGTGGGCAAGGACAGCAGCGACTCCTCCTCCTCGTACAGCTTCCCCCCACAGGACGGCTCTGTGCCTGGCATGAGGACAGAGACAGGGCAGGGGTGAGCACAGGCAGCAGCTCCCAGGACAGAGAGGAGCAACCTAGGGGGAACATGGAAGGAGGGCAAAGCAGCAGCTCCCTCCCCCAGTAAGCTATGGCTGTTAAAGCTGGGGTTAGGGTGGGGGCACCCCCAGTCTAGCCCCTGCTCAGGGATGGGTTGCTCCCGTCAGAGCTACCCCAAAAGGCAGCAGGACATGGGGGCACGTCTAAAAGGACCCTTGCAGCTCCAACACCCCAGCCCAGCCCGTTCTTACCCCTCACACATCTGTGATTCAGTCGGTCTGTAACAGGGGTGGCCGGGCACAAGAGGCACGGGCAGCCCACGTGCACGCGTGGAGCAGGTGGGGAGAGGGGGCAGCAACAAGAGCAGCAGGCGGGGAAGGAAGCGGAAAGCAGAGCAGCACATCAGGCAGGGAAAGGGGGCAGGGGGACACTTGAGGAAAGTGCAGAGCTCGGGGCACGTGCCTGTCAAATGCCTTCTAGGCCCACTGGTCAATGAGGCTAGCCTGTAGCGTAGCACGGCTAACCCCGTCTCCCAGAACGCCCGGACCTGTTGCAGGCAGAGCTGTCCCTAGAGGTGTGCGGGACCCAGGGCACATCAGCCTGTGCAGGGCCCAGGGAGGGTGTGGGAGCAGCCGAAGCCAGCAGCGCTGGCGGCAGTGGCACCAAAGTGCAGGGCCCAGGGTGGTCGCCTCCCCCCAGGGGAGCCCCTGGCGGCAGGTAAAGCGGGGAGGCCAAGGGCACTGCCCACATCCTGCCCGTGCAAAGCTTAAACAGGTGCTCGAGAGACCCTAGGCAGAGGCCGTGCTCTCTGCCACAGAAAGAGGTAAAATTTCCCACCTGCCCCGGTCCATGCCCATCTGAGCAGGGACACACACGCACGGACGGACTCCTTCCTGACACCAGACCCTGCCACTCTGCCCTGCGCAAGAAAGGCTCCCCCCAACCCCAGCACAGCCTGAATAGGGGCACTCACCCCGCTCATCCTCGCTGTCGTCGGAGCAGGATGAGGAGGAGCCGGACGAGGAGGGCGAGAGCTTGCCCAGGTCGAGCTCTGAATCCGAGTCGTCGGCCGAGTCTGGTTTGGGGGGCACAGGGGGCGGGAGCGGGGCAGGTGGCAGCGCGGCTGGTGGCTCTGGGGCGGGGGGCAGCGGGGCAAGGCCAACCCCGGGGGGCTGCGGCGTGCCAGCATGGCCATGCAGGTAGCTGAGGCGGGCGGCCAGGAAGGAGAAGTCTGGGTCCTGCATGATGGCGGCGTCGGCCTGGCCCAGGCCGTGGCGTGCAGCCCCCCGCAGCAGCTCACCATCGTGGCGGCCGCACTCCCACCAGGCTGGCAGGGCCAAGCCTGGGGGTGGGCACAGCGCCAAGCGCTCCTGCAGCAGCGGGTGGCACAGCACCTGCTCCCGCAGCCGGCGCAGGAGGTCCACACGGTACAGGGTACGCGACGCCCGCTCCTCTGAGATGGGTTCGATGAACAGCGTTGGGTCTGGGGACTCTGCGGGGCAGGCGTGTGGTGAGTGTAGGGCCCCACAGACTTGGTGCCCCTGCACCCCCTCTCCCCAACAATACGAGCACAGCTCTGCAACCCCATAGACCTGCCCCATGACTGTGCCCCCTAGATCTGCCCCCCATCAGAGCTTGGCCCCTGGGCCCCCCAATCCCTCTAATAAAGACCATGCTCTGGGGTACCTACCAGAAAAATAGCGTGTCATTAGTTCCCTCCCCACATGCCCCTGGGAAAGATGCTCCCAAGGGAGAAGAGGGACCCATGCTAACCGCCATGAGCCCTGTGGCTCTCCCCTGCAAGGGACTCAGGTGAGGGGACCAACGTGGCCACGTGCCCAGCACTGGCAGCCGGGGCAGCGGCAGCAGGCCAGGCAGGCACCACCACCACATACGCACTCACCGTCGCCAGCAGCGGGTGGCAGGCGGCAGACCTGGCGGCACATGGCCACGAAGCCGTGGTAGTACTTGGTGAGGCTCTCGTCTGTCTTACGGTCCAGCCGGGCCAGGGCACGGAAGCGGCCCCAGTGGAAGCGCATCGTGTCAGGGTCGTACTCCACGCCAAAGCTCGACACCACCCGGTAGAAGTCCGACTGCTCCCGTCGCGTCCACCTGTCCAAGCAGAGGGGTGGGGGTAGTCAGAGGCTCGTATTCCCGCAGGCAGGCGTGTGGGTCCCGTTCTACCCAGTGGCGCTCCCCTCCATGCCCATGCCCCAGACTCACCGCTGCTGCTTCTCCCGGCGCACCATCTCCTTGAGCTTGCAGGCGGCCTCGCAGCGCCGGCGCCGCCGATCACCCCTCTCGGCCGCCTCCATCTTCAGCTGCTCCTGCTTGTAGCTGCGCTGGTAGGCGGTGATCAGGCGCCGCAGGCGGGCGGTGAGCGCCGAGCCTGGCGGCCAAAACAAATGCCCTGGCTGGGCTGGCTGGCCTGGGGACAAGAGGCAAGGAGTCAAAGCCTGGAGCAGGAGAACCGTTCCTCAAGGCATCCCTCCTGTGTCTGCTGCTGGGGAAGGCATCCCCTCTGCGCCCCACAGGGGATACTGCCTGCTTCAGCGCTCTCAGCGCAAACCCCTTCCAGGCAGATGCTCTCACGCAGGTGCCCTCATGCCCGTGAATCCTTCCCATCCCCCACCACCATGATCGCCTCTCCCTTCCCTTCCCTCCTGTTACCTTCATCTCCATCCACTACGGAGATCTCCTCATCTAGCATCATCAGGGGGTCGCCCTGGGGAAGTGATGGGAGAGGCATGAAGGAGAGGAAAATGCCACACAGCCCACTGGCTTCCACCCATGCTTCATGTGGACACCAGGGGTGACCCTCCATCCTTCCCCAGGGGGAATCCTATCCCATAGTGAGGGCCACAGGAACCATGGAGATACTGGGGGTCTCGTGGGCATGGGGTGAACGGCCCAGGGCTGCAGGAGGAGATACAGCCAGGGGAGGGGAAAGGGCATGGGGGGTACCCCAGGCTCTGCTCACTTCGTCGTCCTGTTCCTTGGTTGTCCCAGGCAGTGGCTTGTACTCGGGGTCCTCGCAGTCCTTGTCAAAGTCAACCCTGCAGCCCAGGGCATGGGGGTGTAAGCCGGGCTCCCCCTTCCCTGCCACCCCGGCCCAGACCCCCACCCGAGAGAAGTAGGCGCCTCAGACCTTGAGAGAAAACTTTTAACTCACGCCCCCAGAGCAGAGCCACGTGCCTTGCCGGAGGTCGGTATTAGCATGGCGAGTCATCACAGGCAGCCAACAAGTGGCACACTCTACCCCAGATAGATTTTCCCCCAGGGAGTACCCCCTTCTCCCTTGGCCAGCGTTGGGGGTGGTTTATATTAGCAGCGTGAGCTCACATGGGCATCTGCTCTCACTCACCCCTCGGCCACGTCCAGGCGCTGCTCAGCTGCGATGGCCTTCTCATCGGGGCGTCCGGCCTTCTCCAGGAAGCAGAGTGCGGGGTCAGCCCGCATAGTGTTGTATTTCTCGTAGCCTATGGGGCAGGGAGGGACGGGCATTAGGCCAGGCATGCAGGGGCTCAGCCTGGCCCAGACTGACCCCCACTTGCCCTCCAACACAGTGTACCGAGGGTCGAGTGGTGCTGGGATTGGGGGCTCTCATCCTCCCTGCTCTCACACCCCTGGTCTGGTGGTGCCCAGCCTGTCACCTTACCGTCTGCCAGTACCGGCCACATCCCCCATACCCTGCCCTGCGTTTCTGGCACTACGTGCACGCAGCCCCTCTTGCCCCGTGCTCACAACGTGCATGCACGTGCGGTGCCCCCACGGCGACTGACCCTCGCCACAAGGATCACGCACCAAGTCCCCCTTGCCCCTTGTTCCTAGCAACAACCATGCACACGGCATCCCACCCTGTATTCCTTGCAACAATATATACACATGCAGCCTCCCTGCCCCATGCTCCTGGTGACTTCTGCCCATGCCCGCACCATGCTTGAAAACACCGATGAGCAGGGACTTGTCGGCCTCGGCATCCCACCACGCAGTCGGCACTTCCAGCTGCTCCACGAGCGGGAACCAGATGTCGATCTCGCTGTGAGCAGGGCAGAGAGGATGCATGAGCACCAGCATGGACAGATGGGCGGCAAAAGAATGGAGACAGACAGGGCCAGGGTGGGAGGGGGGAGCTGCATTACCTGGCGATGGCACCAGCTAGCACCTTGTTGGCCTGGTCTCCGATCACCTCCTGGCGCAGGTAGTAGAGCATCCGCACGCGCAGCAGCACCCTGTATGCACAGAGGTGGAGACAGCACGGGGTTGGTCAGTCAAAGAAAAGCACAGAAATCACCTACTCGCCTTGCACAGTTGGATCCCATCAACCTGGCCTCTGTTGGTGGCCGGTGGGATCAACACTCAGGCACAGTCTTTTCCATCTTGCACTGGGGTCAAGTATAGGGAGCAGTGGGGCCTGGATAGGACCCAGGGTTTCTCTAGTGCCTTTTCCTACTGCCCTGTGGAGGAGGTAGGGAGGCCCAGATGCTTGGCTGTTGTACTGGAAAGAAACCAGGGGAGAGGTGCCAAGAGATGGAGTGTACCCAGACATCCAGGTCCCTTCCCTGGTGCCCTAGGGAAGGGGTGGATGGCGAGGGAGCAGATCCCTTACTTGTTGCACTGGTGCTTGAGGTGCTTCTTGTAGCTCTCATCCTGGAAGAGGGTGTCGGGGTTGTACTTCCGGATCCAGTCGGCCTTGTGGACATCGAACGTGCTCTGGGACTTCACCTTCTTGCCCTTACGCCCTCGTGGCACTGGAATCGACAGGCCTGTCAGGCGGACAGACAGACAGAGGGAAGAGGGAGGGAGGGAGGGAGGGAAGGCGGGAGGGAGGGAGGTGTCAGACGGGGCCTGCCGCTCTTGAAGGCGGGCAGGGTGGGCTGCGGGGGCCCTCACCAGAATGGTTCTGCAGCTCCTTGGCCTTGCCGTTCTCGCTGGGGCTGATGAGGTCCCAGATAAAGCCCTTGATGTTCTCATCGCCGCGGTAGTGCAGCAGGCAGTATACCAGGATGGCACGGCAGATCGTCTCCACATCCCGCTCCGACAGGCGCCGCTTGAACCGCCCGTGCGAAAGGATCTCCCGCCACCGGCCCCAGCTGCAGGGCACACACACGAAGGTCAGCACCCGTGTGGGAACCCTCCCTGCCCACAGAGCCCACACCCCCCAGCAATCATACATACACACACCCATCCTGTCCTCAGACCCCGCAACCCACCCTTCTCCCTCAGGAGGGAGAACTCTCAAAGCACCCTGCAAAGGATGGGGGGGCCTCCCTGCAGCTCCATGACCTGCCGAGGGCAGAGCAGGCCAAAGGCAGCCTTAGCTCCAGACCTGGCCCTAACACCCAGACCAGCAACTGCCCCCTGCTCAGACCCCTGCCCGGTGTGCAGCTGACCCATAGACGAGGAGGTGCTTCTCGACACGGAAGCAGTCGGTGCGGCCATAGGTGTGGTGCGCGCTGTGGTGGTGCCGGTCGTGGCGCCGGGAGCGGGGCCGCTCCTCATCCTCGCTCTCCAGGTCCGAGAACTCCACTAGGTCGTCGTCCTTCAGTGTGCTAAAGTGGCGTGTCTGCTTCCGCACGCGCGGCGTGTCAATCACCAGGTTGTTCTGAGGGCAGATGGTTGCACTGGGGCAGGGGCACAGTGCCCGTCTACCTGCCCACCCTACCTGCTGGCTCCAGCATTACTTGGGTAAACAAAGCCCCCACGATCTGCACCTGTACTCCCCAGAGCCCCTGCCTGCCCCCACGGTGCCTCACAGCCCCACCTCCTCTTCCATCCCTGCCTGCCCCACAACCTTGCTGTTAAGCAGGTCCAGGTCCAGGTCGGCCTTCTTGGCCCACTTCTGCCAGAAGTTGGGGTCATCCAGGGCAATGTCAGTGCGGTTCTCCGAGGCCACGAAGCTTGCCTGGAAGAGCACCAGGTGTCAATCGGGGTGGGGGAGGCAGCGTTGGCCCAGGGCTGCCCCCCACCCCTCGGCCACCTGCATGGGTTGTCTCTCGAGTCTCTTCCTGCCCTGGATTCTCACCCCCCCTCACCACCATCTGCACCCCAAGCCTTCCCCGGGATACTGGGCACAGGTGGGAACCTTGAGGAGGGTGGTACCTTGGCGAAGGTGGAGCCCTTGCCCTCACTCTCGATGGTGATGGTGGTGGTACGCCGCAGCAGGATCTGGTCAATGTCCTCCTCGCAGAACTTGGAGCCCTCGTCATCCTCCTCCATGATAGCGGCGTAGGCCCCTTTGCGCAGCAGGTCCTCGATCTCCTTCTTGGAGAACTGCTGGATCTGACAGGGCATGGAGGGGTGGAGGGAGTAAGAGGGGGAGGAACCTCTCCCTACCCATCCTCGCCAACCTCCTCTGACACTTGCTGCTTCCCCCCTCCCTGCCTGGCCCAGCCCAGTCCAGCAATGGCGAGGCATGCAGCTGAGGCTGCCCCAAGCACACCACGAGGAAAGCAGCTCCCGGCATCACCCCTACCCCAGTGATGTTGCCCTCGCGCCCGCTCATGGACTGCAGCACAGCCTTGTCGAGACCCAGCTTGAGGCTGGCTTTGTCGAACATCTCGCGCTCGTAGGAGTTGCGGGTGATGAGGCGGTACACCTTCACCGCCTTGCTCTGCCCGATGCGGTGGCAGCGTGCCTGTGCCTGGGAAGGTGGGGAAACGACACACGGGGCATCAAAAACAAGCGTGGGGGGGAGAGGCCTGCCTTGCCCTGCTCCTCACCCACCTGGCCCAGCCCAGAGCAGGGGTGCCCGTTACCTGCAGGTCGTTCTGGGGGTTCCAGTCAGAGTCGAAGATGATGCAGGTGTCAGCAGCAGTGAGGTTGATGCCCAGCCCGCCAGCCCGCGTGCACAGCAGGAACACGAAGCGGTCCGAGTCGGGCTTGCTGAAGCGGTCGATGGCCGCCTGCCGCAAGTTGCCCCGCACCCGCCCGTCGATCCGCTCATACAGGTACCTGCAGGTGGATTGGCATTGGCATGAGGCCCCAGCGGCAGTGCCTGGGCTGGCCACGTCTTCCAGCTTCCCTGCCCCAGGGGGGCTCCCCGCCCCGAGTCCCTGCCCTCACCTCCTCTGGATGAGGTAGTCTTCCAGGATGTCAAGGCAGCGCACCATCTGGGAGAAGATGAGCACCTTGTGGCCACCAGCCTTGAGCTTGGGCAGCAGCTTGTCAATGAGCACCAGCTTGCCGGCTGAGCGCACCATGGCCTGCAGGTGGAAGTCGGGAGGCACGTGGTGGTGGCAGGAGTCCCGGAACTCTGCCAGGATCTTCTCCTCTGCGCCTGCGGGAGAGGGGGCAGCAGTTGTAGCACGGCTCACCCGTGCCATGCCCGGAAGAATGGCACAGCACTCCTTAGCGCCCAGCAGGGACTTCAGCTCAGCCACTCCCTCCCTCCATCACAAGGTTGGGGGTGGCCCAGACTACAAAGGGCAGAGCTCCAGACCGAGTTCCTGTCCCACACCCTCGCCCGAGGGCTCCCACAGCATCCCTGACTGGGAGTTCCAGCTCCTGAGTACACGCCAGCTGATCTGGGCAGCAGAACAGGACCCATCTCCACTGGGAGCACTAACAATTGCAACGTGGCCCCGAAAGGAGCAGCCCGTGGCCTGTCCCACCGTCAGGAGGGGCAGGCATATCTATTCAGCCTCTCCCCCATGCCCTGAGCGCACCGTTGATGAGGTAGGGGTGGTTGCAGCACTTGCGCAGCTCCATCATGGTGTTGAGCAGGTTGGGCATGTTGGTGTGCCCAGCCCCCTTGGACAGGAAAGAGAAGTTCTTTTCCAAGATGGCACGGTAGTACTTCTTCTGGATGTTTGTCAGCTCCACCTCGATGATAGTCTCTTGCTTGGGCGCCAGATTTTTCTCCACATCCTCCTTCAGCCGCCGCAGCATCATAGGCTTCAGAATGGCCTGCAGCTTCTGCACCTGTGGGCAGGGCAGGGTGCACAGCGTGGGGCGGGGAGCTACGGGGAGCTCAAGAGTTGTGGGGCGTGGGGAACAGGACAAGGTGCCCAGGCTGGGTCAGGGGTGTCCTGGTAGGGGCTGTGTTGGGAGGTCCCTTGGGTTGGAAGCCACGAAGAGCAGGGTGGGGAAGGAATGAGAGGCCATAGGCCAAGAGGGTGCAAGCAGGCTGCAGGAGTGCCATGGGCTGAGCTGGGAGGGAGGGGCTGCAACCCTCCACCCTCCTCACCTGCTCCTCCGTCTTGAGGTCACCAAAGTCCTTGAGGAATTCTGCCTCGGAGGGGAACTGCGAGGGCTCCAGGAAGTGCAACAGGCTGAACAGCTCCTCCACCGTGTTCTGCAGGGGTGTGCCCGTCAGCAGCACCTTGTGTTCCTGCCCAGGGTAGGGGCAGAGAGCATGTGAGGCGAGCGGGTGGACCCCACTGATCCCTCCCAACCAAGCCAGGTCCCACCCTCCACACAGCCCCCTGAGGACAGGGCCCAAGCCCCACAAACCCCCTCCCAAGACTGCTTCCCCCAGACACAGGCAGCCCCCAGCGGTGACCAGGTGCCAACACTGCCTTTGGTCCCACCTTCACACCCATATATGTGCACGTGGGGGGCAGAGGGTGCACTTCATGCCCTGCCTCTCACCAGGTCCATGTGCTTGAGGCTGTCAAGCAGCTTGCAGTTGCGGTTTTTGAGGCGGTGGGCCTCGTCGATGATGACACAGCGCCACTCGATTTCCCGCAGCTCAGGGCAGTCCGACAGGATCATCTCAAAGGTCGTGATCAGCGCGTCAAACTTGTACGCGCCAGGGATCAGACGGCCCTGGGGGTGGACGGGGAGGTGTCAGGCCTTGGCCTGCCCCAAAGGGACCCCAGGTCTCCCCCCACATGCACAGTGATGCTCAGAACACAGCAGGGGTCTGCATACCCATCCCTAGCAGCCCCCAGCAGCACCCTAGAGCACTGACGGCATACATCTACCCATCTCCATACCCGGGAGTCCTTGCAGTACATCTCATACTGCTGGATCATCTGGCGGGACGCCAGGCTGCCGTGGTAGACGATGCTGTTCATCTCAGTCCAGGTGTTGAACTCCCGCTCCCAGTTGGTGATGGTGGAGAGGGGTGCAATGACCAGGAAGGGGCCGCGGATGCCCACGTTGTAGACCTCCTGCAGGAAGGCAATTGACTGGATCGTCTTGCCCAGGCCCATCTCATCTGCCAGGATGCAGTTCTGCCTGTGTGGGTGAGGGGAGGGGGGCACGGGGTTAGTAACCCTCCAGGCCAACTTCACACACAGTCACACACACACACGTACCCTTCCTCTTCGCTCTGCCCAGAGCCATTCCTGGGGTTAGAGCTGCCCTATCCCCAGAGACCCCGCAGATGAGGCAGCAGACTGAAAGCTGCCCTCACTCACCTGTTGTACCAGTTGAAAAGCAGCCAGTTGACACCCTCCAGCTGGTACTCGCGTAGCTGGTTGTGATTTTTGTACTCATGCGAGAGCTCTAGCTTCTTCCAGGAGCCAGCCTGGGGCCGGGCCTGAGCAAGGGCAGACCAATGGAGGCATTGTAAGCATTGGTGCTACCAGGGAAGCCCCATGGTGACCCTTCTCAGCATCCCGCCCCCAGCACACTGCTCTCCATTGCGGAGGGACTGTGGGCACCAGGAGACAAGGCTCAGGGGCAGGGGGCTGAGGCCACTCACCACCCGCTTGAGCTCAGGGTGCCGGGCCTGGATGCGCTTGAACTCGCAGACCTTGCCCTCGTCCACATCCTCCTTGAGCTCCCAAGTGCTGTCCTCATAGGGCAGTGAGCACCACTTCACTAGGTAGTAGATCACCGGCTGGTGGGGAGGAGACAAACATGGATGCACCATCACGTGGAGGGTTCCTGACTGCACTGGCCCCTCACCCAAGGGTGCCCTCCTCACTGCCCCACAGCAGCTTGGCCAATTCCCAAACCCAGGGGCTTTGGGCTGGGATCCCTGTGGAGCCAGGTCACTCCCCAGCTATGCCCCAGACTTGAGGGCACCCCAGGAAAAACCTTGGCAGCATCTGCAGTGTCGTGGCCTCTGCCTCCTTCCATCCCGACCAGCGGGACTTGCCCCCAGCTCTCCTTCTCCACAGAGGCCGCCTCTGCCCCTCCCTGCCTCGCGCCAGGCCCAGCCCACCTCTCCGTTGTCTTTGTCGATGCTATGGGACTCATCCAAGATCCGGTCAACCTCCACGTAGTCAGGATTAAAGGGCTCCTCATCCTTGAGAGTGGAGGAGAGGGGGGATAAGGGGCAAGGAGAGGCCCTGGGTCCCCACTCCCATCAGGCAGATGGAGCCCAGATCTGCCCCTACTGCAAGTAAGAAGGAGCAAGTACCACCCCACCCTAGAGGCCTGCCGCCCCCACCCCTATCAGTACCTCATGGAAGAAGTGCCGCATCTGGGTCATCTTGGTCTTGAAGCGCTTGAGTTTCTGATGGATGCGTTTGTCCTTCTCCAGCTGGTCAATGGTGGCCCATTCGCAGTGCAGGTATGAGCTAGGAGGGGTGGGGGGAAGGTTAGAGACCCAGGGAAATACTCACTGCACCTCGTCTTCCTCCCTCCACCTGGGCGGTGGTGGAGGCCCGTTCACAGGACAGCACCTGCTCCCTCCCTCCAGAGAGGGAGCATTTCCCAGCGAGATCCTGGGGTGAAGCTTCAAGAAACTCCAACTCAACCAAGGCCAGGCACTTCTTCCAGGCAGGTTTGGGAGCAGGAGTGCTAGCTAGCATTGTTAACATCCCTAGCACAACCAGGCATTGCTAATGAGCCTGGCGGCTGAGGGGAGAAAGGCTATCAAAGGCTCCTTTATATGGGGGAAGCTGGGAAGAGAAAAAGGTCCCCAGGCAAGGTCCCAAGTGGTGTCTGGCGTGCAGGGATGCAGTGGCTTCAGGCCAGGGACACTGTTGTAGTGTGGGGCTGCCAACAGGAACGCGAAGAGGCAGGGCTCCTTGGGGCACGGGGCTTGCTGGAGGAGGACGGTTGGGGGTTTCAAGCAAGGAAGCAGGTGATGGCTGCTGGTCCCTGCTGTCATCAGGAAGCCTGAGCATCTACTCCTCCTACCACACCCTGGGCCCCGCCTGGGTCAGGGCCTCGCATCAATGCAACATAAGCCTTGTGGTAGGGCTGGAGCAGAGGCACCATTACCTCTGAAACATGACTGCTCCCGGTGAGAACAGGCACATTCCTGCCAAGGGCTGCAGTTCTTGGCCAAGACCTCTCTGCTCCCCTCCCCTGCACTCAATGACATCCATAGAGGACACTGGTTCCCAAGCCAGAGGGGGAAAGGGACACCTACTAATTCTTGTACTTGACGAAGAACTCCTCCGTTTCTGTGAACTGTCCTGAAGGCAGCTGCAGGAAGGAGGCAGTGTTAGCGCAACAGCAGGCCCAGACCCTCCCAGAAGCCCGGAGCCTGTACACCCCACCACCCATGCTAGACCAGATCTAGTGCCCAGCCCTGTGTTTCCTGTTCCCTCCACACCAAGCCTGACAGCCCCTGGCTCTCCTACCCCACCCCACTCACCTCCTTCTTTGCCACCCGCATGGCCAGGACCTTGTCGACGATGGCAGCATCTTCCTCGCTGGGGTTCTCCTGGGGAGGGAGCACAGACTGGGAGTAAGACATGGCAGGGCCTGTCTCCCACGCCATGAGGGGGCTGATCCCCTCCTGGACTCTGTGTCTCCTTCACACTCTGGCCCAGTGTAACCCCCCACCCCTGGCACACCTCGAGGACAGGGCTGCACCCCCAACCGCAGCTCACCACAAAGAACTGCATGGAGGGCAGGGTCTCGCCCTCAGGCTCAGGCTCCGGAGCAGGAAGCTGGGGCATGGGGGGCTGCTCAGGCCGCACTGGCCCCGTCACATCCAGCTCCTCGTCTTCCTCATCGTCTGTGATCTTGATGTCCAGGTCCTCTGTGTACTTCTTCCGCTTCACCTGCCGGTTCGAGCGTCGCTTCTGGGAGGGGCAGGATGGAGGCACAGGGGGCAGGGGTGAGAAGCTGAAGAGCAGAGGCAGGCTTCACCGGACAGGGGCAGTGCACGCCAGGGCCGCAGGCAAAGAGACCCCCCACCCCCCAACACACACACGCAAGGGTTGAGGCCGCACTAAAGGGCAGGGAGCAAAGACCCCCTGCCCCCCAGGCCAGGGGTGTAGCAGAGACGCAGGGATGTAGAGCTGCTCCTCTCCTTGAGGCATGAACCACAGCACTGTGGCAGCTGGCAGAGCAAGGAGTCCCCTGCCCTCAAGGTCACCCTCCTCCTAGCCCAGCCTGGCTCCCACCTGGACACTGGTCTCCTCCTCCTCACGGGGGGACTGTGCTGGCATCACCTCGGCATCCGAGTTGTCAGAGGAAGCATTGCGCTTGCGCTTTTTCCCCACCACTGGCGTGATGGTGCTAAGGGGTAGGAAGGGACACAGACAAGCAGTGTGACGGGGGGAAGCCTCACACACCCATCCTGCATGCCCTGGGCATAGGGCAGACTTGACACAGACGTGCCCAGAGAGCGCCCAGCCCAGTCCCTTTGGCTATTCCAAGCCTTTCCCTCCAACCCGCACTGCTACCAGTGCGCCAGCCCCTGTGGGACCACCCCCAACCCAGAGGGCCCCCTCCCCATGAACCACCCCCAGTCTGGGGCCCAAGGACAAGGTTGGGACGCTCCCGTCCCTTGGGCCAGGGCTGTTCACCTGGGCTTGCTGCGGCCCTTGCTCTTGCCAGAGCCCTTGCCCTTGCGGGGCCGCTCCTCCTTGGGGCCGCCACGGTCGGATGCGCCCTTACGGCGCCGCTTGCGCTCGCCCTCCTCCTCAGGTCGCACGCTGGGCAGCTCGTCCTCGTTGAGCACGCGGGGGATGTTCTGCTCGCCCCGCGCCCGCGCCCGGGCAATGGCTTCGGCTACAATGCGGTTTGCCTTCTCCTGCTTCTTCTGGTGCTCCAGTTTGCGGCTCTCCTCCGCTGCGCCGCCCCGCGTCCCAGGGCCAGACAGCGCTGCCACCTCACTGCTACTCAGCACCTTCACCACTGACAGCCCCGATGAGCCGCCCTGAGACGACCCAGCCTGCAGCAGAGCAGGACAGGGGTTGCGGCATGGACAGAACTCCTGGCCCCTACACCCGTCATGCCCCATCCAGCACCCAGCATCCCCAGGCCCCTGCCCACCAGCTGCACCCCAACCCCAAGCACCCACTTCCACCCCAGAAGCATCACAGATAGGGCTCCCCAGAGCCCCAGCCCATACACTTACCTGGGGCTGCAGCACAACTTTCAGGGGCACCGTGAGTCGCTGCCCTGTGCTCCCAACCACCTGGGCCTGCTGCACGGAGGACACAGCCACGGGAGGCTGTGGCGGCTGCCCCGTGGTGCTTGTGGCAGGGCTCTGCTGTAGCAGCTGGATCTTCTGGGGGGCCCCAGGCTGCCCACCCCCCTGAGGCTGCTGCACCTGCAGCTGGATGGTCACCACCTTGGCGGGCTGGCCGGGCGCTCCCTTGGCCTGGCTGAGCGCAGCCAGTTGGTTGCCCTGCAGCACGATCTTCCCCGGCAGGCTGCCCAGCACCACGTGACGCTGCCCAGGGGGGCCGCTCCCGCCCTGCGGCTGCTGCAGCACCAGGGTAATGCGTTTGGATTCACCCTGTGGAAAAAAAAAAGAGAGACCGGGGGGTGGGGGTGTTGAGCAGGTGTGCAGAGGCAGGACATGCAGCAGGGTCAGTCAGGCATGTCTGCCTCAGAGAACCTCACCCCACAGCCCATGTACATCCACCTGCCCCAGCTTGGGGTATCACAGTCAGTTCAACCGGCCTTCCCCAACCCCCTCAAAGCTCTCACCTGGGCTGGGGCAGAGGTCAGGGTGACGGCAGGCTTGAGGGGCGCTCCACTGGTGCCCCCCGCCGGGCTCTTGACAGGCTGAAGCACTAGTTGTTTGACAGGCCGACCAGGCTGGACCAAGCGGTGCACAGTGGCAGGGCTGCCTGTGGTCCCGGACGGGGACACTTTGGTGGCCAGCACGGTATTGCCAGAGACGATGGAGACGCCAGGGCGCAGCGGGGTGCCCGTCAACACCTTGGCAAAGGTCACCTTGCCCCCATTGGCTGCACCCAGTGGCTGGGCCTGGATCTGAGCCACGTGAGCCCCCGTCACTGAGCCCCCCGCCGGTGCCTTCAGGATGACAATCTTGGGAGCGGGTGCCGTGGACATGGCTGGAGTGGGCTGCGTGGCTGAGGCCACCTGCCCCTCAGGAGCGGATGCTGTGGTGGTGCTGGACACCCCCATAAAGGGGTTCCCCTGGCTCAGGACATCCTGCTCAGGGGGGAGCTCAGGCTGAGACAAGTCAGGGGGGGCAGGACCTGGGGCGGCATCTGGCGGTGCCTCGGGTGGCAGAGGCAGAGCTTCAGGCGCAGCAGGCTCTGATGGGGGTGGCTGCACTGGCTGGGCTGGATCCAGCTCCCCTGGCAGCCCCAGCGCTTCCTCGATGGGGTCGGTCTGGGCCTGGCTGAAGCCCTCATCTGTCAGGGAGTCCAGGCCGAAGAGGTTGGGGTCATCGAACAGGTCCATAATAGGGTCGGCCATGGCTGCGGCGTGGCAGCGAAGAAGGGGATCTGGGTGGGGAGAGGGGCCCCCTCCCCAACAAGCGTCACAACCGGGAGCTCAGAAGTCAGCGTCTGGGGGGCCCGGCCTCATGGAGATGGACGGGTGAGCAGGAATCTGCATCCAGCTGCAGGAGGGATGAGGAAGAGAGAATTAGGAGGGATCACACCCTCAGCATCCCACAATCCTCAGGGCTCTGACAGACACAACCCCTGTCCTAATCCACAGCCCCGCCACATCCCAGTCCTCCAGGGGGCAAACCCCTAGCACCCCACACCCTCAGGGCCCTATCAGACCCCCTCAAGCACCCTTTCCACCCAGACCAATCCCCCCATATTCTATGGAGCACCCCCAAAGTGCCCAACTCCCAGCAAAAGCGCAGACGCCCGCTGCGCCCCCCAGAAAGGGGATGCCCTCCAGCCCCTTCACGCACCGCTTCCAGCAACGGGCACAGGAAGGATCCCTCCCTACACACCCCAGGGGAGACCAGCCCTCCACTCTCCATGGGAACTCATCTGAGCCTGGAGCATTGCTCCCCACCACCCCAGACCCTCAAGGCGTGAGCAGCCAGGACCAGACACGCTGGGAGCTGCAGAGCTTTGGTCCCACTGTGGGGTACGGCCAATGCTGTAGAGGGGGAACAGGTCTGGCCCGGCCTGGCATGCATGGGGGTGGTAGAAATGATACACAGGGAAAACAGATCCTCCCACAGCCCAGAGACCCACACAGCACACCCCCACCGTGCACGGCAACCCCACACCAGGACCCACTGCACGGCTCCCACCCCGCACCAGTGCCCGCCCCAGCCCCAGCCCGGCGGGCGCCTCCCGGAGCCAGCAGGAGGCGTGGCCCAGCCCGGCCTCCGCCCACCGGGCCGGCGCCACCGTCTCAGCCCACAGTGGCACCCCCCCCCCCCCCGACCCCAGCCTGCACAGCTGGTCAGGCTCTGCCACGGGAGCCGCCCCCCCCAATCCAGCAGACCAAGCCGAAGCTGCCTCCCTGCCAGAGACAGACACACACATCCACCATGGCTGCAGAGAGACCTCTGCCTCCGCCACTCCTCCAGGGCCCCCCTGGTTTCATCCCACTCGCAAGGGGCTGTTGTCAGCCCATGCATGTAGCTGCCCCTCTCCATCCCAGCCTGGGTGCGGGGACAGAGAGGGGGCCAGCTTGGAGTGGGGGGGTTTTGCATTGAGCTGATCGCCCTGGGGGTCCCTGGATGCGCCTGGACACACTGCAGCAGCCCCAGTGCCAGCATGCCTCCTGCCACCCAGCCCAGGGGCATAGACAGCACCCTCCCTACCTGGCTGCTCCGCACACTGCAGGGTGCCACATACGGCCAAGGACACCACCCCAAACCACGGTAACCTGCACCTAACCACCTGTGCCAGGGTCCTGCCAGCCCCCACTACTGCCACATCCCCCAGACAACACTGCTCCCCCTTCTGCTGCATTGCCAGGGCACACCTTAGTTCACAGCTCCAAACAGCAAGCTCACTCCTGCTTGGCCGAGCCACAGCTGAAGCCTTGGGCCCAGACGGGGGCCAGTCTGAACCCCAAACAGTCGTCAACCCCGCTAGGCTCAGGACGCAGGAGTCCTGCCAGGCGCTCCCCTCCCTGCACGCCCAGTCTGCCTGGCAAACATCAGTGCAGCCGCCCCCAATCCGCGGAGAGTCAGCACAAATGCAGGAACCTTGCTTCCCCTGGCGCCAGCTGGCCCCAGCTCTCTCCCTCAGCCACTACGCCATCCCAGCCTGCCTGTGAGGGGCCCAGCTCCCACCCCTCCCCAGCTGTCAAGCCGGAGCACCTGGGTCACTCCGAGTGTCAGAGCTCCCGCCCTGGCTACTTCAAAGGCCCAATGAACTGAGCCTGCAAAAAAGCATCTCATCACTCCTGTCCATGGCATGTGGCTGCCCAGAGACGGATGGATGGAAGGATGGGGTGCATGGTACCTGTTCCCTGGGGCCGTGGAAGGAGACAGTCAGAGTCCCCATTCCCCCCTCCAACAGGGACCAAGTGTCTTGGAGGAGCTCAGCAGGATGCTGCTGGCAGCCTCTGTGTGCCCAGCTCACACAACACAAAAGCAGAGAAGAGCTAGCAATGGGCAAGATCCCCTCCAGACAGACCCAGGAGAGTTCAGGGAGCCAGTCCCACCAGGCAAGGACTGCAGCACAGCAGGACTGGCTGGCATGTCAGGGGGTCTGAGCCCTAGAGAGAAATGATCCACCAAGGAGGAAATCCTAGGGTAGCAGAGACTGCCAAGCAAGGGGTGGGGGGAGAGGGTCCCTGACTTGGTGCCTCATGAAGCCAGGACTAGCCCCTCCACCCAACATTGGGTGCAGGACCCCTCTTTACCAGCAGCAGCAGAGCCCCACTGTGACCAAAGGGAGCCCATCACGGTGCATCCCACTGCCAGCCCCCAGCAGCCCTGTCAGGCCCCAGCAGTGCCCCTCTGTCCTGACCCCCAACTCCTACCAGCAACCCCTCCAAGACACCCTAAGCTCTTTGTTGCTAGCCCCTAAGTCCCCCACCGGGCTAAAAGTGGGACAGAGAATGGGGTGCCTGGCTCAGGGGTGCTGGCAACAGGGGTGTGGCAAGACCCTTCCTGGGTGGCACTGGTTCTAAACCAGCCCCTGGGTAGGGGGAACAGGGTGGTTGGGGGGAGGCCTGTGTCACCAGAGGCCACCCAGCAGGTGCCTCCCCCAGCCCCCACGGGATACAGTAATGAGTGTCCCAGCCCTTCTCCTTTACAGGAGTCCCCCACTCTGTCCCCTCTCTTGTAAACTCCTTCCCCACGAAAAGCACTTGTTGGGGGCACACAAGACCCAGGGGCTCCAACCCATCACCTGAAAGTTTTCCCCTGATGGGGAAGGGAGGAGATGGAGCGAGTGAGGCTTTAAGCAGATGAGAAGGCAGGAAGATAAATTGTGGAAGCCAAATGGGCACAGAGATGGGCTGGGAAACAGGCAGGAGCAGCACCCCAGCCCTCCCCACACGTCTGTCTGTCTTGTCTGTCCGTCCACCCCCAAGTCACCCCCTGCCCTTCCCGCACCAGACCCCAGTAAGGTGGCAGCACTTTGCTCAGACTGTCCCAGGTAAGACTACCTGCGGAGTCCCTCCCTTCCCTAGTCTGCAGTCACACAGGTCTGTGCCTTCCTGGGGCAGCACAGAATTACCACCCCTACCAATCCTGCTCTGCCTCTGTCACCCAGGGGCAGGGAAATGTGGGTACCCCTCCCTGACCCCATCCCATTCCCTCTGTGTGCAGTGTACATACGTTCCCCCCCACACCCTTTTCCAGGGCACCGTACATAAGCCCCCTGTGGCAACACATCTGGGACTTAGATGCCCCCCACTGCAGCGTGGTGGTCTTTGAACCTCCCCTCACCAGCAATGCAACCGCTCTTTCCAATGGTGCAGCATGGACCTCTAGCATGGAGAGCATCTCTCCCTCCCAGATGCCCATTCCTTGGTCCCTCTCCTACTGTCTGGCAGAGGCACCCCACCACTTCTTCATCAGGGGGACAGAACCAGGACTCCGATGCCCTGCCCTGTGCAGCATGGACACACGTATACAGCAATGCAGACCCCTGCCTAAGGGCAGGATGGAGGCCTCCACTCCCCCCACCCCCAGGGGGATACAGCTGAAATACAGATGGGTTCCCCGAGTGCTAGGAGGGTATACCCCCCGAGCCCCAGGGCAGGCTCCCTGTCCCCCGCCCCAATGCAATGCGGACGCATCCCCCACAACCTCAAGGCAAGTTCCCTGCTACCCCACCAATGCAATGTAGATGCACCTCCCCATTCCCAGGATAAGCCTCCTGCCCCCCCCCCCGCACCAGTGTAATGTCAATGCACCTTCACACCCCATGGGAAGTTCTCAGGCCCCCTGCCCCAATTTGGAGCCGTGGAGATGCCTCCACATTGCATTGGGAAGTTCCCTGCTCCCCACTCCTCAGTGCAATGTGGATACCCCATCTCCAACCCCAGCTCCCTGTCCCCCACCATGATCCTATCTGGATGCATCCTGCTTCCTACCCCTGCCCAACGCAACGTGAACGCATCCCCTCCCCACCCTGGGGCAAGTTCCCTGCCCCTCTGCAGCCTAAAGCAATGAGGATGCCTCCGACCTGACCCCAGGGCAGCTTTCTGCCCCTCTCTCCAAAGCAACAGGGACACATCTTCCCTACCCCAGGGCAAGGTCCCTGCACCCCCTCCCCAATGCAGTGTGGATGCACCTCCCCATCACCTCAGAACAAGCTCCCTATTTCCCGCACCTCCCTCCCCAATACAATGTGGATGTGTCCCCTCAACCCCAGGGCAAGTTCCCCGCTGCCCCCACCAATGCAATGTGGATGCACCTTCTCTGTCCCATTAACAAGCCTCCAGTCCCCACCCCCAGTGTAATGTGGATGCACCCTCACAGCTCATCTCCTTCCCCAACATAAGGTGGAGACATCTCTCCAGCCCCAGGGTAAGTTCTGCGTCGCCCACTCCTCATTGCAATGTGGACGCCCCGCATCCAACCCCAGGACAGCTCCCTGCCTCCCCCCTATAATCCCCCTTCCCACCGCAATGTGGATGCACCCCTCCCACTCCTGCCCCGCTACCCAGTGCAATGCAAACATCCCCCCAACCCTTGGGCAAGTTCCCTGTCACTGCCCACCTAATGCAATGTGGATGCACCCACTCTCACCCTAGGGCAGCTCCCTACCTGTCGCCCCAGTGCAATGTCTCCTATGCCAGGGCATAGACCCTGCACCTGCTCTCCAGTGCAATATGGATTTCCCCACCTAAAGCAATGTGGATGTATTCCCCCCTGCATCACCCCAGGGTGAGTTCCCTGTCCCTCTGACCCCCTTCCCCAATGCAGTGTGGATGGGTCCTGCTCAACCCCAGAACAAGTTCCCTGCCTGCCCCCCAACTCCATGTGGATGCACCTCCCCTACGCCTGGGCAGGGTCCCTGCACCCCCCTGCCTAATGCAATATGGACCCTTGCCCCTGCCTAATACAATGTGGCTGCATCCCCCGCATCACCCCAGAACAAGCTCCCTGTCCTCCAATCCCCTTCCCCAATGCAATGTGGAGCCCCCACCCTTTCAAACCAGCGTGGATGCATCTCCCCCATCACGAGTTCCCTGCACCCTGACCCCCGTCCCCAGTGCAATGTGGATGCACCTCTCCCAACCCCAGGACAAGTTCCCTGCCGCCCCCACCAATGCAACGTGCATGCACGTCCCCTACCCCAGGGCAAGGTCCCTGCACCCTCCTTCCCAATGCAGTGTGGACCACCCCCCACCTAATACAACGTGGATGCAGCCACCCTGGCCCCAGGGTACCTCCTCGCCCCCTCCCAAAACCCAGGGCCAGTCCTCTCCTCCTTCCTCCTCAACGCAGCCTGGATGCAGCCCCTTGAGCCTAGCCCCCCCCCCACCGCAACCCCGCGCAGTGTGCACACACCCCCGCCGCCCCCGGTGCAATGTGGCCGGGCACCCCGCCCCCCCCGCTCCGCCCCTCCCCCCGCGCGCTGGGGAGCCCATCCCCGCCCCCCCGGGACGGTGCAACATGGACGCGCCCCCCATTATTCCCTATGGGGGGGTTGGACCATCCCTCCCCCCGCGGGGGGGTGGGGGGGAATACGCTTGGTTTGGGCTGCTTCCTACAAAAGGCCCTTCCCATCCCATAATACCCCCCTGCAAGGAGGAGGGGGGGGCGCGGGGTCTTACCTGGGGGGATCTCCCCCGTGGCTGCCTTTGGCCTCACCCTTAAAGGAGCTGCCCCCTCTCCGCTCCCCCCTCCCCTCTCCCAGGGAGAGAGAGAACAAGGCAGCTGAGCATGGAGGGTGCAACCTAACCCTGCAGCCCCTCCAAGCCCCGCCCACCCCGCCCGGTCAGCGCTACGGAGCCGGCGGCGCGTGTGGGCGGGACCGAACCAGCAGGTTAGACTGAGAGCCTTCCAGGAAGTCTCCGCAGAGGGGGGAGGAAGGGGCCTTGCACTGGTGGGGCTGCCCGCGGCGGTGCCTCAGCGGAAAGCCGCCACTCCGGACTCCGTTTGTTTCCCTCCCCTCCTTGCGGAAGGGGTTTGATCCCCTCTTTCGTCTGGGACCCGTGCCAGGGGCTCATTTTCCTATCAACCCTCCTTCCCGTCAGGCAGCAGCGTGGACACCCGTGGAGGGAGGCCATCTTGGATTGGCATGGATGCCCTCTTTTGGGGGGGAAAGGGGGTTTAACCCCTTAGGGGACACGGTGCTGCCCCTTCTGGGCACCTCCCTCCCAGTGCCCCCCTGTGCCCCCTCCAGAGTGCCGCACCCAGCCGGCAGATGCGTGGCCAGTGCTGGGCATGCAAAACTCATGAGTCACTGCACCCCCGCCTTCCAAAACTAGCACCAGTGTGGCGCGGGGACACGTGGGGCTGGGATCTAAGCCGCAGGGAGAGCCCCCAGGAGAACAAGGGAAGGGGTTCAGACAGCAGCGCCGGCGCCGAGTCGGAAAGGGCACGGAGTCGGCTTCAAAACCCCTGGGCTCCGGTTCAAAAGACGCTTGCGGGGTGGGCCAAATTCCTTGAGGAATTGCCATAACTCTCCCTTGCTTGCTCTGAGGGCATTATGGTGGAGAGTAAGTAAAACTTACAGGCATCCAAATGCCAAGCCTCGAGGTAGGATGCCCGCCAAAGGTTTTGGAAACAACTGAAGCCTCAGGTGCAGGTGGAGGATATTTGCCGGTAGTACGGCCACTTATGGTTCTGGACACTTGGATTCGGAATTCGTTTTGGCTAATTTGGCCTTACATACAAATAAAATATCATAAATCTGGGGCTGGCCCTGGCCACATGTTAGGACATCTATAGGAGAGGGACAGGCCAGCTTGCCCTCATAGCAAATGCCTTCTTGCATAGCCAATGCTGGCATCCTCATTGTTCAGAGCACAGGCTGCCCATGGCTACAGTCCTGGCCTTCTTGGGGTCCCAGTCAGACCATCCTCGTGCCTTCCCTGCTCTGACAGGGCATACGGTGGGATAGGGGGTGCCAAATGCTGGGTATTCAGCCCCAGTTGGAGACCTTACTATGGAGGCAATGGGGACAGTGGTGGCAAAACAAGCAGGGCCCCACGACCCTGCCAGGAAGCATTACTGCTAGGACCTAGCCGAGGCAGATGCAAGTGGCTGGAGGGCACCGGGCCACCTCCTGCCAGATGCTTTGCCTCATGGTGCAGTCTATACGGGCAGGGCCAGAAGCACCGGGGCAGGAAAGCAGAGCCTGGCAGCAAAATGAAAACAGTGCTGTAGAAACGTTGCTTTCAAGAAACAGCAGTATTGCATGGTAAGATGGACCGAGTAGCAGGAAGGTAGTTCGGCACTGGACCAGGACCCTTGCTGGGTGGTACAACCTCCGTCCCTGAGAGTTTGTAAGAACAGGTCAGATAGACAGCGGGCCGCACTGGTCCAAACAGGGACGATTGTGCCTGGAGGCAGGGGTGGGCCTGGATGCAGTGTCCTGGGAGCTCAGCTCCTGTAGGCTTTAGTTTTTTTCCCCCGAGGGTAGGGATCCCAAACAATAGCATCGGAGAAGTGCTAAAAAATAAACCCCCCAAATTATTTTTTTCCCCCAGAAACTCAATGAACTGGCAAGGCTGTCCAGTGAACTGCACTGACCTTTGGAGGTAGTCTGTCCCAGGAAGGACTACATCCCATTTCACTGGTGAAACAGGACCCCATGAACAAACCCTGAACCTCAACTAAACGGTCACGGGCTTTTGGATACAAAGCTTTAGTCGAACTCCGTAAGTGTTAATTTTTCCTGCATAAACACTTCTGCATTTTTTTGCCACAATTCTACACTTTCCAGTTATTATTCTCCCTGGAAAAAATTCTGAATAAGCATTAGAGACAGATGCAGCAAATGCTTTTCCTAAACAAAGTAGTTGAAAAAAAGTTTTGATTTTAATTTTTGGGGGTGGGGTGTCAATTCAGGTCAGCCCTGCGGGCATTGTGACTCCCTCTCAATTTTTCTTAGTGGTAAGTAAAAGGAAAATGGGGGAGGGGGGGAGAAAAAGGATGAGAGTCAGATATATTAAGACTGCTTCTCCCCCCGCCCCCCTTCCTCACAACACCTCTCCTTTGTGGAACAGAATGTAAAAACATGAGCAGAATTAAAAGGTCCTTCCTACATCACGTTTTTGAACTTCCTAAAACTTTGCCATGGGAAAGAGTACGTCTAAAAAAGTGAATAAATAAACCGGAGAATGTTAACTTTTATTTCCAAACTGAAAAACAAACAAGAGCCATTTAGCCTCAAGAAAGGGAAAACCTGCCCCCCCAATCACATCAAAGTTTTTCAGGAGGAAATGTTAGTTCAGAGAACCAAGGTTCATTTGAGAAGACTCAATTCTAGGTGGTTAAACTGCCCATGGCTGAGGCTGAAACCCTTGCTGCTATGGCCAATGCCTCTGTTGAGGAAACACCCAAGGCTGCTGTCAGCTCCAGCTCCAGCATGCCAGATACTGAACAGAAGTGCATAGCTACTCTCCTTTCTGCCCCCAAGCAGCTCACCAGCCAAGGCCTATTCATAAGCCAGTCACATTGGGCAAAACCCAAGACGAACCCAGCCTAGACGCAAACCCAGAACAGGCCCCTCTGTGGGCTCCGATCTAGGTACAGAGATTGGTGACCTTGAATGCAGGAGGAACAAAGAGGAAGTACGAGCAAAGAACAGCTACCCAGGGGGTAACAGCACTTACCTAAACACCCAAGACAGCAGGTTCCAGTCCACTGGCCACAAATAAGGATCTGACAGGGGATTGGCAGGTTCTCAAGCATTGGAGGAGAAAGGGGCTGGCTCAGTCCTGGTCCCATCTGACAGGGGCAGCAAAGGAAGGACAGCCACAGGGAGCAGAGGGGACTGTGTGAGCCAAGCCACCCTCCATGAGCCAAGTACTGGCCTAACTCAGAAACTCTTCCCAGCCTTGGCCCCCATGGATGAGCTGCCTCAAGGGGGTTAAAGACAACAGTGACCGCAACTCTTAGCCTCCCAGCTGGACAGCTGTTTGCTGGCCCCCTCACCATAGGGCTGCTCAGAGGAGCCAGGCAGCAGCTTTGGGCATCACAAGGAGCTCAGAGGAGTTCTGTGACGCATGAGCCACGTTCACCAGGGTTGGGATTCCTCAGAGTGCTCACAGGGCCTGGGCACCATGGTAGGCCTACCAGTGCTGGTCACACAATCCCATTTGGAGGCCTGCAGAGCCATGGGCCTGGTACTGCTTCAGCTGCTTCCAAAAGGGGCTAGGAGCTGCCCAAGAAGCATAAATCACCTAGCAACTAGGAGCAAGAAGCTGGACTCCCCTTGGAAACCACAAAAGCACCCAACCAGTGTGGAAGGGATGCTGATAAGAAAGTTGTTCCTTTTCTAGGAGCAGGACAGGAAACAGGGCTCCTGAGCTGTAATCTGGGCTCCATTAGGGGGCTAGGGCCTAGCAGACTTGATTGGAGAGGGATCTGGGAGCCAAGACATTCCCAGGTCACTCCCAGACACTCACTGCAGCAGCTTCCCCAGTCCCTCCACCCCCATGGAGAGCAACACATGGGGAGAGCCAAACACATGCAGACATTTAATAAACAGGAGAAACCACAGAGAGCAAGTACAGTATAAAAGCTGACACGGGTGCAAGGAGGGGCCAGGCACCTGGCCAGGACCCTGCAGGACATGGGGGACCCAGCCAGACCCAACTGGGTCCCAGGCAGCAAGAGACAGCCGGGGGGGAAGGCACTGACAAGGGGAGGCCCTAGCCCTGGGCTCTGTCCCGTCCGCAACCCACAGCCAGCTAGGAGGAATGTGTGGTTGAGGCAGAGCCCAAAAAGTCTCCCCCAGGCAAAGGGGTGCCTGGTCCTTGCCCCTTTTTTCAGGGCCCAGATGGGGGGGGAAGAATTACCCAGCCCAACCACCCCCTATGGTCCCCCACCCTTGGCTCAGCCACGAGGAGCTGTCTCCCCTGCCAGGGGCTAGAGCAAGCTGGTCCTGGCCCCAGAGGCTCAACAGCAGCCCGAGCTGTCCCCTGAGCCCTGGGGGCCATGGCGAGAGCCAGCACCAGGAGCCACTCCCGAAGGCTGCTGCGGACCAATCTTGATGCCATTTGCCTGGAAGAGAACAAGGAAGAGGGTGGGAGAGAACATTAATAGGGGCACAGAGATCAATAAAACCAGGGTGCCCAAGGCAGGTGCCAGGCCCAGATAAAAATCACCCAGCCCTTATGGAAAGGGACCCAAGTGTTAAGGACAGCAGCAGACCTTGCTCACCCCCACAGGACCCCACCACGGGAGAATGGGATCCAGGTGTTCAGGACTGGATTCCTAACTCACCTCGTTGTTCACGTCAAACAGCCCCTGCTGGATCTTCCTGTAGATCTCTTTGGCCGTGTCAATAAAGGCCTGAAAGAAGGCAGCCCAGGGTAAAGTGGAGGTGGATGGGGGAAGTTAAGGGTTAGTGGCCCCACTCTTTCTGGGACCCCAGTTGTCAAGGGTTTGGGGTGCTCTAGGATTTGGACAGTCCACATCCCCACCTGGGCTCAGCCAGGAGCCGCTCCTTTGTGAGAGGTGAGGAAGAGCGCCTCCTCACGCCTTCCTCCTGCCCCCCTCCCCACAACCCCAGTCACCTCCTCAACATTAGAGGCCGTTTTGGCAGAGGTCTCCATGAAGACCAGCCCGTGCTCTCGTGCAAAAGCCTCGCCTTCCTCCTTCCGCACATCCCGCCGTGACTCCAGATCACTGCAGATGCACACAGGGAGGAGGGAGAAGCATCACAGCCAGGACCCATCTGGGACCCCATACCCACCCAAAGGCCAGCTTAACTCCCACCGCACATCTGTAGGGCCTGATCCAGCCTCTAGAGCCAGGGTGACATCCAGAGGGTCTCCCTACTGCCACCACCTTGCTCCCCCCTTTGGGCCTCTCCCTTTTATTCCCAAGCCCCTGCATCCCGTAGCCAGCAGCCTCCGTGTAGGCTCCTCCTAGCCCCCCCACTGCCTCAGGGGTCCCCACCCCTCCCGCCTGTCACCTCTTGTTGCCGATGAGCATGATCACCATGTTGGAGCTGGAGTGCTGCCGGGCATCCTCCAGCCATGAGGTCAGGTGGTTGAAGGTCTCGCGCCTGGGTGGGGGCTGCCATGAGAAGGGGGCGGCAGCAGCACCAGGGCTCCCCAGGAAGGGAACGAGGTGCAAGAGGAAGCCTTCCCACCCCAGGAGCCAGGCCTCACCTGGTGATGTCGTAGACCAGCAGAGCCCCAGCCGCCCCCCGGTAGTAGGAGCGCGTGATGGAGCGAAAGGACTCCTGCCCGGCCTGCGGAGCACAGGGGCACAGGGGTCAGGGAACTTGCTCGCGGCCCTGGCTTGACCCAGTGCTGCTTAACCCTGCCCCGCTCAGGGCCCAGCTCTGACCCCGCCAAGCAGCCCCACTCCCCCCCAGCGCCACGGGCCCCGCCGGGAGTCACAGACTCCAACGCTGGCCACCCCCGCAGCCCTGCTCACTGTGTCCCAGATCTGCAGCTTGATTTGCTTGTTGTCAATGTTGATCATCCGCGCCCCGAACTCCACGCCTGCAGGGCCAGGCTCTGTCAGGACCCCCAGCCCGGACACCCCTCCTACCCCCGCAGCAGCCCGACGCCCTCCCGCACCCGCCTGCAGCCCCACAAATCCCCTCCCCTGCCCAGAGCCTCGCCCCCAAAGCCCGTCCTCCACCGCCCCAAGACCCCCGCGTCCCCCATCACCGATGGTGAGGTCGTGCACGGGCTGGAAGCGCTTGTCCGTGAACTGCAGCAGCAGGCAGGACTTGCCGACACCTGCAGGCAGCGAGCCGGGTCAGAGCGGGGCCCGGGGCCGGAGCCGCCGCCGCCCGCTCCCGGCCCCCGGGCCCGCCCCCGTACCGGTGTCCCCGATGATAATGTACTTGAAGAGATAGGTGTAAGACATGATGCCCCGGTCCGGTGCGGTCCGCCCAGGGCCGCTCTATCCCCCGACTCAGCTTCACTTCCAGGGAGACGCTCTAGCCCAGCTGCAGCCTCCTGAAGCCTTTACTGCTCCGCGGCCCGCACTTCCGGTGCCATTCTACGCCCCCTCCCCGGGGCCGCGCTGCCCACCTGGAGGCCTCCGTCTCTACTTCTCCTACGGGCGATTATAGGGGGCGGCTACATTCCATCTCCCCTTAGGGCCTAGAGCTTGAGCCCGAGTTTGGGGGCGGGGGAGGCGGAAGTGACGCCCGAAGGGGAATTTCCGGTTCCTTCCTTAGGACTCGGAGGGGGTGGGGGTGGCGGTGCACGGAGATCGGTCGGCGCCGGCGGCCGGAACGCGGCCATGGAGGTGCCGGGGCCGGGGCCGGGGCCGGGGCCGGGAGCACAGGTGTAGGGGTGGGGGTGCAGGAGAGGAATGGCGGGGCGGGGGAGAGGGTCCGTGCCCCGCCCGGTGAAGCCCGTCACATGTCCCCGCTTCCTCCCCAGTTCCCGGGCGGGAGCGACAACTACCTGGCCATCACGGGCGCCACGCACCCCTTCCTGACGGGCGCCGAGGTGAGGGGGGAGCCGGGCAGGGGAGGGTGGCGGGTGCGGGGCGCCCGGCGCGGGCTTACGGCCCCGTCCCCGCAGACCTTCCACACGCCGAGCCTGGGCGACGAGGAGTTCGAGATCCCGCCCATCGCGCTGGACGCGGACCCGTCGCTGGCCGTGGCGGACGTGGTGGGGCACTTCGACGACCTGGGCGACCCCGGCGGCGCCCCTGACGCCAGCTTCTCCGCCCAGTACGGCGTGCAAGCCCTGGACATGCCCGTGGCCATGAGCCACGGCCTCATGGAGCAGGGTGGCGGGCTGCTGCCCGGGGGGCTGTCCATGGTAAGTGCGCGCTGGGGGGCCGCCCGGGCCGGGCGCGCGGGGCAGGGAGCGGTGCTGCTGGCGGTGCCCGCCGGCCCCCCCCCAGCCTGCGCCGTCTGCCCCCAGGACCTGGAGCACTCCATGGGCGCGCAGTACAACGCCAACCCGCCCGTCACCATCGACGTGCCCATGAACGCCATGAGCCCGGGCAGCCTGATGGGGCACGGGCAGCTCACCACCATCGACCAGTCGGAGCTGAGCTCCCAGCTCGGCCTCAGCCTGGGGGGCAGCGCCATTCTGCCCCCGGCCGCTGCTCCTTCTGCCGCCGCTGCTGCTGCCGCCGCCGCCGCCGCCGCTGCTGCCCCCGCCGCCCCGGCTGTCGCCCCCGCCACGGCTGCGTCGCCTGAGGAGCGGATGTCCACCACGCCCTCCCCCACCAGCTCGCTGCAGGAAGAGGAAGCTGAGGAGTTCAGACGAGTGAGAGCCCGACTCCTGCGTTGTTCGGGTTGCTTCCCACCTCTTTCCCTCTCCCCCTGCTCTGCGCCCCTAGCCCGCTGAGATCACGCCTGCCGCGTTCGGTCGCTGTCCCGTCAGCAGGAGCTGGGGCCGAGGCCGCCAGCGGTTCCATATTTGTTGGGAAGAAGTGGCCTGAACTGGCCACATGCTCCTGCCTGGCCTTGTGCTTTTCAGCTGTGCCTCTTGCTGACACTCTAGAACAGCTCCACTATGGCTGGGTAAACCCCAGGCTCCAGGCTGCAGTTTGACTGTGCCCCTTCTTCTCACCCCCACAGCAGGCCCCAGCCCAGAAGGCGACACTGGTGCTGGACGCGGGGCGGAAGCCAAAGCCTGCTAAGAAGCAGAAGAAGAAGAAGGACCCGAACGAGCCGCAAAAGCCAGTGTCGGCCTACGCGCTCTTTTTCCGTGACACGCAGGCTGCTATTAAGGGGCAGAACCCCAACGCCACTTTTGGGGAGGTCTCCAAGATCGTGGCGTCCATGTGGGACAGCCTGGGCGAGGAGCAGAAGCAGGTGGGCACGGCTGGGAGGGCACAGGGCAGCACGGAGGGAATGAGAGCAGGGCTGGGGCTTGCTGCTGACCTAGTCCTCCCTTCCCCAAGGTTTACAAGCGGAAGACGGAGGCGGCCAAGAAGGAGTACCTGAAGGCATTGGCAGCCTACCGAGCCATCCAGGTGTGTCAGGTAAGGGGGCTGGGCCTCTGCCAGCTGGCCGGGGCTCGGCTCTCTTGTCCGTGGGTGCGCCAGGGTCTTGTGTATCTGTTTGTATGTCTGTCTCATCCCCCATTCTCTCTCCGTGCAGACGCTGGAAACGGAGCTGGACCCCAGCCCAACGCCACCCTCTCCTGCCTCCCAGTCCGTGCAGGCTTCTACTCCTGCTGCATCCTTGACTGCTGCCCTGGCCCCCTCACCTGCACAGGAGACCCCGCTTACGGCCACCCCAACCGCCACCGTCTCTGGGGGCATCTCCTCGCCAACTCCACAGCCTGCCCCAGCTGTCCCCACGCCTGCCCCCCAGACCAGCATCACCAAGATCATAATTCCCAAGCAGATGCTGCCATCCTCACTGGCTGTGTCCCAGGGCGGTGTGGTCACGGTCATCCCTGCCACCGTGGTGACCTCCCGTGGGCTGCAGCTTGGTACGGGCACCACCCAGATCGTCACTCGCTCCGTGCTGCAGGCGGCAGCTGCTGCAGCGGCAGCTGCCTCCTCCATGCAGCTGCCCAGACTGCAGCCCCCACCTCTTCAGCAGATGCCCCCACCCCAGCCCCCCACGCAGCAGGTGGCCGTGCTGCAACCCCCACCACCCCTGCAGGCCATGCAGCAGCCTCCGCTGCAGCAGAAGGTGCGGCTCAACCTACAGCAGCAGCCCCCACCGCTGCAGATCAAGATCCTGCCCCCACCTGCCCTGCAGATCCAGCCAGTCACCCTGCAGGCTGAGGAGGCCAGCCCTGAGCGGCCCAGTCCTGAGCCCCAGGGTTCCCCTGAGCCCATGGAGATGGTTACGGCTGATGTGGTGCCTGAGGTGAGTACATGGCTGGGTGTGGGGAGCTGGGTCCTGACTCCTGGTCTGTTAGGCTGAGAACCAGCGATCTCACGGCCTTGTCTGTGTCCAGAAGTTGGAGCAGACACGAGGTACAGCTGGGCACAACCTTTCCCTGATCCCTCTCCTGCCTGCAGGTTGAGTCCCCAACGCAGATGGCTGTGGAGCTGGTGACCGGGTCCCCAATGGCCGAGTCACCGCGGCCACGCTGTGTGCGCTCGGGCTGCGAGAACCCACCTGTGGCCAGCAGCGACTGGGACAATGAGTACTGCAGCAGTGAGTGCGTCGTCAAGCACTGCCGGTGAGTGGGGATGGAGACGGGGTCGTGGGGAAGTCCTGGCGTGCCTTGCCACGGCTAGGTTCAGCTTTGCTTGGACCCTCCCCAGCCAGTGTCCAGCTCATTCCAACCTGCACGCAGCCCTCGGGCACAACCCCAGCCGTGGGGCATCAAACGCCCTGACCTGCCCTCGGGCAGTGAGGACCAGGCCTTGCCACTGTAATATCTTACATGAAGTTATGTTCAGAAGAGCTTAGGCAGATGTTGTGCCCCCTTTTTCCTCTGTAGGCAAAGCTGAAACCCCGCAGTGTGCTGGCCTGATCCCAGGATCCAGTTCCTTCCTGACCCCAACACAGTATCCGGCTGACCCTGAGCTGGGAGGCAAGACTGGCCTGCCTTGGCTGGGCCTTCTTGGCACAGGCCAGCACTTCCTTGGAAGGCAGAATTATCCCACTAGTGCCCACAGCAGCAATAGCGGGGCTGTCTTGGCATCATTTTCTACAGCCAGCACGAGATGGAGCTGCCCCAAAAACCGCCCTCATCTCCCCCCCTGCAGTCCTGCCTCACGGTTTGACATAGGCTTTCTACCTCCTTTGCAGGGACGTTTTCCTGGCCTGGCTGGCTTCCCGCAACTCCAGCAGCAGCAGTGGCGGCAGCAGCGGCAGCGTCGTGTTTGTGAAATAGCCCTGTCCTGTGGGGTCAGGGCCAGGGCCTGCACGTGGCCTCCAGCGTGATAGGAAGCCGGACTGGAATGCAGCAGAGGAGGGGGGAACAGGACCTGGGGGGAGTACCGGGGCTGACTGTGGTGCGGTTCTTTCTGGTTTGGATTAAAGTGGGAGGGGACAGAGCCAGTGTGAGGGTCTCACTGGGGCCAGGAGAGAGTGGGGGGAATAAGACATGCGGAGCTTCCAGCTGCTGGCGCAGTCCCAGCTCTTTGCAGCCATCAACATGGCGTGTGCCTCTTTCCATCTTCTCTTTTATTACAAAACAGTCCCCGTGAGCAAGGTTCCCCCCTTCAGTCCCCTACATGTTCTTAGGCTTTGAGATGACACCGTCGGGGTAGCGTTGCTTGAACTGGGCTACCACGTCTGGGTCCAGCAAGTGGATGCCATCCAGCTGGTTCCCCAAGGTGATCCTGACCAGGACAAGAGTGGGCATCAGGGGGGAAAGGACACTGGACCTGTCCCAGCCCTGCTGCCAGGCTGGACCCAGGAGCCAGTCCCAGCAGCCTCTCCCAGTTCATAGACACTCACCAGTTGGGCTGGACGTTATGGGGCCGCCCAAAGAGCTCAATCTTGCGGGTGCCAGGTGACAGGCGCTCGATCATGCCATAGATCTCATCGGGCTTGTGGCTGGTGGAGCGGACCTGAGGGGAGGCGGCCACGCTGAGCAGGGGTTCAGGATGGAAAGTGGGGAATTAAGGGGACGGGCACAGCTGGCTCACCTCTGCTACAATGACATCGCAGTCCAGGCCCCGGTTGAAGCCCTGGGGGTTCCCCTTGACCCCGACCTGCCGGGGACAGAGCTGCTGAGCTTGGCACGCGGGCTGCTGGGGCCCAGTTGACACCCAGGTCCAACAGGAAACCCCCTCCCTGCTCCCACCAAGTAGCTGTGCTCAGCCCCAAGCCCCCAGTCCCTACCAGGCAGTGCTCCTTGCCGTGGTTGAGCCAGTGCCCCGTACGCCCTGTGCGGATAATCCGCTGCAGCTGGTTGGTTTTCACCCAGATGATCTCGTCCACCCGCTCATACCTGGGGTGGGGGTAGAGGTCAGCTGGGAAGGGTGTGAGGGGGACACATGGGGGCACGTTTACTTGTACACACTCACCCCCAGAGGTTGAGGCACTCGCGTCCCAGCTCCATGGCCCTGTGAGGGAGACAGCCCCAGTGAGACCCTTGCCCTGCAGCAGAGACATCCGTGACTCCTCGGAGCCAGGCCAGCCCGGACCCTCAGTACCTCCCAGTGACCCAGAGGAAGAGGAAGCCCTCGTCCTGTAGCACGGGGATGTTGAGGCGCCGCATTTCATCGTCAGTTAGCGTCCCATAGGGCAACTCCATGTGGATGTCCCAGGGCGGGTCAGCCATCACTACTGCAAACTTCCCCAGGATGCTCACGTCCAGGTATCGGATGTCGCAGCAGATCCACTGGGCAGGAAGAGAGGTGTAAGGGCAGACTCCTGTGCTCTGCCTCCCTCCCCAACATTTCCCTGCCCAGTTTTACAGGTCCTTGCCAACAAGCATCCCCTCCGGCCGTGGGCACCTGGGGTGGGAAGAGACGGTCAGCGCTGGTGTCGCCACCCACGGCTTGCGGCAGGGCCAGCTCCTGGCCAGGGTTGTGGTCGCGGGTGCCAGGGGCACCAGGGTCAGCGCAGGCGTCGATCTCGTAGTGCACGTACTTGCAGGTGTCCATGTGGAAGCAGGTGTTGAGGAAGGAGCAGTCGCCCAGCGACTCGTCCGTGTGCTTGTTGATGATGCGCCTGCGGACCAGGGTGGTGGGTGGGCATGGGACCCAGACGTCCTGGCCTGTCCTACCCCTCGTGCAACCCCACTGGGCACTGGGGGTAAGGACTGGACCCGGGAGTCTGGGTGCCCAGACGCTCCCTCCTCACCAATCGGCACGCTTTGGAAGCTGAGCTCCCAGCTCTCAACCCCTGCCCCTGCTCTCCGCAGAGCCGTGGCAAGGAACGGACGTGATGGAGGGGGGTGTATGTGCACGAGTGTACACAGATACGCGCGTGTGCACGTCTCTCACCGGAAGTGCAGCTTGCGACAGGGCCGCTCGGCGCCCGTGGCTTTCACGCACTCCTCCTTGGTGCCGTAGTCGCAGAACTCCTGCACCTGGGCCCGGCCCCGCGACCGAAACTTCTCTACGATCGACTGCTCCTTGGCCGTGGTGGTGTTCAGCAGCTCCAGGATTTCCTGGCTCACCTGGGGTCAGCGAGGAGGGGTCAGCTGGGCCCTGGATATTGGGGGTCCCTCCCTCCAGAGCCAAGAAAAAAAGCCAGGAGTCCTGGCTCTAATTGACCCACTCCCAAGCCAAAGCCAAGGCAGAACCCAGGTGTCCCGGTTTCCAGGTCCTCTGCTGTAATCCGCTATTGCCTTCCCCCAGACGCTGAGCTGGGAAAAGACCTCGGGAGTCCTGTCTGTCCCGCATTTCCTTCTTTAACCTACAAAACCCTTGCCCTGCTCCCAGCTGGGACAGAACCCAGGTGTGCTGGGGCCAGGCCCTAACCCCCCCCCCCCCCGCAGACCACACTCCTCACCCAGAGCTGGGAACGAACCCAGGCATCCTGGTTCGCAGTGTCTCCTCTAACTCCCTAGCCCCTACTGCCCTTCTGGAAGCTGAATCGAGGTGTCCAGCACCTCCTGCCCCATCCCTCCTCCCCAGCCAGCGGCCTGCACCTTCTTGCTCTGCTGCTCCTTGGTGGACTGCTGGCTGAGCAGGCTCTCGATCTCCAGGTCCAGGTCCGACGCCTGCTTCCGGGATTTCTTGGCTGGCTCCTTGGCAGGCTCTGCGCTGGTTGTGGCACTGGGGGTGGCACCGGCCGGGGAGGAGACAGCGCCCCCGCCCTCCTGGTCCGCGCGGCGCTTGGCGGCCCCGGCCTCGGCAGGGCCCCGGCGCTCGGCCACGGCCCCTATCATGGCCGAGAGCTTAGAGTGGTCCGCGTAGGTGACCAGCGTGGGCTGCTCCTCGTCGTCCTGCAGCAGCCCCCGGCGCACCTCAATCAGCTCCTGCGCTGCGAACTTCTGCAGCAGGCTCTCCACGCTGCGTGGCGTGACCGGTGCCTCTGGCTGGAGGGAGGGGGCAGGGGAGGCAAGGTTACTGCACCAGCCGGCACGGGGCGAGGGGGTTCAGATCAGCCCCACGTTGGGCAGGGGCGAGCTGGAGGGCAGCACCCAGCCGGGAAGCGATGAGGCGGGTGGCTGAAGTCACCAAACCACAGGGAGAACCTATGGGGAGGCCCGGCTTGCCTGCATTTGACCCCGGAGGGGTGGGGGTGATCATAGCAGGGGAACCAGGCTCTCATCCCAACTCCAGCCAGGGGGGTTAATGGTGGCGGGGGAGGAGACCCCAGCGCCCCGGGGCCCGCTGCCCAGCGCGGGCGGGAAGGCGAGCGGGCAGCCGAGCGCACCGTGGAGATGGCCAGGCAGATGGCGACGGCGTCGGTGGGCAGCGCCAGCCCCAGGTCGGCCAGGTGGTGCAGCAGCTTCTTCTCCAGCTCGGGGTCGGTGGCCAGGTCGCGGTCGCGGGCGCCGGCGCTGGGTGCCGGCGCGGTGGCGAGCACGGGGCTGTCGCTGCGGAAGGGCGGCGTCAGCGCCAGCTCCGGGTTGCGCGGGTCTGGGGGCGGCAGGGGGGTCAGCCACCGCTGCCCTGGCACCCCTCCGGGACCCCCACCCACAAGTCGCTGTGACCTCTGACCCCCTCCCTCCTTTGACCCTAGCCGCCTCCCACCCCTCTGACTCCAGTCCTCCCCGTGACCTTTGACCTCGCCCCCTTCCTTGACCCTCGCACCCAACGGGTCCTGCTTCCGCCGGCGCTGCAGCCGCTCCCGCAGCGAGTCCAGCTGCTTCTTGTGGGCCTGGATGGAGCTCCATGTGTCCGACATGGTCCCGGCAGCTCCAGGCACCGCCCGGGCCTCAAACACCGCCGCACACCGGCGACCGGAAGTGCGGCGGGGGGCGGAATTCAAAGGCGCACGGCTGGTGCGCGGATGTGCCCTGTTCCAAAATGGGCCCCCGACACACACATGCCCATAACGAAAATGGCCACGGAGTCCACTCAGAGCTGAGCTCACGAAAAACCCGTCCCCCCGGAAACATTTCCGGCTTTAGCTCCGACTCAGGCGTCTTGCGGCGGCCGGTTTGATTACGGGTACGTGCGCCTGTTGGCAGCCATCTTGGAAGTGGGCACGCTTGGCGTCTACGCAACCGCTGCCTATGGTTATTTACTGAACGGCTTTCGCTTTACGCCTCCCCCGTGGCCATTTTTATCATGGGCGTCAGCCATATTTCTTATGGGCAAGCCGCGCCGCCATATTGGCAATTGCGTTCAGCGGTGCGCACGCAGCCTCGTCCTCCGCCTCCACTATTTTAGTGACTGGTACCGGAGGCCTCGCCTCTTCCGGGCGGCCATACTTGTGACCACTGTGGGGGTAGCCATGTTGGTTACTGGCACGAGAGGCCGCCCTTCTCCACCCCTGTCCAATAGGCGGCAGGAGAGCGACTGCCCAGTCATTTAAAAAGAAAAAAAACAGGGCCCACGACACGTGGGGGGAGGGACGAGGGAAGCAGCCACCTTGGTACTGGCATGAGGAAGCTCTTGCCCTCATGTTGGCTGCTGGCACTGGGCATCGTCTCCAGAGGCCTGACCATGTCCGGTCCCAGTTGCCGCGATCCCGCCACGTGCCCCATCACCTTCCGCCCGCCTCCATTCGTGCCACCACGTGGCCGGAAATGGTAGTGGGAATAAATCCGCCATGTTGGTTGTGGGCGACCTTGTTGGACGCCGGCCGTGTGAGGCCATGGCAACTATCATGGCTACTGGCAGCCGCTGCCAGGGTCACTGGAAGCTGAAGAGGCCATTTTGGATACTGGCAGGACGAGGCCTGCCCCAGCCTCACGAACTCTCCCCCCCCCCAAGATGCAGTCACTTCTGGGGAGCAGCCCAGCACACCCTGGCTTGCTGAGTCCTTCCCGCACAAGCCGCCCTGGAGCCACTGCTCTGGGCCTCAGTTTCCCCCACCTCAGGGTGCAATGCCCTTCCTGCTCGGGGCAGCGGCGCAGGGGTCCAGAGAAGGAGGGAGGGAGGAAGGGCGTTGCGGGGATTAGCACCAGGACCCCCCTCCATGCAGGCCTCCCGGTATGGGGGGAAGCAGGTCAGGCAAACAGTGGGGGCGGCGCGCAGAAGCGTGCGCGCACCCCTACGCCCCCTTCACGTGGCACGCCCCCGTCCGCGTCCCCGTCCCCAGCGAGAGTCACAGCCGGCCACGGGGGATTTGTCAAACTGCTTTAATGTCGAGGCCAGCGCCGTCCCGGGCTCCTCCCCGCCGGCGTGGCCGGGACGCTGCTCTACACTAGGGGGCGCTCTGCTACGGGGGGCAGCAGGGGTGGAGCCGCCCCGGGGCGGGGGGCTCACCTCCCGCCCCGCCCCTCCGCGCTACGGTTAGAGGAGAAGACTAAACTGCCGCTAATGTCGCGCTGGGCGGAGGCGAGGGCCGGTCTCCCCGGCAGAGCTCGCCGCCTCCTGCGGCGGCCCCCCTGCGACGGAGAGAGGGAGGCAGGGTCAGGGGGGCGGGCGGTCCCCGGCACCCTCCGAACCCCTTCCCTGGGGAGGGACGCTGGGACCTCCGATTTGGCTCCACCTCGCCGCTTGGCCCTCGTCCTACGGAGTGACCCTTCAGCCCGGCCCCGTGGCCTCGACCTGCAGCCACCTCCTGCCACGCACGTACTGACCTCTCCCCAAGTGACCCCTGCCCTGCTAGAGCCCCCACCCCGCCCATCACCGGCCCCCCACCGCGGCCCCAAGCCACTGAATGACCTCTAGCGCTACCCGCCCTGGAGCGACCTCTGACCCCATCTCCTGACCAACCTTTGACCCCTAAAGCATCTTAGCGAGTGACCTCCGACCCCACCAGGCCCCTCCCAGAACACGGCTAAACAGGGGTGGGGAGAGTCCCGGCGACCAGGAGCCGTGTGGACAGGGGCCCTGCCCCATCCCTGCCTACCACAGGGGCAGGGGACCTTACCTGCCGAGTGGGCTACTAGGGGTTATCTCCTGAGCCGGCTACTTGTCCGCCTTCCCTTGACCATCCGGGGCCGGCTCGCTGGGGGCCGGGGGTCCCAGCAGTAGTGTGCCAGCAACGGGCTTCTCCTTGGCCTCGGCAGGGGCGGGCCGGCTGGGCGCGGGGCCCGGGCTGGGCCCGTAGAGGGCTGGGGCCGCAGCCGCGAGGGCAGGTGCTCGGGCTGGCTTGGAGGCCAGCCCGCCGGCGGAGACGAAGGCGGTATACTGGTTCCAGAAGGACAGGGGCCCCACGCCCACCAACTGGGCCGGCACATCTCGCGAGAGGAAGTCCTGCAGCTTGGCTGTGCCCCCTGCCAGCACTGGCACCGGGCCCTCCAGGGTAGGGCGCCGGCCGCGCCGCGCCGGGCTACAGCCCCATGCCAGGGGCACCTGCCACGGCACCGGGGGGAGTAACCCGTTAGTGCCCGCAGCAAACGGAGGGGCCTGAGGGGAGGGGGAATAGCTGGGGTGCGAACAGCCCCAGGTGCCCTTACCTGGTGGTGGGCAGCTAGGACATGCTTGCGCAGCGCGGCCCCGTCAGGGAAGGCTTCCTTGCAGACCCCACAGGCCACGACTGCCCCCTCCTGGGCCCGGCCGGCGCGTGGCTCCTCCACGCCAGCCCCGGCGGCCTCCTTCTCCTCCTCGGCGCCTCCTGCGGCTTCCCCTCCTCCTCCCCTCTCGGCCTTCGGGGGGACGGGGTCCCCCGTGGGGGGCAGAGGCGATCCCTCCCTGGGCAGGGGAGGGGAGCTGGGCTGGGCACTGCCCTCCCCTGCCCCTGCCGCCTTCCCCGCATCCTCCTCCTCCTCCTTGGCAGGAGCTGGCAGCGCCTCCCGTTCAGGGCTCGACACCCCCTCGGAGCCGCCCGGGGGCTTCTCGGCGCCGCTGTCCAGCGAGTCCTCGTCTGTGCCTTCCTCCTCGTCTTCCTCCTCCTCGTCTTCCTCCTCCTCCTCTGACAGCTCCTCCTCGTCCCGGGGCAGGGCAGGCCCCTCGGCAGGGGGCTGGGCGGGGGCTGGGCGCGGTCCCTCCCCTGCGAGGGCGGCGGGGGGCTCGGGGAGCAGGGCGCCGTTGGGGATCTGCCCGCCGAGGTGCATGCGGACGTGCTGCTGCAGGGTGACGGCGTTGGTGAACTTCTTCTGGCAGATGGGGCAGGAGTTGTGGGCGCGGGCGGCCGGGCTGGCCTTGTGGCCGACGCAGTGTGCCCGCAGGTTGCCGCGGGTGGAGAAGGCGCGGCCGCACACCTTGCAGCGGTAGGGGCGCTCCCCGCCGTGCTGCCCGTAGTGCAGCCGCAGCGCCCGGGGGCAGCTCAGCACCCGCAGGCAGATGACGCACTGGTTGGGGGCAGCCGCGCCGCCGGGAGAGGTGCCGGCCATCAGGGAGGAGGAGGACGAAGGGGCTGGGGGCAAGGGGGCCGCCGCCGCGGTGCCGCCCACCCCGGGCGTAGGGGGTGCCTGGCGATCGATCTTCTCCACCAGCTGCTGCAGCTTGGAGGTCTCGGAGGGCGAGGCGCCCAGCGGCTCCAGCAGGCAGGGGAAAGGGAAGCCGGTGCTGCCCGCCTTGAAGTGGCCGGCCAGCAGGGCCCAGCCGGGCAGCTTGCCCAGGGGCAGGCGGGCAGCCTCGGCCTCCCGGCCCGGAGGGGTGTTCTCGTCCCCCTTGGCCCGGCCCTCGGCCGCCTTCAGCAGCACCAGCTTGTTGAAGACGGGCAGGGCCTGCGGGGCGGAGGGGGTGGCCGCCCCGGAGAGCAGCGTGAGGCTCTCGGTGGCGCTGAGGCCCTTGTGGGGCTCAGGGGCCGGGGCCGGGGGCTCCTCGCCCGGTTCGGCCTTCTCGGGGGGCACGGACATGCCGTAGGGCAGCCCGGTGCCGGTGAGGACGTAGTCGAGGTGCTCGGGCACGGGGTGGGGGTTCATCTGGACGTGGGGGTACTTCTCGCGGTGCCGGTGGAAGTGCACCTTCAGGTTGCCCCGGGTGGTGAAGCGGTTGCCGCAGACGTTGCACTTGTAGGGCCGCTCGCCCGTGTGCGACCGCAGGTGGATCTGCAGGGCGCTGTCGCTCCCAAACACCTTGGCGCAGAAGCGGCACTTGTGCCGCCCGCCTGCTTTATCGTCGGGCCCCGGCTCCACCGCCCCGGCCCCGTTCTTGGGCCGCAGCAGCCCCGGCGAGGCCGCCGGCTCCAGGCCCCGGCTTGCCCCCAGGCACTGGGCGGCCAGCAGCCCCGTGGCTGGGAACGCCGGGGCCAGCAGGGGCTCGGCCTTGGGGCCCCGGGGGAAGGGGTGGTACAGGTGGAAGAAGGCGGGCTTGGGCAGCTCCGGGGAGCCGGACGCCGGGGTCCGTCCCGGCTCAGCCTTGATGGAGAAGACGGGCAGGGGGGCCTTGGCGGGCGGCGGCGGCGGCGGGACGGCGGCGGCGGGCGGCTCGGGGGCAGGCGCTTGGCCCAGCGAGCCCAGCAGCAGCACCTGGCGGCAGATCTCCTCCGTCATCTGCATCTGGTGCAGCTGCCGCTGCTGCAGCACCCGCAGCTCCTCCAGGATCAGGGGGATGTTGAGGTGGCCGGCGGGCGGCGCGGGCGGCGGGGCTGCGGCGGGCGGGGGCGGCGGCGGAGCGGGGGGCTCGGGCGCAGCGGGGGCAGCCG
>JAGPOW010001210.1:871-27443 GCA_030014935.1 Caiman crocodilus | reverse complement strand
GCTAAGTAACCATGCCCCTCTAATGCCTTCTGGCAGGGTATGAGGGGACGTGTATTGCCCTGTGGCAGTTGTCATGGTGGGCACAAGCTCTGGGAGCCACCGGGGTGGACTACAGATAGGCTTTGGTTCTCTTAACCACTGCTGCTGGTTCCTCTTGCTTAGTTGGAACTGGATACCCTTCCATAACAGACCAGGGATTTAATCAGTATCTCGGGCTGTGTTACATGGCTTCCTGGCATGGGTGGTTTATTAACTACCATGCTCTGAGAGATCTAAACTCAAGATTTGCACCAGAACCTCCGTCTTCTTGCTGCATTTCTTGGGGCCCTCAATGTCACAAACCCTGCACCCTGAGACTTAGAGTTCATGTGTAGGTTACTCTCAAAGCCTTTGCTGGTTTAGATTCTTCCGATATGGAGGATACCTGGGACTGGGACTTGTTGGTAGAAGAAAGCTCCATGGGCTTATTCCCCAGAGCAGGTCCTTCCGTACAAGCAGGCATGAAGCAGAGCTCTACTCCTCCCAGAAGGGAGCCGAAGAGCAGATTTCAGGCCTGGCTTATCAGTTGCAGATCTCTTCCTAGGATGTTTCCCTCTCATCCTAGAACATTTCCTTGAGCAGTGTTATATATTAGTTTGGCTTTCTTTTCTAGGCTCAGAAGCCTTTAGGGCTTGCTTGTAGTGCCGCAGTGGTCTATGTCAGAGAGGGGGTTTTCGGTATGCTCCCAGACCCATGTCTGGTCCCACACGCCAGACCCAGAAGCTTGCTATTGGGAAGCTTCAGACTTGTCTGCAGATTCTGTTCTCGGGTTTGCCAGAGACCTGGAGCTCAAGAGTGAACACTGGGTCAAAGCCTCAGGCTCCCTTACAAGTGGACTCATGAGTCTCAAGCATAGCAGGGAATTTAGGTGAGTTGAGGAGTGCTCAGCAACATCTACACAAGAATGTAAGAATTGTTGTTGACTGGATCAGACCATAGGCCCATCTTGCCCAGTATCCTGTGTCACTCAGTGAGAGAGTGGATGCTGAAAGGGAGAATGAACTGAGGATGACCAGGGTTTTTCCCCCGTTCCTCTCTCACTTGCAGTCTCCAGCATTTAAGGTCTAGGAAGGGCTGATTCAGAAGCTGGATCCTTCCCAGGCTCAATAGCTACAGATGACCTTTTCTTTCAAGTAAAGGATTTCCTTCCACAGTCTCAGTCACTGCTGTTATAGAGACCAGCAGTTAGAGGTGCCTCTGGTCTCACACTTGGCACTGTAGACACTGTAGAGTGTGTGGAGCCATTCAGAGCATTTGCTAGTGCATGCATCCCACATGTGTCTCCTCCCAAGAGCTCTAAGGTGATGTACTTCACCATGCTCAGACAGGGCTTGGATTTGGGACAGAGCCCCCTGAAAACAGTACATGATTTGGAACATTGGATCAGCAATCCCCTTGGGAATTGGGCAGCATTAGCATGGCACACTGACCTTCCCTGCCCCCTGCCACACTGGGACGTATGGAATTGCACCTCTTGCTCTCACAAGTGCCCAGGTTCCAAGGCCTGGCGCTTGCTTTGGGACTCGTACCAGCACAAGGGCTTTCTTTGTCTGGACGGGGACTAATTTTTGGGTTCTTTTCTCCACATAGCAGGTGCTGTGATACTGAGCAGAGCTGAGCAGCAGCCCCCAGAGGAAAAGCCTGCAAACCTGGAGCTGGTTCTAGGCAGAAACCAGCTACCTGAGCAATGGGGACAGAGAAAAGCGGAGCCTCAAAAGAGCCCTGTCTGCAAAGAAGGAGTTGAGGGACAGAAAGACCCAAGGAGCCCTGAGGGCAGTACTCACAGTGGACAGGAACTGTATATATGTGGAGAGTGTGGAGAGAGCCTCTGGGACCTGCAGGAGGTCAAGGCGCACAGGGAGGCCCATGGGAGGGAGCTGGCCCACCCCTGCACCATGTGTGGGGAGAGCTTCCAGTATAAGTGCCACCTCGTGGAACACCAGAGGATGCACTTGGGTGAGCAGCCTCACCCCTGCCACGAGTGCGGGAAGCGCTTTTCACGCCTGTTCCAGCTCCAGGTGCACCTGCGCATCCACTCAGGGGACCGTCCCCACCTCTGCCCAGACTGCGGGAAGAGCTTCACCCGGCGGGATGGCCTGCGCGTGCACCGGCGTATCCACAGTGGGGAGAAGCCACACCGCTGCACACAATGTGGGAAGAGCTTTGACTGCCCGTCCCGCCTGCGTGTCCATGGGCGTGTGCACACGGGAGAGAAACCATACCGCTGCCCTGAGTGTGAGAAGAGCTTCACCAACCCATCGCGCCTGCGTGACCACCAGCGCCTGCACGCAGGGGATATGCTGCACCATTGTGCCGACTGTGGGAAGGGCTTCGCCTACCTGTCCCGCCTGCGTGACCACCAGCGCGTGCACACGGGGGAGAAGCCCTTCTGCTGCACGCAGTGCGGGAAGCGCTTCACGCAGAGCTCCGCCATTGCCAAGCACCAGCTCATCCACACTGGGGAGAGGCCACACTGCTGTGCCCAGTGCGGCAAGCGCTTCCGGCAGAGCTCTGCACTCACCAAGCACCAGCTCATCCACAGTGGGGAGAAGCCATACCCCTGCATGCAGTGTGGGAAGCGCTTTGCTGAGAGCTCCGCACTCACCACGCACCAGCATGTGCACACCGGGGAGAGGCCACACCACTGCAACCACTGTGGGAAGCGCTTTGCCTCCACTTCGGCTCTCAACAAACACCGGCGAACCCATGGGCCAGACCTTTGCCGCTGACACAGGCTGGTGTCTGCAGTTCTTACCTCTCTTTTCACCCCACCACCTATGCTCTGAACCCCAGTTCAGTGGGGAGACTGTCCAGCACCTGGCCTGAAATGCCCCTGTCACCCTGTTCACCAGCTGCTGGGTTTGCACATAGGAGAACTGAATTTCTGTCTTTCTAGCTATGGCCTGGTGCTGTAGGGTTATGGTGTGGTTTATTCACCTTGTACTGGCAGAAGAAGCATCTTGCGTGGGCACCACTGCATTGAAGTGCAGGGGAACTTTCCCACCCAAGCAACTTGATCACGGGGAAGGAGCAGGGGTAGGAAGGGGAGGAACTGGGGAAGTTGCATTCAGGCCAAGGCAAAGGAAACAGGATACAGTTCCAGTATTTATTGTATACTTAGTATACTTTAAACTTCCCATCCACCTCTACATCAATGGCATGGGGGAAGGTGCCCTCCTAGCACACAGCAATATTGCATAACTTCCCAGTTTGTCTAAGGAGGATGCTTACTGGCAGCTGCTGAATCAGCTGCTAATCAGCAGGTCTTGGTATCTTGCATTAAAGAGTTTTCAAAGAGCTGGCTCAGAAACTCTCTAGGCCATTCATTTTCAGCAGACTGTGGAACAAGGCATGCATCTGAGAGTGACTGCAGGCCAGGCTCCCTTAGGAAAGGTGAGAAGCTCTGTCTTTAGCTGCTGTAGGAGGAGCTTTTGTGGGGATTCAGTCCCTGGAGGGCCTTTCTGTAGAACCAACATTGACAGACAGGCCACGAGGCATTGCTCTGCGCCCACCCTGTTTGCAAAGCCCCCACCACCCATCTCAGCATCTCCTTCAGGTCTGCTAGTCTATCAGGAGCGCCATCTGCTCCAGCTCCCGGCTGCTTGCTCCTTCCAAACAAACCCAGGGGCTCTGGGCTCAGCCAGGAGGCCAGGGGACTGTAGGAGCAGACCCTGGAGCAGATGGTGCTGCAGCGGCTCCTGACCATCCTGCCCAGAGGGATGGAGCTGGGAGTGGGGACTGGCACAGAGCTGTGTTGAGGCAATGACCCCGGCGGGGGGAGGATGAGAAGTTCCAGGTGAGAGTTTAACCCTAATCATGGATGCTGCTGCCCCAACTCCATGTGCCTGGAGTATGTTCCCTTCTAGTCCTGACTTCTCCGGTCTCCAGGAGGGAAAGGAGCAGCCCTGAGGGGGTTGCTGAGCCCACAGACGGTTGCTGGGGCCACCTGACTGGCCATTCCTCCAGACTCCATTCTTCCTCCCAGGGAAGGAGGCTCTTGGCACCATCCCAGAGCAGGACAAGGGGGGACATTTCCACTTTGGATGCAGCCTCTCCACCTGGTGAAGCTTCCCCTTGTAGTTCTTCAGGTCTTAGCTCCTCCAAGCATCCCACACCACTGGCTCTTGCTGGGCTCTGCCCAAGCTCCACTTTCACAGCCAAGTGGAGCTGCTGCCTTGCCCCCAACCATGTTCCCTCTGCCCTTGGGCCCTGCTTTGCCTTGTGCAGACTGGGAGAGAGGGTGCTGAGAGCAGGTCTGCAAGTTGTATTCAGCACTACTGTCATGCTACAGGTGTGGGCTTCTCCCGTCCACACACAGCTGGAAGTGGGGGCCTGTGGAGGAACAGAAAGGAAAAGGAGCCCGGAGGCAAACTGCAGTTTCTCATGCGAGGCCTGGCTAAACAGTGCTGACAGTTCAGCAGGCTATGTTCAACAGTGGGTATGCGTGCAATGAGTCTGGGGACCTAGATTTCTAGCAGACTGGCGTCTCCGTTGCTCTCTGTTGTGTCAAGCCTGGTGCTGGCACTGCAGTGGTCACACAACCCACTGCCATGATGAGCTTGGTGGCCTCTTGCCAAGCTCAAAGGGTCAGGCAGAGGTAAAGCAAACTCCCTTCTAGGCCTGTCAAGATGGGTTTTGGGGCAGTGGCACCCCCGGGGCAGCACCCTAATTCTGCCTTAAATCCCAGACCTGTATATAACCTCCCCTGCTTATCCAAACAAACCCAGGGGCTCTGGGCTCAGCCAGGAGGGCAGCGTACTGTGGGAGCAGACCCTGGAGCAGTTGGTGCTGCAGCAGCTCCTGGCCATCCTGCCCAGAGGGATGGAGCTGGGAGTGGGGACTGGCACAGAGCTGTGCTGAGGCAATCTCTCCTGCCATGCCTAGATGAAATTTTAATATCAGTTGGGAAGCTGCCCTGAGTCCCAGAGTGCTTGCTCAGTGTCTAATCAACATAAATCAGCCTTGGGGTCTCTGGGCCCTCTGCCTGTTAACCTGAAACTTTGCAGTTCTCTGCGGTTGTCTCCTGAGTCCTGGCAGCCTACCAGTGCCCAGCTGGCCCAGCTCTGAGCCAGTGGTCACTGCCCATGGCCCTATTGCCCCTAATTAAGCCTGAGGGCTCTTAATTGCGGCCTCCATCCTCCTCTGTAGCCCCACGGGTATCGCTTTGTCGCCATTTACCTTCCTGCAGAGGCTTTGGCCTCCTTAGCCTTATCCTCCAGGTTACTCTGGCTGCAGAGTGGTAGCCTGAGCCTGCTTGCTCTGGCCGTTCAGTCTCTCATCAGCCACAGCTTGCTTGTCACCCGCTCTGGGCTCGGACTCCAGCCCTCCTGGCCTCAGGCCACCTCTGTTGTCCTGCTCTCAGGGTCAGGCTCTGGCCCCCTCAGCCTGCTCTGTCTCATGCCCCTTCCCCTGGCGGAGTCAAAACCAGGTGGACGCCCTGTGGCCTGCTTTCCACCCCACAGCCGCTCCACTGGTATAAACTGCACCACAAATACAAGCAGCCATATAAGTCCCCAAGGACCTTCAGGGCCATCCTGCTGTTGCAGAAGCCTGCTCCCCAGTCTGGCTGTCTCAGCCCTGGGAGTGCCTGGCGTGCCTTGCCAGCCCGAGCGGCCTGCCCAGGCCCTGCCCTACTGTCCTCTTGCTAATAGGCACTTGCAGCCTGTGGGTCCCTGGCTGCCTGCTCCCAGCAGCTGGCCCAGATTCACCTGCTTTCACCCGCGTGGGGCCAGCCCTGCTGCAGCTTTTCCTTGCAAGTAGCAGGAGCCCCCTCCGGTGATCTACCTCCGTTACAGCACTGGCTGGGACTCTGACTAGGCTTGGTCCTGCACTTACTTTGGCTGGCAGAATGGAAGAAATGCCACAGCCGCCTCCTGTCACATTTTGAGCACAGGAATCATGGATGGAGGTTTTCTCAGCCCACCATTTTCCTTTTACCACCTCTTTCAAAGCAGCAGTAACACTAGCTGCGTTCAAAGGCCGGTCCCTGCGTAGATGGGAAAAACTATCTATGTTTTGTTCTCTTTGCAATGGTCGTTTTCCAAGCGAAGTGATGTACAGTGATTTCCTTAACAGCAGCACGCTTCTAGAAAGACCCTTGGATCGGCCGTGTACAGCGGAGTCACCCTGGGGTGCGGGTTGATAAGCCATTTTATTCAAGAGCTAAATTCACAACCATTAAAGGGCAGACATGAGCAGAGACCCGTCGCACCCGGGGCTTGGCCAACAGCGTTCACGTACGGGCCTTGAGAACAGTGTCCTGCCCACAGGGTGGTGCAGTGAGCAGTACCTGAGGGGTGACATGAGGGTCTTGCCTGCAGCGGAGTTGGGAATGGATGCAGCAGCTGGCCCACCACCCTCTTGTTAATGCAAACACGTGACTGTCCCCTAGCAGCCGGTGCGGCGTCCCCAGGGAATAGAAACACCAGTGCGGCAATGGAGATGGGGAAGGGTGGGTGCAATGGGAAGACAGCATGCCATCTGCGCCCCACCCCAAGCCTGAGCCACTCTTCAGCTACCATTTGTCTGAAGAGCTGGCTGGGGACAGTCAAGAGCCAGCATCCGCAGCAGAGTGAAGGGAGGTTGCTCTGGAGAGGAGCTGCTGGGTAGACTCCCAAGCCAGAGCCCTGCCAAGGAGGAAGAGGAATGGAGGTGGGCATGCCAGCCTGGCCTGGAGGGGCGGGGGCGGCTGGAGCTGAGCGAAGGCAGGCTGGTGTGCAGGGGGCTCTCCTGGGGGAGAGGCCAAAGGCTCCCCGGGGCAGACTGGCTCCTACGCTGCATGGGGCTGCAGGGCCCATCTGCCCCTGCCCTGGGCAGGCGGGCGCGGGGGCTCTCACTGGCTGAGGGAAACTGCGTCACGTTGTTCTGTGCTGCTGGCAGCTTTGGGGGACGAGGCTTGTCCTGCCGCGGGGTCGCTGAGCAGCAGCAGGTCCTGGAGTGTCACATGCACCACCTGCCACCAGGACAGAGCCAGCGTCGCAAGGCTCCTCGGGTGCAAGGCAGCACCCCCCCCCCCCGACCTCAGCCCTGCAGACCGGCCCCACCAGGCAGCTGTGACAAAGGGAAGATGCTCTGGGCTGGGGTCAGGTCCCAGCTGGGGCAGATCTATGCACCGGAGCTACGGCAGGGTGTCTTACTGCCTCAACCTGTGGAAGGTGTGGAGCCCGGCTGGCAGGAAGGGTCCTGGCTCTGGGATGGGGGGGGCCCTCAACCCACCCAGACCAGCCCTGCTGTCCCCTGGGGCCATAGCTTCCTGGCAGGGAGGGCTCCTTGGGGATACAGCCCCTACCCCTGCCCAGCCCTGCTAGGGAGTGGGGAGGAGGGCAGAGACTGGCCCAATTGAGCCCGTGTCCCCCTCTCTGTTTGTCCCAGGGCCGGTACCTTGCTGTGGTCGGGGTCGGGGTAGTCGCAGAGCCCGGCAGGGAAGGCAGCTCGCATCAGGGCCTTTAGCTCTTGGGGGTAAACGTAGGTGGGGAACGAGGTTTTCTCCCGGCCAACTCCGCCCTCCCACTGGAGCAGAGGCAGAAAGGGCGCGTTGGACAGTGCTGCTCGCCTGGCGGAGCTGGCCGAAGACCCAGCGCCCAGCTAGGCTGCCGTGTGCACCCCAGGGCCTGAGCTGGCACTGCAAGGAGCATGCATGCAAACCCTGTGCCTGGGGCACCCTCCCTTGCCCGCGAGATAGAGGTCCCTTGTGCCCAGCCCGCCACTCTCACCAGGCGCCGGTGGATCAGCTTGTACGCCTTGCGCCGCCGGCTCCTGTCACACTTCATTGTCGCCGCCTGCTCCAGGACAGAAGCCACCCACGCGGGGACCCTGCAGGAGAGGCTGCAACCAGCTCTGCTGGACGCCGGACCCTGGCACCCAGGCCTGAAGGTCCCCTGGGACAGCCCAGCCCGTCTGCGCCCAACCCTCAGCCCCTCGGATCCTGCAGCCACTGGCCACGGGCCAGAGGCCCAGACGTGACCTTTCTAACTCCTGGGCTTCCCAGTTCCTCCCACTGCCAGCCACCGACCCAGGTGTCCCCGTGCTGTTTTGCTGGATCCCTGCAGCCTGTGTCCTGGCCCAGCACTACCCCACGCTGAGCCAGGCACAGGGGGGTTGGCTGATGTCCCGGGCAGGAGTGTAGAGGACACAGGGCCTGCCCCCTTGCAGCTGGCCTAGGCAGGTCCCGTAGCCCCTGCAGCTGGGTGGGCCTGGCCAGGGTTGCAGCAGGTGTCAGCCCACTTGGTGCCCACAGCCCCGACCCAGGGTGGGTCCCAGCCTCGTCCTGCTGCCCACGCCCCAGCGCAGAGCCAGCCCTACCCGTGCTGCCGGCACAGCTGCACCGCCCTCTCCATGCGCTGCTCCAGGTCCCTGCAAAGCCCCAGCAGGCTCCAGCAGCCGGGCTGGGGAGCCAGCCCTGGGAGGCAGCTTGGGGCGGAGCAACCTTTTCACCTCCCTCAGCCCCTCCCCGGCTGCCAGGGGCTCCCAGCACCACTGCCCTGCAGGCAGGGCAGGGCAGGGGGACCTGGCTTGCAAGGCCTGTACTGCCCAGTGGGGCAGGATGAGAGCGGGGACCATGCCCTAGGCGCTTAGCCTGCGCTGCAGCCACTTCTGACCAGGCTCCGACTCTACCACCACTGCAGCATCTGCCTGCCTGTGTGCACGTGCATATGTGCACAGTGCCAGGCTCAGCCTCACATGTGCAGGGGTGCCCAGGGGTGCCCCAGTGCTACATGAACCCTGGATTTGCTGCCTGTGTGGTTTGCAGCTGGAAAGCACAGGTATCCTGCGTTATTTTCCATGCTTCTCAACTTCTGCACCACGTGGCTGTCTGTGGTTTAAGGCTGCATGGAGCTGAGCCTGCAGTATCATGTCTGGAAACACCCTTAGTTTGGTCGGTTTTACCCAGCTTCCCAGAAGGGTCCCCCCCGCCGGCCTGCCTGAAGTCCCCCCGCCGAGGCCTCTTCTCATTCCTGACTTGCCTGCTTAGACACTGTTGCTCCCAGCCGCATCTCTGTGAGATCTGCCCCATGCGCTCCCTCCTCTATGAGCCCTGTGACAAGCAAATGCCTTCATTTCAAATTCAGGAGAGCCCAGAGCTGGGGGACCTGGACCCAGACTCACTGCTCGGGAGACCACAGAGTCCTGGCATCTCCTCCACCTCCCCCTCAACCCCCAGTAGCCCCATCTCCACCCTCCAGCTGCCCCAGGAGCCACCCCCCCAGTGCACAGCCCCCCCAGCACTTCCCTACACCCATGCCCAATCCTTAGAGCTGCCTCATTTTCCCCCGAGCCCCAAGCCTCATCCCTTGCACCGGTACTTTGCTTCCTTGCAGCATGGTGTGAGCAACAGCTCAGCCAACATATTTCAGGCTCAGACTCATCTGCAAAATATGTGCCCCCCAGACAGGTCCGTGACATGATAGACAGCATGCAGGTTGTCCCACAAAGCGACCCTCCGACGGCCTCCTGCCCCCCCATCCGGAGCTAGGCCAGCCTCCTGGGCAGCAGCGTGTCCCTCGCTGGTCTCCCACCCACCCTCCAGAGCAGGCAGGAGGGTTTCCACCTCCGCAGGTGGCTCTCCGCAGTCTTTTCTTTTTCTCCTCCTGTTTTTCTTCTCCAAGCGCCTGCAATGGTTTCCTTCGTTCCTTGCTGACCTCTTTGCCCCTTGTGTGACTGCAGGTTCCTGACATGAAGCAGCAGAGAGAGGACAAAACCCTTGTCACCCTGATCCTAGCGGAGCCAGGAGTAGCAGCTTCCAGGGATTTACAGGATCGGCTGGAAGAGGGGAGAGCCGCACGCGGCAGGCTGCCTGCCTGGGATCTGCAAGGGCAGGAGACCCCGCGTTCCCAATCTGGGATCTGCTGAATCAAACCCCTTCTCCCGTGAATCTGCAGGGAGTAGTTGCTGGGGCAGGCCAGGGGCTGGCAGGGAAATGTGCCTCCACCAGCACCTCTGGCCTTGGCTGGCTGGGGGGCATTGACTGGTGCATTGGCTGCTGCTCCACTGAAGGCCCGGGGCTGAGAAAGCCTGACCTGGCCCCCTACCTCCTTTCCCCTCACCTCCTATAGCCCCAGTTCCCGGAATAGTAAATAGGGCCTGGGTTAGGATTTAGGATCTTGCTTTCCTACACCGCGCTAAGCTCCAGTGTTGTTGGGGAAGCGGCTGAGCACCCAGCACCCTGGACTTAATAAGTCCATTGGATTTTGTTTTAGCCTTTCCACTATCTTCACATACACCTACTCACCACTGGTTTGCACACACGCCAAAATTTCCCTCAGAGAATGCAGCATCGATGCCCTACATGCCTCAGAAATGAAAAGCTACCTAATATTGGCTGGAGAAGTAAATTCTCCCTTCCACAGGACTTTCTGCCCTAAAAGTCCCATGGCCCGCTACAGGAGAAAGCAAAAACCCTCGGTCTGTCTCAATTCCTTCCTGACCCTGAACGTGGCATTGGTCTGCCCCGGCCTGGAGGGGCAAGTCCCTCTCGCCGGAAACCTCTGGGTTTAAGGCGCAGCAGGAGCACTGGCACAGCCTAGTCTCAGTCCCCAGCCTGGGCTGCAGCCTAGCTGCAAAGTTAAAGCATAGTTTCATAGTTTCATAGATGGTAAGGTTGGAAGGGCCCTGAGCAGATCATCAAGTCCAACCCCCTGCCATGGACAGGAAAGGATGCTGGGGCCAGATGACCTCGACCAGGTGTCTGTCTAGCCTCCTTTTGAAGACCCCCAGGGTAGGAGCCAGCACCACTTCCCTTGGAAGTTGGTTCCAGATCCTAGCTGCCCTGACTGTGAAGTAGCGCCTCCTGATATCTAGCCTGAATCTACTCTTGGTCAACTTGTGGTCGTTATTCCTTGTTACTCCTGGTAGTGCTCGGGGGAACAGAGACTATCCCATTCGCCACTGCTCCCCCTGGTTAGTTTTATAGACAGCCATCAGATCCCCCTCAGCCTTCTCTTGTGGAGGCTGAACAGGTTCAGGTCCCTCAGCCTCTGCTCGTAGGGCCTGCCCTGCTGTCCCTTGATCATGCGGGTGGCCTCCTCTGGACCCTCTCCATGCTGTCCACATCCCTCCTGAAGTGCGGTGCCCAGAACTGGACGCAGTAGTACAACTGCGGCCTGACCAGTGTCGCACAGGCGGGGAAGATCACCTCCTTGGACCTGCTCGAGATGCATCTGTGGATACATGACAAGGTGCGGTTGGCCTTCCTGACCGCATCCCCGCAATGGCAGCCCACGTTCATTTTGGAATCAATAACAACTCCAAGATCCTTTTCTGCCTCTGCGCTGATGAGAGGGGAGTTCCCCAACCTGTAGGTGTGCTGCTGGTTCTTCCTCTCCAGGTGCAGCACCTTGCACTTTCAGTATTGAATCCTATCCAGTTCTCAACTGCTCACCCCTGTAACCGGTCTAGGTCTGATTGCAGACTATTCCTCCCTTCTAGCATGCCCATTCCCCCCCGCCCCTCCCATCTTAGTGTCATTTGTAAATTTGAACAAGGTGCTTTTCACCCCCCATCCAAGTTGCTGATGATGTTAAACAGTACAGGCCCGAGGACCAAGTGCTGGGGGGCCTCGCTGCCCACATTCCCCCAGGTCAAAAAAGACCAGTCCACCACCACGCTCTGGGTGTGGACCTCCAGCCAATTTGCAACTCATTTGACCGTGTAGGCATTGATGCCAGTCACCTTTTTAACGAAAGCGGGGTGAGAGACAGTGTCGAAGGCCTTCCTGAAGTCCAGAAAGACTACGTCCACTGCAACACCTGCATCCAAGGACTTTGTGACCCGGCCATAGAAGGCCACCAGGTTGGTCTGACAGGACCTGCCTTGAATTAACCCATGTTGGTTGCCCCTAAGTATAATCTCCCCTGCTGGCCCCTTGCAGTTGTGCTCCTGGATAATTTTCTCAAACAGCTCCCCCAGGACTGAGGTGAGACTAATGGGCCTATAGTGACCTGGGTCCTCCTTCCTCCCCTTTTTGAACATACTCCTTCCTGTAGCAATGTGGCACAGGTGCAGGTAGGCTAAGGAGGCGCCTGTTGTGGCCCTTTATTTTCATAATCCTACTTGCTGGAGCACAGAAGTTCAGTTGTTACATGCAGATATTTTTATAGCCTCAACAGCCCAGTCACTTTAATACTGTGTAATAGCACATTGGTGCTGTTTAAGGCATGCAGACATTTTACAAGGTAAGTGCAGACAGCAGATAATTGTTAACTTACTTCATTCAAAAGTTCAGTTAAATTTTCATTTTATTTTATTGGACTAATCCCCACCCCCCCCATCAGAAGTCTGACAGCCCCACAGATGTTCAGCCAGCACCAGTCCGGTTCTGCTGGGTGCTGGTGTCAACCCGTCCAGGGCAGGACATTCCTGTAGCCCCCCAGGTGCATGGTGCTGTTCCCTTAGGAGAGGCAGAAGAGGGCAGACAGTAGAAAAGGGCCCTTAGGGCCAGAGAGGGGTTAATGCTACTTTAGGGTGGGGGGTTCACAGGTGATGCTTGGCACAGAGGTTGGAGTGGGGCAGCAGGTGTCAAAGTGGCTAGCAGGGAGAAGCTGATGCTAGGATCCAGGCAGCCCGGCACAATGCTGCCCATCAGTGCAAGAGGACAGCCCTGCCCAGTGCCCACCGCTGTATTCACACCAACTCTCAGATGAACACTTTCGACCTGAAGGTCCAAGGCCTGTTTTAATCAAACCATGCACTCTGCACCAGCTCTTGTCCTTCTCAAATGGTAAGTTCGTGATTCTTGCACCTCAAACACCTTTCACTTGCTGCCCTAAGCCACATTTCTGTTAATAAGGAATCAGGATCTTTAAATGATTTTCTTCTGGAAATGTGTGGAAAGCATCATTGCAGTCAGATTATGTACTACATGCATCTTTTTTTAAAAAAAGAAAGCATTAAAATGGCGTGGTAATTACTAACTGCTGTGATTTTATTTCTTTTTTTACACACACAATTAATGGTTGTTACAACAAATCAAGATACAAGTTGCATACACAACATACACACACACACATGTGCAAAATAAGTCACAACTGCAGATTCACAATGGGTTGCAAGGCAAACTTAGCATCACAGGAGAAGCAAATGCTGCTTACCTCTTGGTTAACTGGAGGGGGAAAAATGGAAGAAAACTATTCAGGTGGGCTAAGACCTGTCAATTTAGGGCTTGTATGCAATGCAAAATCACTTTCATGAACTGAAGATAAAACCAAAAGGATTTATAAAGACTGACATGCACAAGAAGTGACAGTTTCCTAGAAAGAGCGAGTAGCTACCCTGCAAACACAGAACCATTTGATTATATCAGCAATTCTCCAGCAGGGTGCTGCAACACTCTAGGGAGCCTTCAGATCCTCTCAGGGGTGCCGCAGGGCACCATGCAACATTACCATGATTAGGTGTGCAAACATGATTCGGAAGATAAATCCAGAGATTTCAAACAGGAATCCATAGTATGAAAACATTCTGCCCCGAATTCTGTAACAAAAAACTGCTCAATTATTTTTCCACAGTAAAATAATTAGTGAAAAACTAAGAGCTGCTACTTTCCAAGGGGTGCCTCAAGTCTAATAAGGATGAGAACCACTCGTTTATACTTAAAACCTAAACACATTCAAGTAGTACTTGCCAGTTAAAACACAGCAGTTTAAAACTACAACCACCCAGACAAGCATTAAGGGTGCCCAATACATGTGCTGGTTCGTGTTATAATTAAAACACATCAGAGCAGTCTAATCGAGTCTGCTCTGCTTTCTAATTACAATGCTCCAGCGTGGCCTCATTGTTGCATGTATAAGCTACTGAAGGTTTAGAAGTGGCTGGTGGGGTGTTTTGTCAAATGTTTGTTGAATGAGGTTTAGATCAGCAGATCCCATCCTGTAGTACGGGTGCCACCAGTGGTACACATTAACAGATTTGTTATAAGTGTTATATGATAAAGATTTGCTGGTGGCACTTAAGGTTGTAGCATTTTAAATCGGTGGTGCACAATCTATCAGAGTTTGGGAACTGCTGGTTTAAATAAAGCATCCCATGGCCATTTTCAAAAGCTGAAGGGGCTTATGCACCCGATGGTGAGGCATTTTAATTAGAGCGGTTACCTAGGAACCACTCTAAATAAAACACCCCCACCCCCAAACACATGTATAGGCAACTTAAATTCTGAACTGGGATTCAAACAGTTTTATAGAAAGTGCATCTGAGATTTCTTTTTATACAAAGATGCTACTGTAGCCAATTCATGCACGTACTGTCAGCATACTAGTTTTGTTCTATTAAAGACATAAGTTCACAAGTGAATCTGAGCATGTTTGCATGCAACACCTCTGCTTCAGGTTGTGAGGTGGGGCACCTGCATGGGCCACGGGGCCAGAAAAGGAGCAGAAGTGGCTATGATTAGAGAAGGGGCAATTGCAGGCCAGCAATTTACACCCTGGTCCAGTTCACTCCTCAGTGAAGACAACTCTGTGCCCCCTTGGCTGCCCCCTTCTCTCCTAGAGACACAGGTAGCACTTTGAATTTTAAAATAAAAAGCTGACCAATACTTTTCTTCATCTAAGAATTTAGTGTTTGAAGACAAAAAAACCCAAATACACACCCATTTCTATGGGAAACAGTCCACTTGGGCCACCTAGGTGGAGGTTTCTAGCCCCCACAAAAAAATCCATGGTTAGTTTTCATTATGATGTCTGGTTTTCAATTCAGTTTTCAGGAACTATTTCCTCTCTGGTCAGAGCCTTTTTCAGTATTTTCAGTTACTCTGTCTGGAAAGATTTTCTTTTCTTTCTTTTTTTAAATCAATGACCCCTTCAGTTAAACAAAAATCGTTTCCCTGCAAGCATTTCCAGTTCAGAATTGCATCCAAAATACATAGAGGAAATTCAGAACAATTAGAAAGCAGTTTACAGAGCTCTGCATAATTCACTGCTGATCCACCCTTTGCTGTTCCCCTCCCAGAGACGTCTTGTCCCACCAGCTCTAGGACTGAACCTTGCACAACCGAATTACCCCTTCCTCTGGGGGCAGGCAGCATGGAGTTTGTGAATTCAAGGGCATCAAGGGTCTTTAAGAAGAGGCTCAATGCCTACCTGGCTGGGGCCGTTTGAACCCAGTTTTCCTCCTGCCCAGGTAGGGGGTTGGACTTGAAGATCTACAAGATCCCTTGTGACCCTGCTTCTATGATTCTATGCATTCGTCACAACAGGAGGTTTCTGGTTTTGGCCAGGGCAAAAGCAAGGCGACAGAGCAAAAACAATTCCCAGAAGCTGTCAGGAAAATGTAGACTGGAGACATGGGCCAAAGATAAGAAAAAATGAGGGAAAAGCTTCAAAGCGGTCATTCCCATAAATGTGGTGAAGGACAGGCAGGCTATTCCCCCATATCACCACCCCATAACTTTCCCTGACCTTAGCAGCCCCTCCATGACCCCCTATCACCCAGACCTGCCCAAACCTCCATCTGTCCGGAAACATGCTCCTAAAAAATCCCTTATGTCTCCTAACTCCCCATCTGTTCTAGGCACACTGCTCTACCCTGCTTAGATCAGCAGGCCATAAGGGCTACACTGCTGCTCTAGCCTCACCCATCCTCCCTGCATGTACTCAGGCCTGGAGCCTGGGAAAGAGGCAGAGCTCAGGCAGAGCAGGCTGTGGGGAAGAGCCAAGTGGGGCACTGGGTGGCTGTTCAGGGTGCTGGCAGCAGTGGGGAAGATGGACTGTGACTCTGGGGACATTTGTACAAAACTTGTGCTGCAGTGCCAGGCGCTCTTCCAGTGCCGCAGCATTGAGAAAATGGTGGCAGCGTACTTTTGAAACTAAAGCACATTGAAGGTGCTTTAGTTTAAAAATGCACCGCTGACATTTTTTGCATGCTGACGCACATTTCGCCACTTACACACAACTGTATATGATGCAGTGCACATCAGCTCACATGCAGGTATGGATTTCCGGCGCTTCTCTGCATGAAAAGGTACGTGTAAAAACGCCTGGGGTTTTACCAATGTGGCTAGGCCAGGTACAGAGAGGAAATTCCCACCTCCCAGCTGAAACAACTGGTCCAGAAAAGCACCTGCTGTGGAGGCTGCTCTGTCAACTGGGGATTGTTGGTCTGTTCCAGCCCATCCCAACCACAGCCCAATTGCCACTCACCCCAATACGAGAAACCTTTCCAAACTTCACTGCTACACTCATAGTTGTCCCAACTTCCACCATCTTCAGGGGGGATTCCCCCATCATTTCCCAAGGCCCCCTCCAGTCCGGCAGTCCCTTTTCTGCAGAGGGGCTGCTGCTGTCACCGTTCTCCAAGAAGCACAACCAACTCTTCCCCCTCCTCCCAACAAACACAACACTGAATTCCAAAGCCCCTAAATTCCACCGCCTCAGACAACACCCAGCAGTGACATTAAAGGACATCACTAAGTGAAACATGAGCAACTTAGTGGGAGAAACCAGAGACCCTGTGGCAGAAGCCTAAGCCCACTTGCCCTGCTCCCCATCCCAAATGTAGCTTGTAACTCCAACCACGACCCATTTACGGGGAAACGCTCCCATTCTCAAAGCCACGCAAACCCAGCCTGTAGTGGGGAAGTAGCAGCATTTCACATGAGGTATGGACCTCTCCCCACCTGCTCTTCAGAGTGCAGACTATGAGGAAGAGGCAAGGCAAGAGCTCACAGAAGCTGACCAGTGCGAATGCTGAGGGTCTGACCCATGGGTTCGCTGGTGCTTGGTGAGTGAAGAGCGATGCCTGAAGCTCTTCGTGCACTGAGTGCAGTGATATGGTTGCTCCCCAGTGTGCACACGCTGATGGTTGGTAAGAGAGGAGCTGGTCCTGAAGCTCAGCCCACACGTGGCACAGGGGTATGGCTTCTGCCCTGTGTGCGTGCGCTCATGGCTAGTGAGAGAGGTCCTGTGCCTGAAGCTTGTGCCACATTGTGTGCAGATGAACGGCTTCTCCCCAGTGTGCAGACGCAGGTGTACACGCAGGTGGGATGGGTTGCTGAAGCTCCTCCCACAGTCGGGGCAGCAGTGAGGCTTTTCCCCGCTGTGCAGACGCTGGTGCACGCGCAGGTAGGATGGGTCTTTGAAGCTCTTCCCACACTGTTCACAGCGGTGTGGCCTCTCCCCAGTGTGCAGGCGCTGGTGCACTAACAGGTACGATGGGTCCGTGAAACTCTTCCCGCACTCTCCACAGTGCTGTGCTGTCTCTGTGCGGTGCACACGTCGGTGCTTGGCAAGTGCAGAGCTCTGCCGGAACCTTTTCCCACACACTGTGCACTGATATGGCTGCTCCCCACTGTGTAGGCGCTGGTGCACGCGGAAGTAGGATGGATCGTTGAAGCTCTTCCCACACTCCCCGCAGTGGTACGGCTTCTCCCCAGTGTGCACACGCAGGTGGACCTGGAGGTGGAACAAGTGGTTGAAGCTCTTCTCGCAGTTGGGGCAGCCGTATGGCTTCTCCCCCGTGTGCACGCGCTGATGCACGCGCAGGTGGGATGGACGGGCAAAGCGCTTCCCGCAGTCCGGGCAGGGGTGGGGGTGCTCTCCCGAGTGCGTCCTCTGATGCTCGGCAAGACGGGATTTGTAGCGAAAGCTCTTCCCACACACAGCGCAGGGGTGGCCAGACTCCAGCTGGTGGGTCACCCGGTGCACTCTCAGTTCCTGTTGGCCCCAGAAGCTCTCACCGCACTCTCCACATATATATGACACTTCCCCGCTGTGAGTGCTGCCCTCAGGGCTCCTTGGGTTTCCCTGCTCTTTCAACTCTTCCTTATACACAGGGCTCATTTGTGGCTCAGTTCTCTGAACCCACTGTGCAGGTAGCTGGTTTGTGGCTGAAACCAGTTCCAGGTTTGCAGGCTCTTCCTCAAGAGGCTGCTGCTCAGCTCTGCTCAACGTCTCAAAACCTGTTGGATTACAGAAATTAGTCCCTGTCCTGCTGGCAAAGGGAAAGCCCTGCTGTATCCCTCGGTTAGGATGGGACATAGAGCAGGTCCTGGCCTTGGCACTTGTGAGAACAAGAAGTCCAGTTCCAAGCGGTTCCATGCTGGGGGTGGAGGGGCTGCTCAGTACACTGCTCGTGTTCTCTAGTGCAGTGGTTTCTCAACCTTTTTTGTGGCACAGGACCCATCTGTAAACATCAATGGCCAGTCCCACAGTGCCTCTCACTCTTGACCCACTGGCCTCTGCCCCCAGCCCCTCAGTGTGTGGGGGTGTATAGGGCATGGGAGCCCCAAGCAGCCCCTTGCAGGCTAGAGCTCTGCCAGCCTGCAAAGGAAAAGCCATGGTTTCCCACATTTTTCTCCTTTAAAGGAGAATCCATTTTTAAAAAGTTTGTTCACAACCCTTTTGTATATTCTCAAGATCCCCTTTTGGGTCACAACACAGGTTGAGAAATGCTGCTCTAGTGAATTTTTCAGATCCAGATTCCCACTGATTCTCCCCCAAATCCAGGGACAGCTCTAGTGGGAAAACTACATCACCTCATACGCCTAGAGAGAAGACCCATACGGGATGCATGTGACAGCACAGATTGGGGTGGATCTGTAGAGGGGCTCATAGAACTTATCTACACAATTGAGGGTGAGACCAGAGGAATCTGCCTAAAGGAAGAGTAAGGCTTTGCAAGGGCTCATCTATACCACAGCAATGGCAGGAACAGGAGAAGGCAGTGCAGAACACTTCTCTTCTAATCTGAGGTCCCAGCTATGCTTGAGCTCCAGAAGTTCACCCGTGATGCTGCTCAAAGCTTATCCCCAATACTCACTCTTGAACTCCATCTCTCTGGCACTTGTGAGAATGATGTCTGTGGACAAGGCCAAAGACAAACTTCTGGGTTTGGAGTGTGTGCGTGTGCGTGCGTGCGCTGAGCCTGGCCCTTTCTGGGACAGGCTACTGCTGTGGTTTAAATCAAGCCTTAAGGATTGCTGTGCTTAGAAAGAAAAAGCAAACTACATCAGCCCTTGTCCCTCAAGGAAACATTCTGGGAAAGGAAGGCTTGCAGCTGAGAAGCAGGGCCTAAAAATCAGCTCTCCAGCTCTCCTTTCTGGAAGGCGCAGAGCTTTGTTTCCTACCTGCTCGCTGGCAAGAGTCTGGCCTGGGGAATGAGTCCACAGCAATTTCCTCTACAGACAAGTCCCAGGTGTCCTCCATATCAGAGGAATCTGCACCAGGGCAAAAGGCTTGGTGTTAACTGGCATGTAGATTCTAGGTCTCAGGGCCCAGGACTTGTGACACAAAAGCCCCCAGAGATGAAACACAAGTTTATCCTTCGTGGCATGAGAGTTTGTGAATCCCGCCCATACCCAGAAGCCATGTTAGTATGCAGCCCAAATCACTGATTAAACATTGCCTTTATTCCCCTGTCTGTTACAGAGAGGAGCTCCAGTTCCAGATAAGCAGGATGAACCAATGGCACTGGGTAGGAGAGACCCAGTCTCTCTAGTGACTTCCAGAACTGCAGCCCACCATGACAATTCCCAAGGGGCAAGACAAGCCCCATCATAGTCTACTGGATGGCACTACAGAGATATCTCTACCTTGGGATGGGGTAGCTCTTACACTGCTGAGCAAAGATGGAAATTGCAGCCCATGATACCCTAGGAATAAGATTTGTTTCTAATATTGAGACATTAGGCAAGGTTTTCGCCCTATCACTGTACAAACTCCCCTGTTGGGAGCCCTACCTCGCATGACACATACTTTCCCCCTCACCAAGGTGTGTGAGGCTCAAATTTTCAGAGGAAGGTGACAGGAGGCATTGCTGAAGGAAATGGCATTGCCACAGCCCTAATTATAGGTATAGGAAAGGAATGGTTGCCTTCACCCACATAACTGAAATGCAAAGAGTGTGAACACACATCTGCATAGACAAGACAGATGACAGTAAACCACCAGAAGTCAGCACCTTGGGGTGAGAGTTCAGAGCAGGTTTGTAGAGTTCCAGCTCTGCCCATAATTCTGGTAACAAGCAGTTTATAACGAGGGATGGAGGCAAGGGAGCAGAAAGGGATTACCAGGACTCACCTGGGGACAGGCCCTCAAAAAATGCACTTTCTCCAGGGTCCTCATCATCATGAGCCCAGAGCTCCACTTCCCCTCGCTGGATGCGGCAGATTAAGTCTGGTGTGGGACCTTGGTATCCTGTTTGGGGAAGTGTACAAAGAGGGATCATTTGTTACTCCCCCGCTCCATAGCCCAAATGGGATTTGCGGAAACATCCAATGGACTCAAACATTCCAAGGGAAACTTGAAGGAAAAGGGAAAATGGACATGTAGCTACACGAAGATGCCACTCCAGGCAGAAACTTTCAACAGATGATGACTCTCATCACCCAAGTAAACAGAAGGATACACATAAAACATTGACCATTTAAGTGTATAAAAAAAAAAAAAAAAATACAAAACCAGCTCAGCTGAGGGGAAGGACCAGAGAGCTACAGGATGGCAATAAGAGATGCAAGATGGAAACAAGTAGATCAAAATTCAAAACACTTCTGATATACAAATGTGAGGCGTATGGGGAACAAACAAGATGAGCTGGAAGTCACAGTCTGTGGAAAAAAAAAAAAAAATCACTGGCATGACAGATTTGATGACACAACTCGTGACGAGAATGCCAGCATTGAGAGGTATACACACTGTTTCAGAAGGCAGGGCTAGAAGGAAAGGTGGTGGCATCACCCTATACATCCAAAATATACATACTTATTCCATAGTTCAGGAAGAGGTTAGAGGTTTTTCCTGCTCCTGGGGCAGGAGGCTAGACTCAATGATCTTCCAAGGTCCCTTCCAGCCCTAGTATTTATGAATCTATGAAAAATTGGAGTATATCTGTATGAAGATGAATAGTGAAAAGGTACAGTTCTGATATGATGGTGGAGACTAGTTATAGATCAAGTCAGTAAAGGAAAGGTGAATGAGATGCTCTTCAAGGGGGTGAACAAAACTGTCCAAAAATGATGAGACTGTATTGAAGGGAGACTTGAAATTTTCCAGACACAACCAAACACTCAATGTTAAACAAGTTCCTAACTTTGTGGAGGACAACTTCTTGTTGCAGACAGCTGAGGATACAACTGGGGGAATCATCTGTCTTGGATCTTGGGGAGGGGAAACCTGGGAGGAAGTGATCACAGTATGACAGTATTCATGTTTCTGAAATAGGAAAAGCACAAAGTCAGCAGAATTAAGAAGGTGGATTTTAAAAAGGTGGATTTCAAGCAACCTAGGGAGATAGTAGGCATAGTGCCACAGGAGAAAAGACTTAAGGATGAAGGAGCCCAGGATGCCTGGGAGCTTCTAAAAGGGGATGGTACTGGACTCCAACAAGAAGCTGTTTCAACATAATGGAAGCATAAGAAGAATGTAAAAGACCAATGGAGCTATACAAGAAGCTTCTAAGATGCCTCAAAATCAAAAGGAAAGCCGACAGGCAATGGAAGAGGAGTAGGCAACCAAGGAAGCAAAATATAAGTTCCAGGAAAAAGCAAGAACCTGCAGAGACACAGGAAAAAAAAGGCAGGAAAAGCAAGCAAGCTTGGTAACAGCAGTTAAAGACAACAAAATGTGTGTTGATCAGAAAAAAAACACCAAGGAAGCAGTGGGTGCACTGTTAAATAGCCATGACAAACTCTTAACTGAAGATGCAAAGAAGCTGGAACTGTTCAACAGCTACTTTGCCTCAGTGTTCACAACAGCAAAGTAATGTGCAACCAGACACTGAGGAAGGATTATGTGGATAAGGAAAGAGATGAGCTGAGAGATAAGAAAACAAGAGGGACAGTCAGAGATTCTGATGGGACTATATGAACTCAAACTTCATCCCACGGTACTAAAGGAACTGGTAGAGGAGACCTTGGCAACAATATTTAAAAAGTTGTGGGTACCAGAGGGCTGGATAAAGGACAATCAGTCCCCTCTTAAAAAATAAAAATAGGCATAAAGGAAGACATGGAAAACTGCAGACCGCTCAGCCTCACCTCAATACCTGGGAAGTATTGAAGCATATTTTAAGAAAGGCCATTTACAAGCATCTGGAAGAGGAGAGGCAGATAACGAGTAGCCAGCATTGATCTCCTAAGAACAAATCATTCCAAGGAAACTGGATTTTTAACAAAGTAATGACTTGGGTGGATGAAGGGAATGCTGTGGATATTATGTATCTGGATTTCAGGAAGGTCCCACATGACCTTCTCATACAGAGTTTGGCAAAACACGGGCTAGACAAAGTTACTATAGGACGGATAAGCAACTGTTGCAAGTATAGCTTAATTATCGATGAAGCCAGGCTGGGACAGTAGGGAACTTTGAGTGGAGCCTGCCCCGGTCTGCCCTGAGCCCAGTGCTGTGCACAGTGTTTGTTAACACGGTATTTGATGCTGTGATAAAGAGATTTTTTAAGTAAATTTGCAAATGAAATGAACTGTAAAGGCCTGCAAACATGCTGGAGGTTAGGTTAGTCAAGGATCCATATGGGATGGTTTGGATAGGGATGACCCTGCCTCGGGTAGGGGGTTGGACTAGATGACCTCTGGAAGTCCCCTCCAGCCCTGCTTTTCTCTACGACTCTACAAGAAAAAAGCTCTGCAGCCCAAGGCAGGTGGATACCCTAGAGCAGAGATCTCCAAACCTTTTCTTACTGCATACCCTCCTTCTAGATTTAACCAGTTGCATGTATACCCCCACCAGCACAAATTTTATATTTTACCCCCTTAAAAGCCAATAATTACTATAATGAAAATTAAACCCACCATTACACATTTTCTCCTGCGTACTGCCCAGTGATATCTCACGTACCGCTGGGCGCACGCATACCATAGTTTGGGAATCCCTGCTCTAGAGGACCATGCTCGGCAACAGGACAATGAAGCAGAGCTTGGCCTAGCTATTCCTAATTTAAAGATGAAAAGCTGGAAGTTAGAACAAAGCCAGAGCTATGTAGCACTCCTATCATACTAAAGAGCTTGATACACATACACTTTGAGATACAGGGAAGCCAAAGCTGGTCAGACCTTCAAGTCTGTGTGTTAGAAATCAAGGAGAGAAGAAAAAGGAAGAGGCATCACTGAAACACGCAGACTAGAGCAGTTAAATGTTTGGCCAAGGTCCAATATGTAAGAAAGTAAACAAGTAAGAACTATTTCCCAAGTAGGGATCTGGTGACTATTTATGAGCAATGGCTGGTGACAGCGTGGATGTACCGGAAGGGCAGAGGGAGAGATCACCTTGCAAAATAACTGTCGATAATGGAAGCTCCAGGAGTTAGACCAAGGGGAAGACCCAAGAGAAGGAGTGGATGTAACAGAGGAGGATTTTAAAACGTCAGGGATGTGGGGCAGAAAATTTTCTAGCGCTTTATTTTTCTCTGTGGGAAATTTTTCACTTCTAAAAATTCACTAGTAACAATGCATAGACGCCAATACAATATTAGGGAAGCTTGGCAGTTTCAAAGTTGTAACGAAGGTTTCCCTGGGAAGCAAGAGAGGGTATGTATAATGTTTCCTTGGTCTGTAAGCAGGAGGACAAATACACTCACATAAATAATGCACAAAAATCAAGTTATGAGTCCACCTAATAACTGGCTGCGCAGGTCACATCAAAACCAAAGCCCGTCACGTCACGCGCAGTTCTCCGGGTGTGCTAAAATCCGTGCGTTGACAATTTCCAGTCCCTTCATTTCCCCACCCCCGTAAATTTAAGCAACCAGCGTCAGGGCAGCGCGTGCCGTTGCACGTCGGCTTCACATGTATTCCAGTAAAAATATATTTTTTTCCATACGAAGCGTTGCATATAACATCCCCGCGTCCCACTCCTGGCTCACACGGTCAAGCCGTCTGCCCTGACGTCCCGCCCGGAATGGTCTTGCAGGAGCTGATGACGGTTGGACCTGATCATTTAAGCCGCGCAGACGTAACCCCGCACCCCACGGGGCAGAGCCGGGCCGGCGCGGCGGGGTGAGGCGGGGCCTTACCCAGGGACACGAGCGCGCGGTAGTTCCTCAGCATCTGGTCCCGGTACAGCCCCTTGTCGCCGTCCCGCAGCAGCCGCCACTCGGCCCGCGTGAAGCGCAGCGCCACCAGCTCGAAGGCCTCCCGCAGCTGCGGCCCCCGCTCGTCCCGGGACGCGCCTGCCTGGGCCGGGCCCGCCGCGGCCATCCCGCCCGGGGCCCCGGGCCCCGCCGGGGACGGGACAGGCCTGCCCGCAACGCACCAGCCCCCGGCCCAGCCGCGCGAGGCCACCGCCAGCGGCACCGGAACTGCTCGCACCGTCATCTCCGGGCCCGCTGTGGGGGACCTGGAGGACTGGTGCTCTATGGTTGCTGCACCCCGCTCCGGTGGGACTGGAGGACTGGGACTCTATGGTCAACGCGCGCCCACTCTGGTGGGCCCGGAGGATGGGCTGGAGGACCGGTGCTCTATGGTTGCTGAGCATCTGTTCAGGTGGGCTGGAGGACCGGTGCTCTATGGTTGCTGAGCATCTGCTGTGGTGGGCGTGGAGGACGGGCTCTCCTTGCAAAGCACGTACAGCTCTTCTACCATCAGAAGTGCTGCAGCCAGAGCTCGCACATGCGCCTGTGCCCGTGACCTGGGAAGGAGACTGTGACAAGCTGGAGGCCGCCTGTCCTCGAGTGTCCGTCTCCCTTGCCGCTGGGCCCAGACCTCCACCCTGCCGAGATCATGGGGTCGCCATCTGCACACATCAGCTTCCTCATGTTCAGCCAAGTCACGGGCAGGCTTTTACCACAGGAAACAAGGCACCCACCTGCAAAATCGCTGCGCCATGAACCAGGGGCGACGGAGACAGGACCACTGAATCCGGGAGTCTCTAGCCACAAACCTGCACGGAGGTGGTTGGTAGCCTGATGGTTGCCTTGCCCACGATCGAATGGGTGTCTGTAACATGCGAGCCATGCAAGGAGCTTCTAGATAGATCTCCATCTTGTCAGACTCATTTTGAACTTCCAGCTCGATTTGAAACATCAAAACCAGCCCAAAGCAATGCAATGGACTCTCTGCACCAAATCTCTGAAAGACCTGAAGGTCTGTAAGGATCTCCATGAAAAGCTCCCTTCACCATCTGCAAATGAAGGCAACACGGAGGAACTCTCCAAGGGGTTTAAAACCTCCGTCCAGCCTATGCTGAATCCACTGGACACACCACCCACAGACTGGTGACGCGAGATCCAAGCCCTTCTCGCAAGAAAGAGAAGGGGTCATTCTTCTTGGTAAGATGACACCTCATCTGAGCAGAAGGAGGAGATGTGCCAACTCCTCAAAGGTGAAGCAAAAAGGAATATCCAAGACAACAAAAATCAGTGGTGAGATGCGAAGATCACGTGCAGAGCTTTTTTGAGGCAATGAAAGCTATCCACAGCCCAGCTTCCAGTGGTCCTACGTTCCTGTGGTCACAGAATGGCTTCATGCTCCTTAAAGACAGGAGGCTGAAGTTGTTCCTTTTTCCCAGTTCCCTATTCCTAGTTCCTTTTTCAAAGGCAATCTTTACATGAATAATGGTTGCTAGACATGAATTACACAAGGTAAAAAGTTAGGTTCCCACCAAAACATGTATTTACTAATAACAATTTAAAGTAATATCCTGTATCAGATACATTGCCCTCAATACGAAAATGAAATTAGGATGGGATTATGGGGCAAAATCTTTTTCAGATTACCCAAAACCACATGTCTCTGCAATCGGAGTTGTCTCTTGAAGAAGGCTGGGAAGAGTCCCGCAAAACCCAAAGCTCAGGTTGTGCATGCCAGGCTGTCTGGTGACAGGCCCCTAGGCCTAAATAAGGAGCTCGGTTTAGGCTGGGATTACAGGTGGAAATACTATTTGGGTCACCCTAAAACATACGTCTACACCACTGCGCGACTCTCCTGAACAATCTGGAGCAGGTCCTTGCCTGACCTAAAACATAGGTTTTCAGTGCCACTCTGTCTACTGACAGACCCTCAGAACTGAATAAAATGGATTCTGTCTGAGATTACAGATGCACATCTTTTAAGGTAACCACAAACCACAGGTCTCTGCCTCTGCAGAGCTATCTTGAAGAAATTTGAGACGCCCACAACCTGACCTGAAACTTGGCAAGTGCTATGCTGCCTCCTAAGAGCCACGCTCCCTCGGGCCGCTTGCCCACGCACCTACCCAGCTCCTGCCCTCCCCAGCCCAGCTCCTTCGGTCTTGCCCGGGCTCCTGCTGCAAAAGCGGCTGGCAGCAATGCTTGCACCAAGACCGGCCCGTAGCTGACAGGATTCGAATCTGTGCAGGAAGACCCCAATGGGTTTCTAGCCCATCGCCTTAACCACTCGGCCACAGCTACCCGAGCCGCGGCCGGCCCGGCCTCCGCCCCACGCCTCTGGCACGGCACCCCATGCCCAGGTGCTCCCGCCCTGGCTGCACAGCCTGGGCCCCAGGCCCTGGGCGTCCAAAGCCCAGGGGCGAGGCAGCCCCGGGCGGGCGGGAGCCAGGGCCAGCCAGCCCCTCCACTGGAGCCCAGCCCCAGCGCACGTGGCGCCAAGGCCCTGTGGCGGCCCTGGGCC
>JAGPOW010001206.1:0-45649 GCA_030014935.1 Caiman crocodilus | reverse complement strand
TTTGTTTTTTTTTGGTGGATCCAATCTGACTCCTTGTTCATGACCATTGCTCCTGGTTTTGCCCTGGGGTGCTTTGGTGAATAGTTGTTTGCCTAGTCCTTGATACTCACCCCAGATATTTGTCAGCTGCCACCAAATCTCTTCCCCCTCCCTTCCCAAAGTAGTTTTATTTTCTAGGCTCAACAGTCCCATATCTGTCTGCCTTTCCTCATGGCTACCACTTCAGGAGGGGCTGGTGGCCAGCTCTTTTGGGCACTCCGCAGGGCTCCCTGCCTTTGCTCCCTGGTAGGAAGTGGGTAAGACTTTGCAGCCCTCTCAGGTGTGGAGCGTTTGGCTTGGGGACCATATACTGGTAGAATGCAGGGGGCTGAAGTCTGGATCACAGGGGGCCCTTGGCCTCCATCTACATGGGGGACTCCATACAATGCTGCAAAGGGGCCCTGTGGCTCCATGCCCCTTGCCAGGTGTGGGTGACTGAGAGCCACTTGCTGCTGCTGCCATCCAGGCCAAGATCTGATGCCTTGTCCCTCCCCCTCCAGGAGACATTTGCACGAGCAAAGACATGGGTGAAGGAGCTACAGCGGCAAGCCAGCCCCAACATCGTGATTGCCCTGGCAGGCAACAAGGCTGATCTCGCCAACAAGCGCATGGTGGAATATGAGGTGAGGAGCCAAAGTCAGGGCTGCCATGTCTCTTGACCCCCTCCTCCAGCTGGGGCCCAAGAGACCAAGGACCAGGACAAGAAGTCATTGGATGCCTGGGGCGGGTGGGGTGCAACCCCCCCCTTGCGCATATGACCCCCATCCTCTAGGAAGGCCCTGCTATATGCAGAGCTCACTCTGTCACCTCTGTCTCTTCCAGGAGGCACAGGCCTACGCAGATGACAACAGTCTGTTGTTCATGGAAACCTCGGCCAAGACGGCTATGAATGTTAATGACCTCTTCCTGGCAATAGGTGAGACCCTGGCAGAGGCGTGGGCAGTCAGATTGTGGAGCTGCCTGGTCCCACAGTCCTAGAGTGGAGGCTGCAGACAGGGGAGAGCTCTTTGTCCTGCTGCTGGAGCACTTGATTGACCTATTGAGTCTCCCCTTGCACTCCAGGCAGTGCTGCAAGGCCCTGGGGTTAGGGGAGACCAGAATACTCTTGGCAGTGGTGCTTGGTCAGGAGGATCCGGAAGGGAGATCAGAGGGGAGGCTGCTGTCTGCTCTGCTTGGTCTGTCTCTAGCAGGTGCTGAGTGCTGCACTGCTAGGCTCGTTGGTACCTGGCTGCTTAGCACTTCTGATGTCTGGGATGGAGCATTGGCACTACCTAGCCCTGGGGCCGCTGGGGCAACAGTGGCAAGCAGGCCAAGCTCCTGAACCCAGGGAAGGGTGGCCTGGGGCTGGGAGATGTCAGGCAGGGGTAGCTCTGTTCCTCCTCCTCCCCTCACACTCATGCTCTCTCCTCCCTACAGCAAAGAAGCTGCCAAAGAGTGAGCCCCAGAGCACGAGCGGTGCGGCAGGGCGGCCCCGGGGCGTGGACCTCCACGAGCAGAGCCAGCAGAACAAGAGCCAGTGTTGTAGCAACTGAGGGGGCGCAAGTGGCCGGCGCACGAGGAAGAGCGACGATGTAACCTCCCCCTGCCCCCACCCCCTGGCGCCCGCCCTCCGGCAGCTCCCGCTAACGGCACTTTTTACTGCTTTGACACCGCCAGGCGCCTGCCACTGCCACCTGCAGGACGTGACCAACTGCCTGCCCGCTGGGGACAGCAGCTTCCCAACACAAACTTTTCTCCACTTTGTATTATAGGCGCCACTCGCTCCCGCAGCTGCTCGTCCCCCGCCCCTACCCCTTGCCCGGTATTGCGTGTCCTCGATCTGCTAACATCTCTCTTGCCCTCCCCTTTCCCACACGGGGCAGGAGCTGAGTGAAAGGGGTAGCGGGGACCCTGTGGGCAGCTGGATTGCTCCCGGTGGCGCAGCTTCAGGGGGTGTCTCCTTTTTTTTCTTTCTTTTCCCCCTTCTTTCATGGATTCATTGTTTTAATTCCTCTCCTGTTCCTATGTGCAGGGGGGAAGCTGCAGTGTCCTTTAATTTTTACCCAGGTGGCCTTTATTTTATTTTCTTGTCAAGGGTTGGAAGTGATTTTGGGGGAATGGGGTGCCAAGAACATCTGGCTCCTGCTAGCCTGGGGCCCAGGACCCCCTCCCCCTATCACCCTGTGCATGCCTAGAACCCGCAAATGCACTTCCACAGCCAGGCAGTTGTTCTGTTGCTTTTCCTGTTCCTGTAACCCGGCCTTGCCTAGGCCAAGCCCACATGCCTCGTGTCTCTGCTGGGGCCCAGTGCTATCTAGCCGACCCACCTGGGCATGGGTGTTTTGAGGTGGGGGTGTAATTGGGGGTGACCCCTCCCTTGCACTCTCCCTCTGGCCTCCACAGTTGCCCAGGGCCCTTCCCACTTGCACTTTAGTCACAGACGTCCACACGGGCTGCACCTTGGGTCACAGTCAGATCGCGCGCGGGTGTTCGCGGGGAAGGGGCTGTTGCCCAACTTCCACTGCCTTCTTTGGAGGATCTTCTCAAAGGCTTTGTGCTCCATGGGGTAGAAGGGCCAGGCACCTTTAGTCCCATGTGGTGGCAGGGGGTGCTGGGGCCTATGTTGCCCTGGGGCAAGGTTAGGGTGAGGGCGGGGAATAAACTAAGCCTAAGTAGGTGGAGACAGGGGAGCCTCCCATCTCCTTGAGCAGAGCTGGGGTGTGGGGAACTGGCCAGGCAAGGGTGGGGAACCCAGGGGCCTGGGAAGGGCCAGACTGGGAATCCTGCTCTGTGTGGGAAGAAACCTGGGTTGGGGATGTTATTTCCAGGCCTCGGGCAGGGGATGGGGGTGGCCTGGAGGCCCTGGCAAGCTCCACCCCACATGTTCCTGGCATCAGCACAACAGGGAAGTGCTGCCACAGCGTGGGTTGAGCATCCCTTCTCCTTCCCAAGTCCTCATGTATAGCTGTTATGGGCATCACAGCCTCAGTTACACAGCACCTCTCGGCAGAGGCCTTGAGTCACGAGCCCCGTCTCTGCCGCCGACTGTGCTGGGCTGTGGGTGTCTACAGGCATTTTACCCTAGCCTCTGCCGGCTGTCCACAGTGCTGCCAAGCCCACATGGATTGCACGTTCCTCTGCCAACCTTTCCTGGGCAGGACCCTGGTCCCACTGGGCCTCTGTCAGCCCTGTTCTTGCTGCAGTGACCCACCGCTGGCCTCTGCCTCTAGCCCCCCTGCATCCACCCCCCTCACTGGGGTGGGGAATACCGTCTACACCCTCCTACTTCCCAGGCAGCGTTGGCACTGGGGGTACGGCAGGATCAGGCCCCCCCTCCCTTACAGGCTGGTCTCTTTCTGGCTCAAAGCCTGGACCAAATTGGGACACTGCAGCTTGAAGGCTTTTCTTCCCCTCCATCCCTCCCCCAGCTCTTTCCTTTGATCAGTTTTTTTTTTTTTTTTTCTTTTGGTTCTTTTTGCTTTTTGAGAGAGCTCCTCCATCGCCCTGAAATAACAATCATGGTAACACCCCACTGCTGACTGACCCATGTATTTAATGTAAGTAAACCAGAAACCAGTGTATTCGACTGGCGGCTGCTGCCTGGTATCTGGGGACGGGAGTGGGGCTGGGAGTTGAGTGTGAGGAGCGTTTGCAGTCTTGCCTTCCCCTTGCAGTGCTGGGATTGGAGCTGGGTGGGGAAGAATAAGCTGGGGCAGAGCCTGGGCCTCTGGCAGGCCTGGGGATTGCCCTACTCTGCTTGGAGCAAGCAGCACATTTCATATATTTCATAGATGTTAGGGCTGGAAGGGGCCTCAGAAGATTGAGTCCAGCTCCCTGCCCCAGGGGCCAGGAGTCGGCTAGGGTCATAGGATCCCAGCAGTATAAGCATCCAAATTTCTCTTGAAGGTGTTTCATGAAGGTGCATGAATCCCCTCCGGCAGGAGGCTATTCCAGACCTTGGGAGCTTGGACAGTAAAGAAGTTCTTCCTTGCCTTCAGCCTGAAACAGTCCTGGAGTTTGTGACCATTTAACCTCATCATCTCTTGGGGTGCTCTGGTGAACAATTATTTCCCCCAGATCCGAGGGAGCACCCCTGATTAAACTTATAGGTAGCCACCAGATCACCCTGAGCTGTGCTTTTCCAGACTGAAGAGTCCCATGGCTCTCAGCCTGTTGTCATATGGTCTGTTTTCCTGACCTGATCATGTGCGTAGCTCTCCTCTGCACTCTCTTAAGCTTCTTCACATCTTTTTTGAATTGTGAAGCCCAAAACTGGGTGCAGTACTCCAGCCGTGGTCTCACAAAGGCCGAGTACAAGGGGAAAATGACATTCTGGGACTTGCTTGAGAAGTATCTCTGGATTCAAGCCAGTGTTTTGCTTGCTGTACTGGCTTTAGCATCACATTGAAGGCTCATTTATCTTGTGGTCAAGAAAGGGACCCTCAAGTCCCTTTCATCCCTAGTGCTAACTGGCGTATGGCTGTCGAGCCTATAAAGATGCTGCAGATTTCTCCTCCCAAGGTAGAGAACCTTGCATTTTTTTGGTGTTAAACATCATCTGGTTCTCATCTGCCCATTTCTTGAGCCTATCAAGGTCAGCCTGGATTGCCCTCCTGCCCTCAGGCATGGATTTCTTACCCCAGAGTTTGGTATCATTGGCAAAGTTGGCCAGGCCCCTTCTGACTCCAAGGCTCTGCTCCCAGCTCTCAGGAGATTTTATAAGCTGCAGAAGGGTGCAGGGGCATCAAGGAAGGATAGTGTGGACCCCTGCTGCCTTCCCCACCCCACCCCCCAACCCCTGCCAGGCTGCTTATGCCCCAGCTTGTCCCAAAGCCTCACACCAGTGTTCTCAGATCTTCTCCGGGTGGGAGGCGCACTGAGCTTGGTCAAGGGTGCCTGTAGTCACTGCTTCTAGTCCAGCTGTGGTTGCAACCTACTGCCCCTTCCCCAGAGGCTCAGCTCTGTCCTCCAGACTTGCTGCCCCTGAGCAAGGATTGTCCCCATGGGGCTGTGCAGACTGGGAGCAGATCCTAGCAGCCCATTTGGGAAACAGTGTGGCAACCCCTCTGGTCCAGGAGCTGTGGAGACCAGGAGGCTTCAGTCTTGGGTGCAGCAGCAGCATCTCCTGGGGCTCCTGGGCTTTGTTTCACATACCTGGTCTGGCCTTGTTCCTGGAGGTGCAGGTCCTGGCGTGCTGCCCTCCTGGGCAACATGAGCTGCCTGGGTGTCTCCCCTTAGCCTGCTCTGAAACAAGCTGGGGGCTCAGCCCCAGGCCCCACAGGGGTTAGGGTAAGGCTGCGGGAGGGGGCTGTGGCAAGCTCTGCTGGGGTCTCCCACCTCAGTAGTCCTGTGTGCTTGGAGATGTGCCCAGGTGGCTCCTGGTGCCAGCCTAGCCCTGCCCCTTGATCACACAAGCTAATGGGAATCAAAGAGGCCGGCTCCGGTCTACCCCGGCCTCAGCTCTGGGTGCAGGTGGGAGCAGCTGGAGCGGGGATGGAGGGAGGGCCTGGGTTTCTCCCTCCATTCCTGCCTCCATTTGTGTGGCTAGGGCCGGGGGTCAGAGTATGGGAAGAAGGGAAGGAGCCAGCACCCAGCTAAACAAACCATCTGCAGCCCCTGATAAGGCTGGGGCTGGTAAACATATGGGTGTTGCCTGGTGCTGGGGGAACCTTGTTGGGCTGGCAGCTGCCAGGGCCCTACTGCCCATCTGGCTGCAGCAGCTGAAGGTGCCAGCTCTCCTTGCCTTCCTGCTCCTGGGTGCTGGAACCCCAGCACGAGCTCACGGGAGGCAGAGGGGGAAGCCAGAGGGGCCCTGGGCCAGTTCTGGCCACGCCGGTTGTACAGGTGGGCTCTGCTTACCAAAGGGGTGGGTGGCAGGTGATGCTCCCCTGCTTGTCGCCATGTAAGCAAGGCTTTGGGTCTGTGGTCAGCTCTGCCTCCGCAGTGTGGGGTGGAGGCTCAAGTCTGGGCAGAGGGCTGGGGAGCCACAGGGCTCTGACATGCTGCTGGGGCTGGGGCTGGGCAGTGCCAAGCAGCCGGCCTATGCCCTTCTGCTCCTGGAGCGGTGGCTTGTGCTGGGGTGCAGAGTCAGGGGAAGGAGCCCGCATCTCCCTGGAGCCCCCTGCCCCTCCTGGGCCAGAGCCAGTCCTTGTGGGGGGGCCTGGCATTTGCATGGCCCCAGCCCCAGCTGCACCCTCCAATGGGCCTGGTGCCAGCTGGTGTGGTGTGAGGATGGGAGCCAACCTGGCTGCCCGTTCCCAGCCCTGCTGAAGCCACAAATCACCCAGCTTCCTCTTCCTGGGAAGTGGGGGGAGATGCTGCCTGGGAACTTGCCCTGGGTCGGAGTAGAAGCCCCCCCTAGCAGGGCACTGCCTTAGCCCAGTGCTGCCTGGGGGGGTCCTGCCTAACCCCTGCCCTGCAGTTGGTGGGGGACTGGGTAGTGCCCTGCTTGTGGGGTGGCATGCCTTAGCCCCTGCCCTGCAGCTGGGGGCAGAGGGCTCCTACCCCACCCCAGCCCTGCCTTGGGGTGGGGGGGTCCTGCCTTAACCCCTGCCCTGCAGCTGGTGGGGTCTGGGCATTGCCCTGCCGAGGGGCTCTTACCCCAACCGGCTGTGCCCTGCCGAGGTCGTCCTGCCCTGCCGAGGTCTCAGGCCGGGCCCGGTGCCCCCGGGAGGGGGGGGACCTGGGTCCGGGAGCAGCATCCCCCCGTGTGCCCGGGTCCCCGCAGACACGTGCTGCGCTCGGCCCCGCCCCCCAGGACTCTGACCCTTTAACACCCTCTTCTCCCGCCAAGGGGGCGTAGCTTGTGCCACCCCCTGACGTCACCCGCGGGGCCCTGCCTCCTCCTTAAAGGCGCCGCGGGGGGGGTGGAGCGGGATGAGGGGTGCTTACGGTCGGTGCTGCTCCGAGGCCGGCCGGTGCCTGCCGTAGCTCTCAGGTGCCGCGGGGGACCGGCCTTGCGGGGGGTCCCCCAGAGGGAGGTGCCATGGGGAGGGGGTCCCCTGGGGTCTGCACCGTGGGGGGGCAGGGCCGGAGCACAGGCTGGAGGGGGCCGGGGGTCCCGCCCGCCCACGCAGAGGGTTGCCGGGCCCTCAGAGGTAGAGGGCTCCTGCTGCCCCCCCCTCCCCCAGCCGCTTCCCCTCAGTGTCACCGGTTCCAACGTCGCGGTGGCGGGGGGGGGCTGGCACCCGCACCGGCACATCCCGTGCCCTGGCGCTCGTTAATCATTAGCTCCCGAGCAGGGGCCGCCCGCCCCCTCTCCCCTTCCCCTGCGGCTCCACGGGGCGTGGGGCCCGGGCTGCCTGGGTCAGGGTCACGGGCCAGGTCTCTCTCTGGCCGCAGGTGCAGCAGCGATGTTGCTGATCAGAACGGCCGCCAGGAGCTGCTGGGCCCTCCACGGCATCCCCAGGTACGAGGCCACGTCACTGCTGAGGTCAGGAGTCTCCGTCGCCCTTGCCAGCCTTGCCCCCTCAAGTCGTTGCCTCGCGGCCTCCAGGGAAGTGGACAGGATTTGATCCCGCTTCTCTGGGGATGCTCCTCGGGCTCTGGGTTGCCTCGGCAGGTCCCAGGACCCACCCCGCGGCGCTAATCTAATGTCTGTGCCTGAAACCCCTCTGCGAGTGCGGCTGGGAGCCCAGGGGATCTCAAGGCCGGGAAGGCGCAGATCCCTTTATGGCCCTACGGCAGCATTATCTTATCGCGCCTCAGCAGATGAGCTGGGTCAATGTCCCCCTGCAAGCAGGGAGGCTCTGCTGAAAGGGAAAGCTCCAGGGCAGGTTGTGCCTGGCTGGGTGCTGAAATGCAGCTTCCTCTGGGGAGGCGCCTGGCGTAGCAGAGTGGCATCAAGCCCCAGCATCCTGCTCCACTGCATATGGGGGCTGTCTTCATCTCTATCCTCATGGGTATCCTGCCTTGTCCCCCAGGGTGGCAGCCGGAGCATGCACGTCCTGGACCCCAGCCCACACCCATGGCACCTGGAGTGGGAGCAGCCACAGTGGTAGAAGCAGTTGGAAGTGGAAGGCAAAGGCTGTGGGGGCCCTGCTGGGCCTGGGCAGTGCCCTGGCCTATGGTGGGCACCGCCGGCAGGTGAGGACCTGGGGTTGCGGGAGGGCAGGGCTGCAGTGGGGGTGGGATGTGATGAGCAGCTTGGATCCCTGCTTCAGGCCTGACGTGTTCTGGAGCTGGACAGGCTGCTCGGGATGAGCAGGGCTTCCTGTGCCTGGTTGGTGGGGGGTGGTGCGGCCAGTCAGACTCCTGGGTCCACCCTGGAGCAGGTGCACGCGTGTTGAGCTGCCCCATGTCTCTGCAGACGGCCCAGGCGGAGTCGAGCCCCCAGGACACCATGCCGGGGCCCTTCCCACTGTACACCCGGGAGGAAGTGGGGAGACACCGCAGCCCTGAGCAGCGTGTCTGGGTGACTCACGGCCATGAGGTCTTTGATATCACTGATTTCCTGGACCTGCACCCTGGTGGGCGCAGCAAGATCCTACTGGCAGCGGGCAGCGCCCTGGAGCCCTTCTGGGCCCTGTATGCAGTGCACAACCAGGCGCACGTGCGGGACCTGCTGCGTGAATACAAGGTGGGTGAGCTGCACCCTGAGGAGCTCACAGCCCCAGTGGCTGCTGATGACCCCTACGCTGGGGACCCACCACGCCATCCTGCGCTGCACGTCAACAGCCTCAAGCCCTTCAATGCAGAGCCACCGGGCGAGCTGCTGGGCGAGCACTTCCTGACGCCCCCTGAGCTCTTCTTCAAGCGCAACCACCTGCCTGTGCCGCATGTGGACCCTGATGCCTACTACCTAAAGGTGGAAGGGCCGGGGGGCCGCACGCTGAGTCTCTCACTGCAGGACCTGCAACGCCGCTTCCCCAAGCACGAGGTGACAGCCACGCTGCAGTGTGCTGGCAACCGTCGCAGCGAGATGAGCCGCGTCCGCACTGTCAAAGGACTGGACTGGGGCATTGGTGCCATCAGCACGGCGCGCTGGGGTGGGGTCTGGCTGCGGGATGTCCTGGCTGATGCTGGCTTTGCCGAGGAGCCTGAGAGCCAGCAGCATGTCTGCTTCGAGGGGCTGGACCAGGACCTGACAGGCACAGCTTACGGTGCATCCATCCCTTTCTACCAGGCCATGAGTGCCCGTGCTGATGTGCTGCTGGCCTACGAGATGAACGGTGCGGCACTGCCCCGCGACCATGGCTTCCCACTGCGTGTGGTAGTGCCGGGCACGGTGGGTGCCCGCAATGTCAAGTGGCTGGGCCGCATCTGGGTGAGCGCAGAGGAGAGCCCCAGCCACTGGCAGCGCAATGACTACAAGGGCTTCTCACCTGGTGTGGACTGGGACACAGTGGATTACACCATGGCCCCCGCCATCCAGGAGCTCCCGGTGACGTCAGCCATCACAGACCCGACACCCGGCACCACTGTGGCCTCCGGCGAGGTGACAGTGAAGGGCTACGCCTGGAGCGGGGGCGGGCGTGGCGTGGTGCGTGTGGATGTCTCGCTGGATGGTGGCCACACCTGGCAGGTGGCTGAGATGCAAGGGGAGCAGCAGCCACCAGGGCAGGTGTGGGCCTGGAAGCTGTGGCAGCTGACGGCCCCTGTGCCCCCTGGCACCACGGAGCTGGACATCGTGTGCAAGGCTGTGGATGCCAGCTACAACGTGCAGCCTGACACGGTGGAGCCTATCTGGAACCTGCGTGGCGTCCTCAGTCATGCTTGGCACCACGTGCGGGTGACTGTGGCCGAGGAGTGACCAGGCTGGGGCCAGGCTGGCTCGTGCTGCAGCCCCTGGGGGACACGAGTTTGGCAGGTCTCAGCCAAGGCATGAAGCTTTCACAGGGAGGAAAGTGAACCCCCCTAGCCTGGAGCCTCCTGGGTGGAGCTGGCAGATGCCCCTACTGCCCCCACCGCCCAGGAGTTTTGCTCTGTGCCCCCTCCAGCCACCCCCACTCCAGTCTATCCTCTGCAAGTCCTGATGCCTCCAGCCCGGTTCCCCACCCACCCCTTCCCCAGCTCCGTCTTCTTACAGACTCTTCTTCATACCGCTCCCACTGCCTGTGCCTGTCAAAGGGCTCAGCCTTATCGGAGACGTGTGAGAATTGGGTGGGGCTAAGATTGTGCTGCTTTTATAGACTCCACTGTGATAATGCACCAACCTGAGAGTAGCACAACTGAACTTTCTCCCGGACTTTATCCTGTGCCTTAGCCTTGCTGCCCAATCTCTGCTGCCCAGTGCCCCTTGCTGTGTACCTAATGTGCCCTGGGGTGTCCCCTACCCCCGCCAGTGCAGCCTTGGGTTCCTCCACTGCAGGCCGCACTCTTCATCAAAGCCTCCTCTTGACTGGGAGCTCTGCTCCCCACCCTGGTCCTGCCAACGGACCTGGCCAGGGCTTTACATGTAGGAACCTAGGTCCCCCACATGCTTGGGGGGCCACGGCCCCAATCGCCTCCCCTCCATAGAGCTTCCTGGAATTTTCTGTCCCTAAACTGGCGTTTTTGGTGGTGAGACTATGGGGCTGTGATTATCGGGTGATTTTCTTGCAGTCTCTGGGGAAGATGGCGGCGAATCCCCACCCAGCTCCATGGTCCCCACCAACGTGCTGCCTCAGGACTGGGCTCCCCAGTACCAATGCCCCCCATACGCCCCTCCAAGCATCCGCGTCCCAGGTGATGGCCTGACACCATCATCCTGTTCCCAAAACCGCTACGGTGCATTTTGGGATGGTGGGGCTTGGGCAGGCGCAGCCCCCAGGGCGATGTCCACGTGTTACTTATTCTTAATTAAAGCCTCCCTGGCTATTCCCCAGCTCAGTTCTGTCTCCCTGGGGCCCAGTCTGGCAGGGATGGTCAACACCCACCCCTGTGGGTACTTGGCTGGGCAGAGCCTCCCAGCTCCTGGGCAGCCCCTCAGTCTTGGTTCTCGGTCCTTGCTTCTTGTGCACTTGGGCCTTGTGCCCTTGGCCCAGGCTGCTGGGCAAGGCCAGGTCAGACCCTTGCAAAGGGTGGTGGGAGGATGGTACCAGGCTAGGAGTGACAGTACTGCCCCCTGCCTCCTCCTGGAACCCTTTAGAGGTCCTGGAAGTCAGCTGGCAGCATTGATTCCTGCCCAGGTGATGCAGATGGCTTGGCCCAAGCATGGACACAGGGACCTTGTGTCTGGGGGACTAGTGGGCACATGGGCTGGTGGATGCAGAGCTCCTGGCTGGGCTTATTTCTTCCCCATTGGGTGCCTTGGTTTCCCCACCCAGGACACAGCTGCCTTGGTTGGGGAACAGAGCTAGGCCCTAACTGCAGGGCATGGGCACCACCTGCTGGCTCTCCAGCACCACTACAGGGCCCAAGGGGTCCAAACCCGAGACAACTCAGTGGGGACCAAGAGGCGTGAGCTGCAGCAGAGCTGGAGCCGGGAGAAGGGGCTCTGCGGCCCTAGTGCATGGAGCTGGCACTGTGGATCAATTAGGGGCCCCCTTATACCCAGCGTAGTTTCAGAGGGCCTGTGCCCAAGGCAGCTGGCCTCAGGCACCCCTGCAGTCGGTCTGGAACGTGCAAGGGTGGTGAGCTAGAAAAGCAGGTGTCTCCCTGGCATGAGGGCAAAGAGCCTGTCTGGTGGTGGCGTGGCCCAGCCAGGTGCGACGGGGGTACCCAGGCCCCAGCACCTGCTGCGTGGGGGCTGCGGGGTTGCACCTGTCAGCTGGGTCTGGGTTTGGGGGATCGGGGGCGAGAGCAGAGGCAGGCCCAGGGGTGGGGGGATCTGGCCTGGCCTAGTGGGGGGCAGGGGGAGCTGGGGCGAGGGCCCCCCAACCGTTGCTTGGGGCCAGCCCAGGGGCGGGGGGCGCACGGGGCCTGCCCAGGATCGGTGCAAATGAGCAACGTAGTATGCAAATGTGCAATCTAATATACAAATGAGCGAAGTTTTCTGCAAATGAGCAACGATTTATGCCTTCGTTAGTAAGTAACCCCCGCGCCAGGGGAGGAGCTGAGGCTGCCGGCGATCAGCTGCCCCGGGTGGGGCTCGATCCCTGATCAATGCCCCAACCGATCCCCGATCAACCCTCCTCCCCGGCGACTCCTGATCGATCCCCCCCGAATCTATCGGACAGCCACGTGCTGGGGGGCGGGGCTTCACCGTGAATCCATACCTCAATTATCAATAACCGATTACCGATCGCCGAGTCATCGATCGCCCCTCCTTGGGCCACCCCCTGTACCCCCGGGCCAGGCCTGTCGCATCGATGCTCTCGGCGCTCGGCTGCTCTCCCCAGCCCCCCTCGATGCGCTCGGTCCTCGCGCGCTGCCCTGCTGGATTCCGTCCCCCCCAGCCTCGCTCGATACGCTCGGCGCTCGGCTGCGCCCTCCCCGGCTCCGGACGATGCTCTCGGAGGCTCGAGGGGCTCGGCGCTCAGCTGCGCCGCCTGTCTCCTGGCAGTGGGGCCGGAAGTGGCTCGGGGCGGGAGGGGCGGCAGGGGGGGGCCCGCTCCCTCCTCAGGTGAAGCCGCCGCCGATGGAGCCGCCGCGGCCGCGCCGCTGAGCCCCCCCAGCGCCCACCCCCGCGCGGCCGGGCCGGGGGGGCCCTCCCCGCCCATCCCCGCAGGTCAGAGGGGGCGGGGCCGGGGGCGGGGCCGGGGCGGGGTCAGGGGGCAGATGTGGGGGGTGGGGTAGGGGTAGGGGCAGATGTAGGGGTGGGGCAGAGCTAGTGGTGGTGGAGCAGGGGTAAATGGTGGGGGTGGGGCAGGTTTAGGTAGAGGCAGATGTGGGGGTGGGGCAACTGGAGGGGGCAGATGGGAGGTGGAGGGGGGCTGGGCAGGGGTCGCCGCGGGGGCAGCTGGAGCAGGCGGCATGGTGGGGGCAGGGCCGCTGGGGAGGGGCCACGGGCAGGGGCATTTTAAGGTTCCCTTTACTCCTCCTAGAGATGCAGGGGCTGCTCCCTCCTGTGCACCCCTGCCTCCCCTCTGTGCAGCTGGGCCCTGGGCTTCAGGGCTTGGCCCCTCCTGCCCCGGGGGAGCGCCCCCGCCCTGCTCTGCCCCAGGCCGGCGTGGGCAGTGGGCACTGAGCCCGGCCCCTGGCTCTGAGCCTGGCTCCGGGGCTGCCTGAGAGGGGCCTGCTGGCTCGTTTTGCAGCCAGAGTTTCTAATTTATGGGCCGGGGGGGTGATGACTCCCCCTTCTTCGCTGTCAGGCTGCCTGAGAGGCTCATGCCCTGGGAAGACTTCAGAGTCTTCTCAGTCCCATGGAGGAGGAACTTCCTTCCCTGGGGTTGCCCGTGCAAATCCGCGCCACAGCGGCCAGCTCTGGGTGGCGCGATTGTGAAACCAAATCCGTGCCCAGCCAGGCAGGGGGGCTGCAAGTGTGATCAGACTGCGCTGCACCTCTTTCCTTGTGGCCAGAGCTGTAGATGCAGGTTTCCTGCCCAGAGCTTTGTGGCGCTGCCCGGAGCATGGCTGGGGCCAAGGGGGTTCCTTTCATGGCGCCGTGTGTCTTCAGTCCATCACTCCCCAGATGCAAGTGCCTCTGAGTCTGTGTGTGCTTCTTTCCAGCCTCTGAGAGGGCAGAGTGTGGGGTTCTTCCACGGGGGCAGTTGGGCATGGCAGTGTTCGGTGACGTCGTGAGATCCAGCGTGGTGCAGGAGCTGGGGCAGGCACGAGCCCACAGCCCATGCAGCAGATTCATCTCTGGACTGTTCTCGCCTGTATGACTTATGCACGGGAGCAGGGGAATTGTGCGACACACCCGTTTGGTGGTTCGAGGTGCCTGCTCCACTGTCCTCATGCGTCTTGCAGCTGGAGGAGGGCTGGGCAGAGCAGAACCCTCAGCCTCCCACACAGACAGAGCTTCACCTCGCCAAAGCTGGACAACCGCCTCTGGCAGCACAACTTGCCTGGCCAGCTTGTGTGCATGTGGGACTGGCGCTGGCAGCACTCACGGAGCGGCTTTCTTCTCTCCCTGTCACAGGCAGTGCCTGGAGGATTCTCTGTGCCCAGCCGTGCTCGAAGGAGAAGGTCAGGGCAGGTCATGTGGAGCTCTTGGACCAGATGCTGCTGTTGGCTGCTTCTCAGTGAGCCCCGCTGCTGAGTTGGGTGAAGGCTCTTGGGCAAGCGAGGGGAGCTTGGAAGTGGCTTAGCCGGGGGCCCCTGCCCAGGCCCAGAGCGACAGCGGCGGGGAAGCATCGGTGGAACATTGGTCCCCTGCTGCTCATGGAGAGGCGCAAGGCACCATCCCAGAGTAACCACTGTCACTACCTGCTCCTTGGCTGGAGGAGAAGGGGGAGCAGCTCTAGTTTGGAGAGGGGCTGTGGAGTGTGGCATTGTGACCAGGATGCCCACGACCACTTGCTGCGGTCTAGAGCCAGGACTCTGGCCTTCGAGCCTGCTCTGCTGAGCTGATGAGTCTGGCACAGGATGCTGCATGAAAACTTCCCCCTTCTGCTGCTGCTGTGTGCGAGCACCAGCTGTCACCAGAGCCTCGAGCAGCACCAGAGAAGCTGGTGCTTTGCTGTGATGAGGCCCCAGTCCGCTCTTCGGTGTACAGATTCAGGCTGTGGTAACAGAAAAGGGCTGTGGTTTATCAGGTTTGTCCAACTGGTACCAGGCAGCAACACCTCCTCAAGACATGGACTTCTTGCTGAGCCCCCAAGAGACCCTTGGGCCCTTCCTGGCTCAGCCTGGAGTTGCTCTGGGTGGACTGTTGCCTGGAATGTGTTTTTTTTCCCATTGCACCGTAGAGCATTTCCCAGGACATGGCAGGACCCTGTGACCAGGGCCAGGCTGCGGTGGGTTGGACTGAAGGGCTCAGCCTAGGTGACAGCACCCAAAGTCTGCTGTCGCTCGCTTTGCATCAGTGTCACTGGTTCATGAGGGGGTTTTCCATTCGTGAGGCCACATTCGGCTCTGCCTGTCAGTGGCATTGCACCCCCATGGGTGCCTCTGAGATCGGCGCCTGGGCACTTGCGGCACTGATGGAAATGAAACTTTTTAAAAGACAAGAAGACTTTTCCCAGAGCTGCTTTCTGGAGCATTTGCGATAACGTGTGTGCTCCTCTCAGCCTCCAGCTGGGTCCCTTGGTGGCGTATGCCTGCAGCTGCAGTGGAAAAAAGCCCTCGTGTTGGAAACTGTGCGGGCACAGATGGAAAGAGCGGGCTGGGAGCAGCAGCAGCAGGGGCCTTCCAGCTTGTACTGAATCGCAGTCTGCCAGCAGAGATGTTGAGCCTCTCGTTACAGCCGCAGTCCTGCCGCACATGCTGCGCTGGTTCCTGTAGCACTCAGCAGGCAGCAATGCTTGTCCGTTGGTCCTCATGTAAAGTTTGTCTGTGGATACGAAGTATAGTCCACAACGTGCAGAGCTGAGGCAATCACCCAGGCTCCCTCAAAAGGCCAATGGGCTCAGTGATCAGCTAAGCAAGCCTCCAAGTCAGAGTCCAGGGCTCCACCCACTAGGCCCTGCTGTCTCATCAGCATGGGATTGCAGCTATTGTCCCATGCTGCTCTTGGCACTGGTTGAGGCTGGGGCTTCCTCCATTGGTGCTGGGAGCAGAGCAGCCCATGGCAAAGCTGCCTAGTGCAAATATGCTCCTTTGGGGGATGTGGCCCTCTGGGCACGACTCCATCGCTGCCCAAGCCCAAGGAGCGCAGACATACGGGAAAAGGGGTTGGCTTTTAAACCACCGCTTTCCCTGCCCTGAGCAGGCCAGCGCACTGAACTGCCCCAAGAGGAGGGGGAGAGGTCATCCAGTGCCAGCTTTGGACAGCACCTTGTCAGAAGGAGAAATGAAGTGTGTTGCAGCATTGACTCTGGGCTTTTCTTCTTTCCATGAGTGCTGAGGGTGTCCCTGGGGTGCTACTGGCACTGTGCCCCTCACCCAAGTGAAACAGCGGTTTGGAGTTCTCTTGGCAAGCCACTGGGGAAAGTCTGAGGAGCCTTTCATGTGATGCCGTCCCATGGTACAGGCACTGTGCTGTGATCACTTATGATCTCCCGTTTCATGTCCCACCTTCTACATAGTACCCAGTGACCAGTCCTCTGAATGCCGGGTGCAGCGGGCATCTCCAACTCTGTCTCCACGTTATAGATGGAGAACTTATCCCGTGGGAGGTGAAGTCGCTTGCCTGCGGCCAGTCTGGATTGGTGGCCGCTAGCAGCAGGAGCCAAGTGCGGCATCATTGAAGACCTGTGCTCTGTCTGCTACACTGGCATTTCCCTGGGAGCTTAAAGCCTAATGTGACAGTGGGGATATAGTTCAGAGCACTACCCGGACCTCTCATTCCGGGAGAGAGTTTAATCACATAAAATTGACCTGCACGGGAACAAAACTGTGTGCCTCTGTCTCCTGCCCACCCACCCCCTTTTATCTTGCAAACAATCCAGAGGGGTCAGGAGTTTGGTGGTGATCACATCTCGTGTCCCTTGTTTTGATGGAAAATTTGGCGGCAGACTAGAAAACTGGCTGAAACGTCTTAGCTTTCACTAAAGTTATGGCAGTGACTCCTTCAGGGAAAGCTCCCTGCCCCCCCTGCCCCGTGATGCTAGAGATCTATAGACCCTCACCCATTGAATAATGCTTTAAACCATTTGATGGGGAAACAAATCCTGCCTATTACTTGTTTCTGTGGCTCTCGGGCTTTGTGGCTGTGACCATTACTATAAAGTATTTTTTAAGGATCATAAAGAACAAGCTAAATTCCTCTTGGTTGAGGAAAGCAAACCATCTCAAACATGCCAGGCACCCACTGCTGCCCTGAGAGAGTCAAAGGCAGCTTAAGGCATTCCTTCCCCATTCATATCATGCGTAAAATAAAACCTAAGTTGAATAAGAAACATCCCTAGTGGAGAACTTGGTCCTTTTCCCTCTGCAATTCCCCTCCTGGGAGGAGGCAAAGCCTGTTGCTGTTGAACTACATTCAGCAGTGCACCCAGAGGTATTTTCATTTGATTGGATTTGTATTTTCAGGTTTGGAGACCTTGCATTTCTCCCTCTTGCCTGCAGTTGAAAGCACTTAAATGCTCCAGTGTCTCCTGGCAGGCAAAGCCACTACCTGGGCTTGATTTAAAAACCAGAATGGTTGTACCCAGTGCATATTACTGGCTGGCGTTTAAAGTTTTAGTTGGTTGCTGCTGCTTTTTAATGTAGGACCTTCTAGCTCGTGTGTTGCAGCTGTCTGATGTAGTGTCTCTTCTACCCGCCGCGTCCCAGGGTGGAAGTTAACGACTGCTGAGGGGGGAGAGAAATGCTGAGGTGCTACAGGCAGGAGAGAGAAGATGAATCTTAGCTGAAGCTGGAGGTGGGATGAAGGTTTCCGCTACCTCTTTCACTCAGGAGCCGTCCACCTGGCTCAGGTGATTTATGGGTATCTCCTGCTACAGCTCTCTGGGAGCTAGACCGGTGTCTGGAAATCCCTTATATTTTAGTGCCTAGACTTCCAACTAAACATGAGCAGCCCCCAGGGGTGGGATCAGCCACCCCTTCATCCACAGCATGGAGTGGGGCCTGTGCTCAGGCATCCGCAAGACATTTCCTACATCGCCAGCAGAGGTGTGTGAACCCCCACAGTTGCTAGAGCAGCTCAGTCCAGATCAGCTCTGTCTGCCTGGGGGGGAGCTCATGAGTACCTGCAGTCTCTGCTCCTGTCAGGAGTAAGTGAATGCACAGCCTCTTTCAGCTGCCAGATCCTGGCCTGGCCCGAGCTGTCACCAGCACAGATAGCTCCCTCCGTAGTGGACTCTCTGGGACAGGGTGTGTCTCACTGCCTGGTGCATCTGTTTTGGCTCTTGATTGTCCTTGCACCACTAGCGCTTCAGGGAGGTGTTCTAACGGCTCCCCCAGGAGCCACATTTTCATCCCAGGCCCATTTCAGGGAACACGACCAGTCTGGCCAGAGCCTTCCAGGCTGGGAGTTGAGACCCCTGCAAAAATCACCCTAGAAATCAGAGAGAAGTAGAGCTGGAAGGGACCACAAAGCCTGGGCTGTTCTTAGGGAAGTGTCCCATATGGATCCACTCTGTGGGACAGTCTTGAGGATCTAGTGAAGTTGAGAGAGTTTTGTTCTTCACAGCTTGTCACTCTGCTGAGCCTGATGGAAGGTATGTAGCTTCAAATGAGGGGAGGCTTCCATGTTGGCACCCCAATAGCATTGCAGCTCCTCCAGTCTCATTAAGCTAGAGCGTAACATTCTCCTCCTGAGTCAGCTGTGGGTTTAGCGACTGGTGCTAGGATGGTTAAATGCAAGCCCCGTTTTGCAGCCTGCGGGGTAGAACTAGGAATCATGGGAGGAAATTCAGAGCAGCAGAATTTAGGCTGACCCCTTCATAGCAGACCCTGGGGGCAGTGCACATCTGCAAGCCAGGTGCATCGCGTCCAGGTCTCTGCCTCGCTCACAGCCAGGATGGGTTGGCTCACAAGCCAGCAGGAGTGAGAACTAGTTACCAGGCCTGTACACATGGGTTCCCCTCCCCCTCACTCCCCCAGGAGGGTGCTGACCTCCCCAGGGACGCAAAGTAGGTTGCATGCCGTTGCCTCTGGAGCTTTCGGGCGAGGTCTCATAAGCCAAAGAGGCTCTTGTGTCTGTTGTGGACAAAACAAGTTCCCCTGAGACACTCAGGAGAAGAGCAGGGATCAGTCCGGTTCTCCGAGCCAAGCTCCCCCCTCCCTGTCCATCACATGGGCCTGCATGGGGTAGTAGGGCTGGTAAATGCTGCACGTCCATTCAGGGCATGGGGACAGGAGGTCCCGTTCTCAATGCAGACGTGTTGCTGTCCTGGGTGGGGGTCCCCGGCTACTGAGCTGTTTCAGATCTCTGTTATTGTGCTGCTCACCATGCTTTAGGGCTCTCTGGTTGTGTGCATGGGCCGGGGCTGGGCTCGAGCCCTCAGGTTTGTCAGCGTAGATCTTCACGCTTCTGTCAGGAGGGAAGAAGGGCTCTTTAAATGAGCAGCCTGGCTTTGTTTGCATTCCTTGCCAAGATTCCTCATTACGGCCCATCCTTCCTCAAGGGCCGCAGGGCTCCTGGGTGCATGGTCAGGCTCCCACAGTCATCATCTGTGCTTCGTGGCTTCACCGTGCCATCACTGGCACAGGGCAGAGAGAGCCTTCACGCCAGGCTGGGGTCTCCTTGCACTTGGTCCCTCCGTGGCAGGCAGGGCAGATATCCAGTCATCAGCTGGACAGAGTCCCCAGCTGGTTCCCCACACTTTAATGACCAGCCACTTACTCTGTGTGCAAGCCAGTCCTCCTAGGCCAGCCCCCCACCTGCAGCATTGATCCAAACCATCAGTGCTGTGGCCAACGCACCGGGGATGGGGCAGGTCCCAGGAGCTTTCCAGCCATGCACGAGAGATGAGGGTTGCTGAGCGTAATCGTCTTCTCCCAGCACACCAGGAGCCCTCCGTGCAGAGCCTGCATCTCCAGCCATGCACAGTGCAATCAAAAGCTAAATTATGGGCTCCGCACCCACAAAGCAGCCAGATACATTTCAAACCACAGTCCCCACAGACCCTGGAATATATATTTCAACCTAAAGTATTTCCATCTTGCCAGGTTAACGGCTACCCTGGGACAGGAAGGGACATTCTGGAGCTCTCTGCTTGTCAGCCCGGAGGCCTAGCAGACCTGCTGTCCTGACTGCACAGCCACTGTCTATAACCAGCCCTCAGGCTTGTCAGTGTGACAAGGGCAGATGGCAGAGCCCAGGCATGTGGGGGGGTTTGATTGTTCATTTGTTTCTAGCAATTAACTCTAGAATTTGGTAAGAAAGGTACTTGCCTGACGGTGAAATGGGCTGAGACCTGCCAGCTCATCTTCCCCAGCTTGGCAAGCAGCCCTGGGAGGTGACTGCATCCAGGAATTGCTGCTGACCCGAACTTGATTTCAACAGCTGACCTGGTAATGAGATGCCGTCTCGTCAAAGCCAACTCATCCCTACATTCACTTTTCAATTCAGCACAGCGGGGTGTTAAAAATTAAAACCAAGTATGTAGTTAGATTGAGCAGGTTAATAGACGCTGACTAATGCGCTGTCCACTGCTGGGTTTGTCATGCTGCATCCTGCCACCAGTGAGACAAAGGCTATTTATTTGTCCATTCAATAAGCCGTCTTTTTTAAAAAAAAAATCTTCTTTAAAGCAGAAGTTCCCAGAGAGGACCACAACTCAGATCCTTTTCTCTATCGAACCTGTATGAGAGTTCAGCAGCAAGGAAAGGGAGTGGATGAAAAGTTACCGCCACTGCGTCTTGTGTTCACATTTTCCAAACTGCGTTTGTTCTCCTCCGCGAGGAGCTGGTTTGTCTCCACAAATTATCACTTCTTTTAATTGCTCTCCGCAGCAAACCCTCCCCACAGTGGAGCATGCTGGCTGCCAGCGACGGCATGAATCCCAAGCAGTGAACGTCGCGTTTCGAAGCCCGTGCGCGTTTTGTTTCTTAAACAGCAAATGTAATTGACAAATAAAAAGCCCATTTGAATGTATAAAACATTCATTATCTCCGCGGGGCGCCAGGCAGCAAAGCGCAAGGCAGATTTTGTGTTTCTGCTGGCGGGATCTCAGGAATGGCTGCTGCTGGGGGGAGCGCAGTGCTCGTGTTCAGTCTCGTTGCCCGACGAGCGATTCTTCTTCATTGATAAAATGAAGTTACGAGCCTCAGCATGGCATGACTCGCCTGCCCACCAGATATCCCAGCATTGGTGTTTGGAGGATGGTGCACTGTGGTCAGGGGGCGCAACAGGTCCAGGAGTTGTCTGCACAGCTGCAATCCTGCCTTACCACCCACAGCAGTGGCCTGTGGCTGGTTGTTGTCCTGGGCCCAGACAGTTTGGATCAGGCATTGCTTCCTCAGCTGCTCCAGTGGATCTCCAGCTGCTTTTCTTCCCTCTCCTCCTGTTTGCCGCACTGTGAATTTGACTGGTAGGGGCTAATGCCAGTCTGGGACCCTGTGCCTGGGTCAGAGCTGCAATGGCAGAGGCAGGTACGAGCTACTTAGATGCAGCACCCTGGAAGCTGCCCAAACCTTGCAGTGCAAACTGCACTGTGCCGGTCATTGCTAAAACAGGCTGTTGCTGCCCAGTGGTGGAGGTGGGGGCACAAGCTGAGCCAGGGTGGGGGGCCCCTCGGGTCAGCAGGTTGATGTCAAGGTCAGTGCTGCATTAAACAAACTAAGACCAGGTAAGTAATTCCTCTCCTGTGGGATGCTGCCAGGCCAGGCTGGTTTTTGTAGCGTGGTATCTGGAAAAAAAAACCCACAGCCTCCTGACTGAGCTCTGCTTGCCTTCCAGCTCAGCCCCTCAAAGATGGATATAGAAGACTGTAATGGACGTTCTTACATATCCGGTACGTTTCTGTTTCTTTCCTCCTATGTTTTGGACCACGGTATCCGAAGGCTGCCCTGTGCTGCCTGCCGCCTGGCCAAAGGTCTAACGCTGGTGCCTGTTAAATCGCTTTTCTGCCAGGCCATACTCCAGACTCTGAACACAATGGGGAGGTGGGTTGTTTCCTATTGTGCCGTGTTAGTCATAGAAATCCTAGAGAAGCGGAGCTGGAAGGGACCTCCAGAGGCCATATCTAATCCAACTCCCTGCTTGAGGCAGGATCAGCCTTGTCCAAACCAGCCCTGACAAATCCATAAACTAAACTCTTAGTAAAGCTACAGTCAGCCCTGGCACAGCACAAGACCCACCACAGGGGAAGCAGGGGGACCATGATGACTGGCATCCTGCTTCTGTAAAAGGTTAATATATGCTGGCAAGTTCCCAGGTAGAGGGTCACTGCCCTCATAACATTCTCCAGTTATTAATACCAGCACATGGCATTCCTTGTTTCAAGGAGCGGGTTTACCTCCAGTACAAGTGTTTGGGGTTTGATCTTGAGACCACATCCAGGCCACCTGCATCCCAGGCCAGATCTGGGACCTGCCTGCAAAGCAAAACGAAACTATCTCCTTCTAGTGACACCTGGCAGGATCTCCAGGCTCTGAGGGAAAGATGGGCTGGCTATGGTATATATCCTGGCTATAATAATACCACAGAGATTCTCCTTCCTCCAAGACTCCTTCCCTCTGCACAGGAAGAGATGCCACACTAGCAAACACCAGTGATAGTTCAGGTCCCCCAAGGGATGATGTCAGGTGCCCCATATGCTAAATGCACCCATAGTTGCATATTGCCCCCATATGCTAAATGCTGTCATATATATGCCAAGTGCCTCCATAGTTGCATATTACAGAGCACTGGCTTAAAGCTGCGGTGAGTTTGGGGTTTAAATGATGGAATTGCTCCCCTAGGAAATGGGAAGTGGAGAGCTCTTGCCGTGGTTGGTGTAGCCTCGGAACTGCTGATACCATACCACGGAGGCCCATTTAGATGCAAACTGCCCTGGGGCAGAGACCTTATTATCCCTTATCCCATTAGGGATTGATCACCCACTGCTTAGGAACCTGCCCCCAGGGGTTGGAAGCGATTTCCAGGGGATATGTGTGTCTGTGCTGTAATGGTGTTGCCCAGTTCCAAGCTGTCGATCCCCACTCAAGGGAAAGCCCGGAGCCGCCGGTAGACTTGCAGGTGATACAGGCGAGAGGAAACGTTGCAGTCGCATGTCATGGGCTGGGGGATGGCTCCGCATTTGAGCTATAGATGAAGGTGGACTCGCAGAGACATGGGGGCTGAAGGCACCAGAGCAGGACAGGGGTCAGAAGTGAAGTATGTTCATTCAAATGTGGGGCATGGCTGGGGCTGTTATGACTAGGGGGTGGCCTGAGGGGGCCTGTCTCTTCCCCAGTAGTTTTCCTCCATTCGCTGGTGGCTGCGTGTGTTGGGTTTCTCTCTGGGCACCACGGGCTGCCAGGATATTGCTCGCGTGCCAGGACACCTGGTTCCACAAGTAGCAGAAGCTGAGTCCTGCAGTAGCTGTGTCCTGCCGTGGTGGGTGCTTTCCAGGAGTAGTGGCTTTGCAGGGTCCATTCAGGCCTGCATTCTCCCTGCCTGGCTGGTCACTCCAGCGCCATGCCTGCCTCATGCTGCTTTGCTCTCCCAGGTGAGCCCCAGAGCACTCGAACTCTTGGGTCCTGAGCTACAAGCAGGGGGCAGGACTCTAACCTAGGTGTCAGCTCCTGGAGGCAGCCTGGCCTCAGGATATATTGATGGTGAAGCCTCTTGTCCCTTATCACTGCAGTAGCAGTGTAGCTGCCCATCTGTGACCCCCACATTCCCAGGAGCTGGGCCCAGAGTTACTAGGGCCGAGCACAGCATTGCTTCTTCTGCTTGGCGTGTATCCCAGCCAGCCTGGTGCATTGGGCTCTCTGAAACAGGGTGCATGAGGCTGAATGATGCGTGTGATGTCCCTGCACCCCAGGCACAGAGAGTCAGAGACACATTCCCTGGGGCTGCCAGTGGCTGGAGTCTGGGCAGTTATAGGAATCAAACCTAGAGAGACCATTGAGGACCCCTCCCTGCTCCCTTTCCCCAACTCACACCGGAGAGACGGAGGAGCAGGCTGGCACTCTGGTTCCCTTGGGCATCCGTGATAGGAAACCTGCTGCTGTTGCGTGAGGCTCTGGGCCTGTTCAGCGGATGCAAGTGGCTTCCCAGGGCCTGCTCTCGAGGCTGGAAAGAAAGGGTTAATGCTGCCTTGCCTGAGTTGCTCCGGAGGGGTGGCTCGGGCTCCCAGGCAAAGGTTCAAGTCCGAGCAGCAGCCACCAGCTGTTCTGTAGGGCTGGAGGGCCAGGGATGTACCTGCCTCCCCCCTGGACCCTGCAGCGTCTCTCCCTCAAGTTGCTGTCCTTAGCCAGAGCACAGCGCACCCTTCTCTGGCTCTGCCAGCACAGCAGAGGATCTCTGGGATCCTTCAGCAGAAAGGGCCCAGGAAAGGCAGGCTTAGGCTTGCAGCCAGTGTGGAGGGGCTGCAGGTGGGGTAAGGGAGTGGGTTGTGGCGGGTGGCTGCTTTGCACTGACAGTATCCCCATAGCCCAGCAAGCCTGGGCTCCAGATGCCGGCTGGTCCCAACCCCGTGAGGGAGCAGGGCCTGCTTCCCAGTGACCCGTCAGCAGAGGGAGGACCCCAACGGAGGCAGGGGGAGCACTTGTCTTCCAGGGGAGTTTGCTCAGTGACGACCGGCTCTGTCTGCAGTGGGCTCCAAACACAGGGCTGTCACTAACGGTGGCTGCTGTGACACCTCCCACCCCCTGTTGGGTTTCAGACACCCTGTACTCGAGCCGCAACCCATCTCTGCAAGGGGCTGGCTACTACCACCATGGCTCCCCCACACACACAGAGCAGCCCGAGGCCCAGTGCTCCAGCCCCCACTCCTTGTGCAGCCGGAGAGGAGCGAGGCAGCAGCTCCGCTAAGGGGATGCTGCAGTCCTGGATTCCTGCTCTCGGTGCCGTGCTGCCTGGCTGTGAAATGACGGCCGCTTCTCTCACTTCCAGGAATCTGTTCTTCCTGGAAGGTGAGTGGCTGTGCTCGCCCTCCTGGCGCAGCACAGCACAGACATGCACGCGCAGCCTGGATGCCAGGGCTGTTTCCAAGGAGTTGGCTGTGATAACACTCCAGGGGCTCTTCAGCAAGGTAGAATAATGGAAGTGAGATGTCGGGGGCGGGGTGGGGGGTGTTCTGGAAGAGCCCTGTGCTGTTTCTGATCCTTCGTGTGTCGTGGGGAAGGGGGCGTGTGGGGCTGCCTCAGAAAAAATCCCCCAGGGAGGGAGATGCAGAGACCTGCCCACTTCAGACGGGAGCCCTGCTGCGGGAGGGCACAGTAGGATGGGCACTGGGTGCCCGGACCCTTGCAGGTACCTTGGGTTACCCCCTTCCAGCCTACCCAGGACAGCTCTCAGGTTGCAGCTCCAGGTGCCTGTCCTGGCCCCAGCGCACAGCCCTGACCTGTCTCCTTGTTTGAAACATGTTTTTGTGACCTCTCCTTGCCGAGAGCAAGCGCCCACCTGCGGAGTGTGTAGCTCTGGGAGTGCACAGAGGTTTTGCGGGACTCTGGCGGCAGCTGATGGAGCAGCTACAGGGGGAGGGAGGAGCAGGTGGGCAGCTGCCCCGCGAGGGGAAAGGGAAGGGGGTTGGGAAGTGCTGCATCACCTTGGGGCACGGGAAGTAGTTCGCACCAGCAGCACTCCCCCCCCCCCCACACACACACACACACGTGCGCAGGCAGGGCCCTGCAACTTGGGAAGAGCAGGAGCCACCCCATGTGTGCTTGAGCCTGGAGGAGACGTGGACAATGGGTCTGGCCAAGGGCAAGGAGTCCAGCTGGCTCTGGATGGTGGTGTGTAGTCAGTTAACCCTGGCCCGTCCCTAGCCTGCCATGCCCCACGGCTGGACAAGGCCACAATGGGGCTGGGCACAGGCTTCCTCCAGAGAGCAGAGCAGCCCTCCTTGAGTGCCCTGCAGCCCTGGGCTGGAAGCACGCTGCCCCCAAATGCATGTTGAGGTGGGGGCCACACACCTGGGAGCCTGCTTCACGTCCATGCCTCAGATCATCCTTCCAGAGGCATGGAGCTCTCCATGGGGTGGGGACCAGGGGCTTCCCACCCCTTGATCCAGTGCGCTCTCACTCCCTGGCAGCCCCATGGGGTGGGAGTGGCTGCAGCTCACACCGGCACCCAGTCTGAGGTTGCGGTGTCCCCTCCCCAGGCTCTATGGGCTACTCGAGGGACTGGCTCCAGCCCGGCTCACCCGCCTTCCTGTTTCTTGTTCCCAAAGGTAGCGGGGATTCCTCTCTGGAGAAGGAGTTCGGCTCAGCAATCGTGGGACCCACGGTCAGCACCCCCAACAGCCAGCACTCGTCCCCCAGCCGTTCTCTGAGTGGTGAGTACTGCCCCCTGCTCTGAGCCTGGCCTGGAGTTCCCCCCTAACCAGCTCCCAGTGGGGCAGCTCTGGCTGTGGCCTGGCGTGCACTGTGCCCTGCAGGAGACATGCCTGCCCTGGTGCACTCACTCCCCAAGTAGGTACCACGTATGTGATCCCCAAGAGCCCCAGCAGCTGGTGCTGGACAAGCCAACTTCTGCTAAGGGTGGGGAGAGGCTGGTGGGTTGCTGCTTCCTTAATGGGAGTGGTCTTGGCTGTAGGGACACCTCCTGCTCCTCTTCCATCAGACCCTGGTGGGGCTGGGCTGGATCAGTGCACTTGGCAAGGGGTGGAGAGTGTGCATGTGTCCTGGATGCCTGGATTTTCTGCAGGAGTGTGTGTTTTAGCCATGCCAAGCTCTGGGACAGCCATGACGATCTGCTTTGCCCAGGACCTCCAGGCCCTGCACTGCAGGCAGAGGGTGAGGGTTAGTAGCTCCCAGGGCTGCTTCCAGAGGGCACTGGGGCCAGCAGTGTTGGCACTGCCCCTGGCTGCAATCGGGATGGCAGAGCACCCTCTGCCTCGCCTCCCGTTCAGCGTGGGCTTTTACTGCCAGGCCCAGTGGAGGAGACTCAGCTGCTCTAGGCTGGAAGGGACTCGGGGGCCCTGAGGCCAAGCCTGTACTCTCACCTGTTCAGCCTTCTCTCCAAGCCAGGCCAGGTCCCATCTCCCTCAATCCTGACCCTGCCTTCTGCTGTCTCTCAGGGATTACAGCCCAGGGACCAGCACCCACGGCAGCAGAGAGAGCTGCAGAGTCTCAGTGCTTCTGCCATCACAAAGCAGCCAGGTCCTGATGCTGTTCAGCTCTCCCCCAGGCCTGGGATCAAATCTTTCCCTCTCCAGGTTGTGGATGTGTATAAACCCAGGGCAGGCACAACTCCAAACACTCTCCAGGCGCTTGTAGCCCAAGTTCAGCCCGTTCCCCGTGACATGGCCATAAAACCTCATCAAAAATGCATCATGGTGACGTCATGCCAAGAAGGGTCACATTGTGCGAGGCTGGTGGAGATGCAGAGCTGCCAGCTGCGCCTCTGGCTTCATGGCTCAGGTTTCCTGGTGGCTGGCCCCGAGATGGCCCTGACACAGTGACTGGCCCCCGGCCCTGGCCATTGCTGAGCTAGGGCAGGCTAAACCCCAGGGGGGACTGGGATGCTGGGGCGGCTAGCTTTGTATGCTCTTCTCTTCCCCTCTGGATATCTGATCGACTCTTCTAAGGGGAGGGTCACAGAAACCCCCTGTGCAAAGCCTCACCCAGGGCAGAACTGACAGGCATAGCATCTCAAGTTTGGTACCTGGACCGACTGGCAGGGAAATACAGCTCCCTTCCCCTTTAACAGCAGGCCGCCGGTGACGGCCCTGCCTCTGATCTGACCTGACTGCACAGCTGGTTCATCCACCAAGCGCCAGGCCCCCGAGGGGCAGGACGGTTATATAACCCACTCCCCGGCAAGGCTGAGCTCCGCGGTGCGGAACAATGGCCATCGTCCCTCCCCCCACACAACCACCTCCGCCTGGGAAAACGGGTGCCTGGGACCAGGGAGTGAATGGAAGCACAGCCCACATCAGCGTCTGCCCCGCAGGAGGCTCTGATCCCTTTCTGCCTGCTCTGCCCTACCTCTTAGGGATGAAAGAGCCAGGACTCCTGGGTTCCACCTTGAGGCCTGCCACAGGATGTGCCCTCAACAGAGCTGCTTCCACGCTTTGTTCCTCCAGTAGAGCCCCCCTCACCCAGCCCACACCACCCAGCCCACAGACACTTGGCATTAGGATCACTGTGAAGGGGCAGCGGGCTAACTTCTGAGCGGCTTGTCCACTGCCTGCCCTCTCACATCTGGACAGCCCTGGCGCAGGACTAGGAGGCCTCCCATGTGCCTCGCACTGCCCTCCCCATGGCGGTGGGGCCGGGGAGCCCCAGAGCAGGGCCTGGATTCCCTGTGCTCTTGGCGGTGTGAGGTGGCACCTTGCTCTGACAAGCGGCTGGCGTTGCGGCTGTCCAGCTGCCGTGCCCTCGGGGCCTGTGTTGTCCAGCATTCCACAGATCGCTGGAATAGCTGGGAATGTAGGTCACAGCTCACGGCTCCTTCCCGCTTCCCAGCCCCAGCCGCCTGTGCTGTGGGAGTGAGCTGGGAGGCCACGCCATGCATGCGTGGACGTTGCTGGTGGGTGCTCAGGGGCAGCTAGAACCTGCCTGTGCTCCAGCCCCATGGACATCCTGTAGTGTCCGGCCCTTCCATGTGCCCTTCCCACACCCTCCTCCTGGCAGCTTTCAATGGCTCCATGGTACCTGCCCTGCAGCTGCTGGAGGACAGGCCCTCATTCCGTCCTCCTGCTCGGGCTCCTTCCAAGCCTCTGGGCACTTGCGTGGCCTCTTGGAGCCTTACTCTTTGCTGCCTCCAGCGCTAAGCTCCCTTGAACGTAGGGGAGAGATGAATTGCCCCATGGGCAGCCCTGGGTCCTGCCCAGTGGCAAAAGTAGCTCGCAGTCATCACTGCATTTCTTCCACATCTGCCTCCTTGAGGGCCTGTGCCCCATGGCCTTGCCAGGCGTGATCAGCCAGGCACATGCATGGTGCAAGCTCTGCTCCTGGCGCTCAGCCTCCCCGCTGCTGCGCTCCGTCCCCTCAGATGGCTTCTTAGGACAGCAAGGGGCTTGCTTGTCTCAGCTGGTTCTTTCCCTGCCTGGGGTTTTGCCCTGTGACATATGGGACCCCTTTAAGTTCTGCAGGCTGAGCCTGCCAGATTCACCTGTGGAATAGTGGGGGGCAGGTGGGGGAGGGTCCCTACAAGGCCCAATTGTCAGACCAGTTAACTCTTTTGTACCCATACTGCTTACCACAGTGAAGAGGAGGTGTCAGGTGTGCTTCTGATGGGGTTCTGTTCTTAATGCGCATGCCCCACCTTCTCCCTCCCAGCCTTACTCACACTTGTGTTCCCTTCCTGGCAGCAAACTCCATCAAGGTGGAGATGTACAGCGATGAGGAGACCAGCCGGCTGCTGGTGCAGGATGACCGGCTGCTGGACAAGGAGGACAGCGTTATTGTGGAGGACTCGCTCTCGGAGCCCCTGGGCTACTGCGATGGCAGCGGGCAAGAGCCACACTCCCCCGGCGGCATCCGCCTACCCAATGGCAAGCTCAAGTGTGACATCTGCGGCATGGTGTGCATCGGCCCCAACGTGCTCATGGTGCACAAGCGCAGCCACACGGGTGAGTAGGGTTGGGCCTGGGCCGGGGGGTGCCCAGGGTGGGGTGGGGGACCTTCAGCATGACCTCATGCGCAGCCCCTCTTGCAGGCGAGAGACCGTTCCACTGCAACCAGTGCGGCGCCTCCTTCACGCAGAAGGGCAACCTGCTGCGCCACATCAAACTCCACTCCGGCGAGAAGCCCTTCAAATGCCCCTTCTGCAACTATGCCTGCCGCCGGAGGGACGCACTCACCGGCCACCTCCGCACGCACTCGGGTAAGAGCAGCAGCCTGGCCGTCTCTGACCATGGCAGGGGCAGACGGTGATACAGGGGGAGAGTGTTGGACTGGGTGTTTCTAGAGTGATCTCTCCCATGTTCAGTAGAATCAGAGAAGGATTCTAGAAAAGTTGGGCTGGAAGGGACCTCCAGTCCAGCCCCTGCCTGAGACTGTCCCTGACATCCACCACTGTAGGTTCAGAGGTGCCGGAGGAATCATCTCCCACTGCTCTGTTTAACAGCCCTTAATAGATGGATCAGACATGAATTCACCTAGCCACTTGTTGTGCCTGGCTCTGTGCTCTGCCTCCACCCCCTTCTGTGACCGCAAGTTCCACAGGTTAACAACACGTTGCTTAAAAAAGTCTCTTTTCTTGTTTGTTTTTAATCTGTCACTTCCTAGTCGAAGCAGGTTCTGCCTGGTGCTAGTATTCTAGGACTTGGGGATCAACAGTTCCCTGTTCACTTGGTCTGCACCCTTCTTGATGTTCTAGACCTCCGTGCTGTCCCCCTCAGTCTTCTCCTCTCCAAATGGAAGAGTCCCAGCCTTTTTAGTCTCTCCTGGTCTGCTGACTGCTCCAGGCACCTGATCCTACTGGTGGTCCTTCCCGAGACCTTTCCTAGTTCTACTACTTCCTTTTGGAGATAGGAGGACCAGATCTGCGCTCAGTGTTCAAGACATGTGCATCTTGAGTCCTGGATCCCAGCACGTGGCACTGTCTAGGGGAGGAACTGCTGAACTGCTCAGCTCCTGATCAGCTGGGCACTGCAGGGAGGGGGTCTGGGCTGCCACCTGTCTTAGCTTCTCTCTTGCCCCTCAGTACCTAAAGCAGAGGAACAGAGGGCAACCCCCCGGTCTTGTCCATCTTGACTACTCCTGACTCCCTTCCCCAGGGCTGAGCACCTTGCAGCCCTCCTCAGCCCCCCACTGTGCTCTGGGTAGTATTGTCATCCCTAGCTCTATGGGTGGGGAAACTGAGGGCCAAAGAATGGGCCTTCTCAAGGGCATGGGGGAAGCTGGTGCCACAGTAAGGGATTGAACCCAATCTTTGAGCCTCAGGCCAGCCTCCCCCTCTCCTCTATCCCCATCATTGCAGCCAAGCCTGACTCTGGGCAGAGAGGCTTCCTCTGGGTCAGGGTGGTGAGCCCCACCAGTGGCTGTGAGAGCTCTCGCTTCGTTCAAGACCCAGTGGGTTGTGTCTGTCTTGAGCACGGGCTTTGCCTTTAGGGAAGGGGCTCTTCTGGCAGCACCCCCATGCCCAGTTGGTGGATATCACGCTGGCTCAGCTGGAATCCTGCCCCTGGCTCCCAGCCAGCAGAAACGAGCGCTGTGTCACGTATGTGTTTTCCACAGAATCTTCCTTGAACGTGGCCTTTGAGCTGGGGCTTTCCCCCATGAGGTAGCAGCTGGCAGAGGCAGTGGGTGGGAGGGAGATGTGCTGGGCTCTCTGAGCCATGATCACTTCCCCCCCCGGCGGTGGTCCTGCAGTGCCTGCAGGGGTTTAAAGTTCACTGGATAGAAGTGGGTTCTTGGCCTGCCGGCTCTGTCCCCATGCATGCTCCCAAAGAGAGGGCTGGAGAAGAATCCTCCTCCAGAGGCTCTTGTCTGGTCTCTGTGACAGTGGGCAACCACACCCATGCATGCTAGCAGGAGTGCACAAGGGTCACGTCTTCTTTGGTGTTCAGCATGGCTCAGAGCCGAGGCAACCAGATGTGACCACCAGCAAGTCACTTTGCAGTGGCCAACACTGACAGGTTCACCAAGCCCTTCTCCCAAGCATGCGGCAGGTTCGACAGCTCTGGCACCTGCTGAGTCCAGCTCCTCACTGCAGCTAGTCCAAAAATGTCAGAACTTTGTGGGGCTGATGACCTCTCCTCTCCCTCTTGCCAACTTGTCTCCTCTCCCCCCGCCACCCCAGTGGCTACGTCTTTGGCAAGGTACAAGGGATATCTCAGCCACTGAAGGTGCTGGGGACTCCTGCAGAGCAAGAAGCCCTGCCTAGGCCACAATCCACTGTATTTTCTCAGCAAGTTCAACCCAAGTGATTTCCCCCTGGGGTACAAGGAGCAACCTGCATCTTGGCACAAAGAGTAGCTTAGCAAAACGAAGCTGACTGATTCAACACCAGACTGGGTGTGAAGAGGAGTTGTAGTCACTCTCTCTGGGTTTGGCTGAAGTGGACAATGGAAGACCAAAGGCCTGGGGCTACCTGAATAGTGACAAAATGTGGAGAGAATCCTCTCCCCAGAAAATGCTCTCTGAGCAAAGACAAGGAGCCAGCGGCTGGAAAAGTAGCTCTGGCATTAGCAAGCCAGGCCTGTCTTGAAAGCCAGGGAGCAACGACAGCTTTCCCTGGCTGAGAGCTTGTTGCATCGCCTGGGCTCTGAGCCGCATGCCCCAAGGCATCCCAGCCTCTGAAGAGTCCTTCCATCGGAAGCAATCAGCATCAGCTGTCGCCTTCCCCCTTCACCCGCAGCTTCTCCCGGTTGTTCATGGTGACAGCTGGCACTAATGGCTCGAGCAGGTCCCACACATGGGCACAGGTCAGCAGGTCCCAACCATGCTCCAGCTCACAAGTCTCCATTTCCAAGTTATGGGGAAGAGTCACCGGCTGAGACACCAAGGTTTTTCCATTGTGGAGCAAAGCGCTTCAATGCCTGGCTGCAGGTCTTGTGTGCACTAGCCCCGCATCAGGAGCATCAAGGCCCCTGGCACAATTCACGACACAAAGTAAGGGCTTGAGCCCAGGTCAGAGGGGTGGACCTGGCACCTTCGACCTTCCTGTGCATTCAGGCTCCAGCATCTTGGCTCCCTGGGCTGCACTGGCTGACATCCTCTGACAAAGGGGGCTATCTCCAGGCCTCAGGAGCTGGTGGTAGAATGGCGAAGAAATAAGACAACCCCTGATCCCACATGAAACAGCATTGTCTTCATACGGCTAATTACCGAGACAGGCGCGTGCCCCAGCTGGATTTCATGCCCTAGCAAAGGTGTCTCTTTTGCCTTTGTGGGAAGCGGGGAGGAAGATGGGGGTGTTGGCAACGGCTCCCTGCCCCCGTCCTTTAACTAGAGGCCTGTGTGTTTCATGTGGTCCCCATGGGCCCATGCAAGCTTTCATCTCCTAGAGGCACTGCCCACAGGCACGCAGTATTAACACCCAGATCAAACGTGCCGCGCTGCAGAGATCAGACGCTGCAGCCCCCACACGGGACAGCTGTGCCTATCCCCAGAGGCCGCCCCCGGCACCAGTGCCAGCTGCTTCAGAGCCTGCCAGATAAATGAATCCGTAGCTCGCGTCCATGGGAGATCTGCTCTGTTCACTGGGGAACCTTGCAAAGGAAATTTCTCCTCTAAGTGTGGAACCAGGCTGCCTTGAGGGGTGCTGGGCACTTGGCAGAGCATTTAAACCCAGTCTCTGGATGAAGAGCTCTCCACAGAGGCATGGGAGCAACACAGGCCAGAGAGGCGAGGGCAGGAGCCAATGTCCACCAACCCTGCACAGCTGCTGATTGCTGTTGTGCTGGTTTCTCAGAGGGGTAAACTGAGGAACAAATAGAGATGTTTTATGAAGCACATCGGTGGCAGGCCTGAAGGGCCCCAGCCCACTTCCCATAAATGTGCCATGCTTCCCATTGGAGTGTAATTGAGTGTTGGGCTGACAGGGTCATCCAGGACAGCCATGGCAGGTTGCCAGAGCCCAGCGTGAGTGGCACTGAGCCTGCACAACGGCTCTGAACTCAGAACATACCCCCTGGCTCAGCGCGCTGATGGGGAGGCAGCCAGAATTTCCCTGTCACCCGAAAACCTTTTCTTGAAAACTGAAGGTTAAACCACAAGCAGTCACGAGAGAGACTGAAAAGCCCCCGGACCAGGTCTGAACACGGCAGGAAAACCCCAGAAGAGACCGTGGCCCAAAGGCGGCGGCTGTGACGCAGGCAGCTTCCGTGTCCCGTGAGCAGACATGTCTTTGTCCTGGTGTTGGTGAATCTGGCAACGGCTGTGGAGAATCCTCCAGGTATGTCCAGGATGAAGACTGCCAGAGCCTAGTAAATGCGGCCGGGCTCGGCACCGTGCCATTAGCCAGCTACGCATGGCCTCATCCCTGGACTGATCTCCCTTGCTCCTGTCTGGATGAAGGCCTGTGGGGTAGGACAGTGCTACCCTGGTTGAGCCCAATGCCCAGGGTCACCACCCTGATCTGTATGGTGAAGGAGAACAGAGCAAACCATCTCCGGAGACGACCAAACCCTCATGTGGGAAGCGCCGGCCCCATCCTCCGTGCAGCTGCCATCTGCTTGTCCTCGGGGCATCGTTGGAGGCTTTCCAGCAGCGGGTGAGAGGGGCCACTGCAGAGGCTCTTGGGGACCCTGTAAATGATGAGGGTTGCTTTTGAACATGGAGACCTGATCTGTTTGGCCCTGCCAGCAGCCCCAGGGACTGGAAACACTGACTGCCTCCTGCAGGAGAAGGTTCAGTGGCTGCTACCCTACCACGTCAGAAGGGCATCTAGCCTCCCTCAGCTGGCAGGGGGAATGGATAGAAGAGTGTGGTCCCAGGCCGGCTCGCACCTTCATCCTGCCTGGCCCCTTGGCAGCAGGCATGGGCTTGAGCAGCGCCCAGCCCTGGCTGAGTGGCAAGTGAGAATGGAGGTGGAAGCACTGGGAATTTCCAGCCCTGCCAGCGCTCACCTAGAGCGCTTGGGTCTGAAGCTGGACTCAGGGGCAGCCAGGATGGAAGTGCTGGAGACTGCAGGTGACAGGTCAAGGCTGGGTTGCAGAAGCTTAGCCTGGGGCAGCAGATGGAATTGGGGTGCAGGCTCTTGAAAGGGCGTGGGGGCATGGTGGCAAGGACTCCTGGGTTCCTGCCATGGGGAATGGTTTCTGTGTTAGCCCCACAGTGCAAGCAGAGTCTCCACCAAGGGCCAGAGCTGTCAGCAGGGAGTGTGCGACTGCTGGTAGTGGCTCTGATCCTCCCGTGACCAGTGTAGGCCCAACTGGCTCCTTGCTGAGCCTATTCCCCCAGCACTTGGCGCCCATGCTGCAGAGGTGCTGGCAAAGCAGCCGGGGACAACTTGGATGCGGGGTCTGGACTTTATGGCCGCGGTGTGTTTTCATGTCTTGCAGTCTCCTCCCCCACAGTCGGCAAGCCCTACAAGTGCAACTACTGCGGGCGCAGCTACAAGCAACAGAGCACGCTGGAGGAGCACAAGGAGCGCTGCCACAACTACCTGCAGAGCCTCAGCGCAGAGCCACAGGCGCTGGCCAGCCAGCCAGGTCAGTCTGCATTGGGTGGTGGGGGCTGCTGGCAGAGCCCAGGAACATGTGGCTCTGGGCTCCCAGCACCTGTTCACTGCTGCTGGAGCTTTTGCTCCGAGTCCCAGTACCTGCCCTGGAAAGAAAGCAGCGGCCCGGATCCTGGGAGTACAGACCTCCCTGCCTGGTGCGGTATCTGGGCATTGCTTGTCATGGTCCCCAGGAGTGGAGCTGCCGGGTCCCTGGGTTGGGGTGTAGCCGTGCCACCCCTGCCCTTGCCTTGGGCTGAGCAGCTTTCCCTTGTCTCGGCAGGCGACGATATGCGGGACCTGGAGATTGTGCCGGACTCCATGCTGCACCCGTCGGCCGACCGGCCCGCATTCATCGACCGGCTGGCCAACAGCCTCACCAAGCGCAAACGCTCAACCCCGCAGAAGTTTGTGGGTAAGGGGCTCCCTGGCATCGCCCCTGGGGCACCGGAGGGGGGAGAGGCCAAGCCAGGCTGGGCTGCCCTGCTCCTAGGCTGCACGGCACCTGCTTGGGTCCCCCAAGCACATCCCGGATCCCTCAGCCTCCACCTCACCCCACGTGGAACATGGCAGCTGCTCTGCACCACGGACACTCCCAGCTTGGACAGAGAGAACCAAAGGGTTCTCCTGTCAAATTGGCACAGGGGGGCATCTGTGGGGTGGGCAAGCACCAGCCCCACCAAGCCAGGACCCCTGAGAGCCACGTGGACCTCCAGGCTCTTGCCCAGAGCCGTGGCAGGGAGGGGGACTCTATGCTGCTTTCAACACAGATGGGAGGGAGCAGGAAACCTCACCTCCCTGGACATGCAGAGTCCCCTCAGCTCTGTACACAGGCTCTGGGGTCAGGCCAAAGCAGGTGCAGCCCCACTGCACCTCTGTGGCCTCCCTCAGTTTTTTTCGGGGGGTTCAGCCAAGCTCTGGGGGGGGGCCACAGTCTTGACACCATCTGCAGATGGTCATGGAGACCTGTCATGAGCCTCCTGACCTGGCTCCTTCCCCGCAGGGGAGAAGCAGATGCGCTTCAGCCTCTCAGACCTGCCCTTCGACGTGAACGCCGCCTTCGAAAAAGACGTGGAGATGGTGGCAGCACACCACCCCCTGGACCCCAGCTACGGCGGCTCGCTCTCCTTCGTGGGCAGTGAACACCTGCGCCCCCTCCGCCTGCCCCCCACAAACTGCATCTCGGAGGTCACGCCTGTCATCAGCTCCGTCTACACCCAGATCCAGCCCCTGCCCGGGCGGCTGGAGATCCCAGGGGGCCGCGAGGCCACCGAGGGCCACGATGACCTGCCTGATGGGGCGCCTGGCCTGTACCGAGGCCGTGACCTGGCTGCCTCACCCAGCAATGGCTGCCAGGATTCCACCGACACGGAGAGCAACCACGAGGAGCGGACAGGGCCACCACTGCCTGCGGGGCCCTGCGCCGGCAGCCGGCACAGCCCCGCCTACGCCAAAGAGGACCCCAAGGGGCCGGAGGGCGCCCCTGCCGCCCGGGGGACGCCCAGCTCAGCCAAAGACGTCCTGCGGGTGCTGAACGCAGACGGGGAGCAGGTGAAGGCCTTCAAGTGTGAGCACTGCCGCATCCTCTTCCTGGACCACGTCATGTTCACCATCCACATGGGCTGCCACGGCTTCAGAGACCCTTTCGAGTGCAACATCTGTGGCTACCATAGCCAGGACCGGTACGAGTTCTCCTCCCACATTGTGCGGGGTGAGCACAAAGTGGGTTAGCCCCGCCCCCAGCCCCCTGGACCCCCTCCCCCTGCCTCTAGCCCCGCCCCTGGCCCCTGTGATCCTCTCCCCCCACCCTAGCCCCTTCTCCCTCCCTCCCCTTGGGCATGGAACTGTTGGGTTTTTTTCCCCCTTTTCTACTCCTTTGCACTGACTTTGGCTACAAAATATTTAAAAACAAAAAAATTGGGAACTAAACAGCAGCAAGGGCCCGGGAGGGGGGAGTCCCACGCCCGCCTGTCCGCCCCCGGGGGCGCAGGCATCCAGTGGGCTTCTCCAAGCCTCCACCCTCATCTTTCCTCCCCCACTCAGCCCCTAGTTATTTATTAAGCTTTTCCTTTCTCTTTTTCCACTGCCCCCCCACGCCATTGTCCCCCCCCCGGAGCGCGCAGACCCCAAGCACAGGCTGCCATGGCACCCCCGGGAATGCCAGCTGCCCTGCTTCATGCCCTGCTTTCAGTCCAGAGCTGCCCCCAGGCCGCGAGAACCTCATATTAGGTGCTAAAGTAAATAGACCCTCCCCCTCCCTAACCCCCCTTCCAAAGGACAGGATGTCCCCGAGCCCCCAGCCCCAGCGGCAGCCTCCGTGTCCCCAGCACCTGGTGAGGTTTACAGTGCGTGGGACACAGACGGATTGCGCGGGCAAAGGGAGGCAGTGCAGGTGCCTGCCGGGCCTAGAGCCTCAGGGCCTTCCCAGAGGAGCCTGGCCAGCCCATGACCAGAGGAAGGGACCTGAGCCAGGAGCGTGGACGAGTCCGTGGGGCCCTGGCTTTGGTCTCTCCTCCCTGGTGGAACAGTTTGGTCCCTCCAGCTCGCACCCTAGCATTTCCCACTGCCACGTGGTCCAAAAGCTTCCTCTTTCCTCCATTGCTTCCTGGGAAGCACCCACCTGCCAGCCTTGCCCAGGGGCCCATGGGCTCCCTGCCTGTTGCAGGGTGAAAGCTTCCCCTTGCCTCTCTCCCCCCAGAGTCGCAGCCAGCCCCTCTCCACGCCAGAGGAGCTAAAGATGCTGCAGACAGGGAGGAGGGGTACCCTGGGCAGGGCCATGTAGGGGTTGGATCTGCCACCCCTGTGAGGCTGGGTGCACAGCACCAGCGCGTTTTTATAGCAAAAAATCCAAACCAACCCCCCACCCCCACCCCTGGGACTCGCACTGGGAACGTGCTACCACCCCCAGGGCTCAGTGCGTGAGCCCCAGTGTCTGTACCGCTCCCCCGCCGTGGGGCAAAGCCCCTATCCCAGGAGCGCGTGGGAGGGGCCAGCTCCCCCCTCGCCCCTCTCCGAGGCCCACGATGCATAAAAGCAACCACTCGGCAGCAGCCGCCACTGCTCCTCGAGGCTGAAACCAAAGGCTGTTCTTTTCTACGAACACAAACGGAACCACCTCACGTGGCAACGCCCGTTGCTCGCCCTTTCCTTCTTCTTGCTTTTTTGTTGACGCTGCGTCTGAGCCGGGGGCCAGGTGAGAGCCCGCGGGCGGCCCGGCTGCCCCAGTCTCCCCACACCCTCGCCGCCCGCGAGCTTCTTCCTGACCTCTTCGCAGCCCCCGCCCCAGGCCAGGACTTGCGTGCGCCACGGGCCACCTCTTGAGAGCGCTCGGTGCTGTGCGCCAGGCTGTCTCCGCCCGCCAGGACACCCTGTTTCTCTGGTCGCCATTGTCCGGCAGGAGAGAACTGGCCTCTCTCTGGAGCTGAGGGAGGCAGACATGGCCTGTTCAGGGCCAGAGGAACCGGATGCTGATCAAGATGAGGTAGGGCCAGCCTGGTAGCCAGAGGCTTCAGAGCCCTGCGCATCCATGCCTCCCAGGCCTCAGCCCAACCCTCATGCCCCGGCTCCGGTGTTGAGCCGGGCTCCCGAACATCCCTGGAAAGAGCTGCTTTCAGCACGCAACCTGCATGGAGTGGTCCCGAGCGCAGAGGCCCAGTTGGCTGGACCCAGCGCAGACCTATGCAACATCTTCGAGCCTGCCGGGGTGTCCCGGGTGGTGCCAGCTCCAGTGGCTTTCCAAAACGAAGCAATAAAAGGCAAAACAGATGTGCAGTTCTCAACAGGTCTTCGTGAGCCGAACCCCTGCTGGGCCCAGCCCCGAGGAACCGCCTGCAGGCCACAGCCTGGCCTTTGCCAGCTCTGACTGGAGTCGGCGAGGCCCCCAGCGAAAGGTGGGTTGTGGCTGAGAACCAGTGTCTCGCCCGGCCGCTGTGCTGTTCTCTCCAGTCTGCTCCAAATCCCATCCTGTGGCCCTGGGTCACATCCACGCTCCCACTGGCGGCCAGAGGACCAATGAGCTCACTGTGACCACGTCCGCTGCGCGGCGAGAGGGTCCATTTGGTGCGACACGCGGCTGCCCCCGCCACCCAACTGTTACCACCAGGGACCGTGGGCCCGGAGCAGATGTGCTGATCATGAAGAAGCCCCAGATCCCCCTTCCCCTCAGAGAGCCGAGATGAACACAGAAACCCCAAGGGGTTTGGAAGGAAAATACGGAAGTTCTGACATTTCAAAAAGCCGCTTTTCTCCGTCTCTTTTTTCTTCCCCCCACTCCCCCTCGCCCACCCCATGAAGAGTCTGAAACCAAGGTAGGAATTTTGTAAAACTCCAGGTCGCTTTACCGTGTAAATATCTCTATATTTTTTAATCAGATGTATGAAGAACAAAACCGACGATGTGCAATACGCCGACCCCCCTCTGGTTACGACTCCTCCCTTCTTTCTAACGAGTTTTCATTTGTATATCGTTAATGGATTTGCTGTTGTCTTTGTTTTTTCCCCTTTTTTGGTGAGGTTAGACTCGCTTTTAAAAACAACCCTTCCCGCCCCACCCCAACAAACTTACCGCAGAAGCTTTTTGTATCTGTAATATATTGTAAGTAATTATTTGTGTAATGGAGATATACTACTGTAAGTTTTGTACTGTACTGGCTGAAGGTCTGTTATAAATAAACATGAGTAATTTAACGCCCTGGCTGCTTCAGCCTGAACTGCCAGCCATCTCTCAGCCGGAACCCGGGCAAGGCTGGTTGGTCTCCAGAGTAAGATCAGCCCAACCCCGGGGGAGGGAGGAGGCAGCACCCCCATTGCACAGAAAGGCAACTGAGGCCTAAAGAGGCGATGGCTCCAGCAGAGAGTGTGAGGACCCGTGTCCTTAGGGCCGTTGTCCTGTAGCCCGAGACTTGCAGAGTCCTGACCAGCGCTGGCTGGTTCGTAGGGATGGCAGCCCTGGGGCTGCTCTTGGTTCATAGGATCATAGACCATGAGGGCTGGAAGGGACCTCGGGAGGTCACGTCTCATCCAACCCCTGCTCAAACAGGACCGCTTCTCAGCCTCATGGGCTCAGAGCAAGCATAATCCTATGCTAACCTGGCAAAGGAAATACCGTGACCGCTGACGCGGTCTTCCTAGCTGCACCCAGGGAAGACCGCTCTCCTGGCATGGGCATAGTACCTGCCAAGGTCATGTTTAGTAAATCTCCCACTTAGCTGCTGGAATGGGAAGGTCTCGGCTTTATGCCCACTTTATGGAAAGGGGATATTTCTCCCTAGCTTGCTTCTGGGGTCTTATGGCTAAGGGCAAGAGAAACTCGGGGGCATCCGAACCCCAAGCCTTCAGGCTTGTAGCTGTCATTCCTCTGGGCAGCAACATGGGAGCTCCTGAGCTGGGACCCACGTGGCCCCGTGGCTCACAGCACTCTCAGCCTCTGCAGACGAGACGGATATGGGCCTGCGGGGGGGAAGCGACTCGCTCATGCCTGAGCCCCAGGTCTCAGGGTTATCTTGAACCCCCTTTTAGCTGTGGCAGGGAGAACAGTGGCAGGGGATAAGAGGCCAGACCCCTACCTCTTGTCCTCGTCTGCCCCCACCGCTGCTGCACCCTGCCCACCTGCCACGGTGGCTCCATGGCGCACGGCTGGGCTGGCAGAGCCACGAGTGATGTGCCGCTCTCCCAGACTGTCAGAGCCTGATCGGGGTGGGATCCGCGAGTTGTCTTCCAGCAGGGGCCTGCCCATTTCCCCAGGGTTTCACCCTGCTAGGACGCACTTAGTGGTTCTTGGTCGAGCCTCCACCCTGCGCCTGGGACCTGCTCACCCCAGGGGGAGGAGCGGAAACTGCTGCCTGCAGGGAAGCTCCTGGCCAAGGCAGGGATGGCTTAAGGCTCGGGGCGGTTGGTGCTTTCAGGCACTGGTGGTGGGTGCTGTGGAGGCGTCAAGAGGCTGGGAGGAGAAGGGCAAGGGGCGGGCAGCAGATGGGCATCAGCACCCACCATTTCCAGCAAGCCGCAGCTTTGGGGACCCCAAACTGGGGGGGAGGCAGCTTTGGGCTGAAGGTCTCATTTGTCTCCCCATCGTCCCCCTGAGAGACCCTGACAGTCACCCCCTCCCTTGTGCGGCGGGGAGTGTCACTAGGGTCGTGGGGGGTAGTAGTGCACCCCCCCTCCCTTGGGGCACATGGGGCCGGGGGGGAATCTGCACCCTCCCAGGGCTTCTATATGGGGGGGTTTAGAGTTAGCACTCCTGAGCCCCCGCCAGTACCACGTGTCTCCGGAGGGAGGCGGGGGGACTACATCCCCCATCATGCCGCGGGGGGCGCTTCCGGGGTGCGTTACGTACCCCCACGCCAGGCTGTCGCGGAGTCTATCTTCCCCTCGCGGGACGTCAGATCCCTCCGCCGGCGCCGCTCAAATAGTCCGTCCCGCCCAGGGGCACGAAACCCCCCTCCCCATTTCCCCCCAGTGGCGCGCGCGCGCGCGCGTGTGTGTCGGGGGGGTCCTTACTTTGGCGGGGGGGGCCGCAGGCGGGGGGGCAGCTCCGGAGGCCGGCGGAGGGATACCAGGGAGCCGAGGCGAGGTATATAAGAACCGCGTGACGGTAGCCGGCTCCTCTTTCTTTTCCTCGGCGGCAAGATGGTGGGTAGCGGCGCGGCGCGGGGTGGGGGGGGCCGTAGGACCGGGGCGGCATCTGGGGCCGGGGGGGCGGGGACTGACACGGGGTGGGGGGGCGACGCCCCGCTCCTGACCCCCTCCCCCCGCAGACGCGGAAGAGGCGCAACAACGGGCGCGCCAAGAAGGGGCGCGGGCACGTGCAGCCCATCCGCTGCACCAACTGCGCGCGCTGCGTGCCCAAGGACAAGGCCATCAAGAAGTTCGTCATCCGCAACATTGTGGAGGCCGCGGCCGTGCGCGACATCTCCGAGGCCTCCGTCTTCGACTGTGAGTGCGGGGGGGGGCGAGGGCTGCTGCGGCTCCGCTTTCTGCTCCGCCGCCGCAGAAGGAGCAGCGGGTCTCCTGCTCTGCTTCTCCTCCTGGGTCGCCCTCCCTGCTGTGCTTTCTGCTCCCTGCTCTGATTTGCTGCTCTGCTTGCTGCTCCTTTACAAATCGGGCACCGAGGGGGAAGAACAGCAGCAGATCTGCCTCTGCCCCCGCCCCCTTCTTCCTGATTGGTGCTATGCTTTCCTGTGCCGGTTGCTATTCTGCTCTGCTTTCTGCTCCCTGTCATGATCAGGCCAGAAGTAGAAGCTAAGAGCAGCAGATTCCTGCTCTGGCCCCACCTGATCCACCCCCTCCTCCATCCTGATAGGGGCTCTGCACCCCATTCCCATTCTGCTTTCTGCTCCCTGCCCTTGCCTCCCTCCTGCTTCCGGTGGTGAGATGCTGGAGGTGGGGGGGCACCTAAAGCCAGGTACAGAGCAGAAAGAAGAGGAGCAGGTCCCTTGCTGTGCTTCCTCCCCAAGGTCTCCTTAATCTTCCTTCTGCTCCCTGGCCTCTTGTCCTCATCTGGCAAGGAGCAGAAAAAAGCAGCAGATCCCCTGCTCTGCCTCCTTCCTAGTCTGCTTTCTGCTGTCTGTCCTGGGCTCCTTTCCTGATTTGGTCTTCATTCTGCTCCCTACCTGAAAATCTCCTACTCTGGGCCCCTTCCCTGATCTGCTTTCTGCTCCACTTCCTGCCCTGGGCTCCTTCCCTGATCCACTTCCTGTCCTGATCTACTGCTCTGCTCTTTTGCTCCCTGCCCTGCTCTGACTTTGCACCATGCACAGAGGAGGCAGAGGCAGAACAGGGATGGGTCTAGGGCTCTTCTGCTCCCCAAGGCTGGCTGGTGGAGGTGCCCATCTCACCCGTGATTGCACCTTACTAATTTGGGGGGGGGTCTGTCTCTGGCTGCTTGCAGTCAAGTCAGGTGGGCTCTCACTGGGGAGAGAGACACTCCCACTGCCCCAGCAACCCCTGCTCTTTCATGGGGGCTCCCTGGGGTGCTCCCCCCTGCTGGACACATCCAGGACGGAGGGTGCAGTGCTGGCAGGCTGGGATATGAGGAGTGATGCCCCCCCCTCCCCTCTCCCCCAGCATATGTGCTGCCCAAGCTCTACGTGAAGCTGCACTACTGCGTCAGCTGCGCCATCCACAGCAAGGTGGTGAGGAACCGCTCCCGTGAAGCCCGCAAGGACCGCACACCCCCACCCCGCTTCCGTCCCGCAGTAAGTGGTGCCTGCAGGCTGGGGGGATGGCTGGCCTGGGGGCAGGGGTGATAGGAAAGGGGTGCTGTCCCTAGGGACTCTGTGCCACTGTCGAGGTGGTCTTGGGTGCTGTCGGGCTCTGTCTAACCTCATTCTCTGCTTTCTCTCGCAGGGTGCTGCTCCCCGGCCCCCACCCAAGCCCATGTAAGGAGTTGGTGCTGGAGCTGGAGATCTACCATGGATTAATAAATGAGTTAAACTTGTTGTCTGTGTGTGCTGGTGTGTGTGCTGGGGATGGAAGCTGAGCTCGTTCTAGTGGGCTGGGCAGGAAGGGGGAGGTGGGAGGAGGCTGTCACTTCCTACTGCTTACAGAGCTCAGGCATGGGGTCCTGCGAGGCTCCAGGGCACCGTGCTGTGGGGGCTCGATGCTGGGTGCAGGCCTAGGAGGGACAGGGAACGTGCCGGCACGTCCTCCTGCGCGGCTGAGCCCGAGGCTGCCTCCCGGCTCCTAGCGCCATGTGCTCCGGCCGGCCGGCTGCAGCGCCGCCGACGGCCACGGGGGGGCGTCTGGCCGAGTCCGCAGGTGCGAGACCCCGGCTCCGGCTCCGGCTCCGGCTCGCTGGTTTAGGGGTGGCTGCTGGGCGCTCCGGCTGGCCCCGCTCCGAGCGCCCCCCGAAACTGACTCCCGGGGTCGCAGCCGCCCGCGCTGACCTCCTCTCCCGCTCTTGACTGTGCCCCTTGTTCTGCCACCCACTGTCGAGGCGGTGCCGGCCAAGCCTTGCCCCCGCAGGCTCCGGGGCCCCGGGAGGGAGGCAGGGCTCCTGAGGCTGGGACCTGCCCCCTCCCAGCTCCCTAGGCGCGACTCCGCTTTCCCCGGGCCCGGGGGGACGATCCCAGCTCCGCGTTCCTGCGCGCCCGGGCGGGTTCCGCGCGCCCCGATTGGCTGCGAGCGGCAGCCAATGAGCGCCGGGGGGAGCGACTCCTTGAATGAAGCGTGTGTAAGTCGGGCCGGGTGTCCGCTCCGGGCCGAGCCGAACCGGGCCGGGCCATGCGGGTCGCCGCGCTCCCCCTGCTCCTCGTCCTCGTCCTCGGCTGGGGCCCGGCACCCAGCGCGGCGCAAGCAGGTGAGTCCCGATCCCGGCCCCGATCACCCGGATCCCAATCCCGGGAATCCCGATCCCAGGACTCCCGCCCGGGCCCCGGGAAGTGCGGGACCGCCGAGGCGGGCAGCTCGGGGCGGTCCTGCCGCCTGCACCTGCTCGGGCCCGGCTGCGCGTGTGGCGGGATCCCCTTGGACCCCCCGGAGCCGGGCAGAGCCGCTGCCCCGCAACCCGCGCACCCGCTCCGGGGCGCTGCCCCCCGAGCCAGCCCCGGGCACTTGCTACGGATGCTTCCTGGGGGAGGGGGTCAGCTCCCCCCGCCGCCTGCCTCAGTTTCCCCGGGTTAATGTTTCCGGGACGCGTGGACTTTGGGCTGGGAGCTGAGCTCCTTATCGCTGCCGCGGGGCCTCGCCCGAGCTGCTCCCAGCCCAGGAGCGCGGCTGGCCCGGGCGTGCCCCCCCTCCCCCCCGCGTCCCCGGCGGGCCCCGGACCGGGCTGCTCCCACCGGGCCGGGGCCGGGGCCGGGGGGGCCGCACCTGTGCCCCCGCGCAGCTGTGGCGCTAAGTTTAGGCCCCGGCTGGAGCGGGCCCGGCCCCGCACCTGCCGCCGCCCCCCGTCCCGCACCGGGGCCGCGCCAGGCTCTGCCGGGGCGTGCGTGTGCCCCGCAGTGTGCGTGCCCCGCAGTGCGTGTCCTGCTGCCCCTGTGCCCATACAGGTGTCCCCGCTCGAGTGTGCGTGTGCCTCGGGCTGTGCGTGTGTGCGCGCGTGTCCTGGTGTCTCTCCACACGCTTGTGTCCCTGCCTGTGTCCGCGCTCGTCACACTACCCCCGTGTCCGTGTGCGTGCGTGTGTGCGCGCGCGCGCGCGTCCCCCGTGCACCTGCGTGTGTCTCGGCACCCCGCGCGCGTGTGCCCGTGTGTTTACGTGTGTGGTTTGTCCCCGTCGGGCGCGGCCGTTGCGGGGCGTGGCGGGGTCACGGCCAAGGGCGGCTCCCCCCCACGGGCTCCGCGCGGGTCCCGGGGGAAACTGAGGCACGCAGCGCTCCGGCCGGGGCCCCCCCACCCCCGCCCTGCCCCCCCACTTCGCCCCGCTCTGTGGCGCTTTGTTCGCGGCCGGAGCCGGCACAACCGGGCCATTGTGCGGCCAGGCCGCGCGGAGCTGGGGGGGCCGGGGGTCGTGACCCCCTGCCCGGGGCGATTGCAGCCCCCCTCCCCGCGGCCCAGCCCGGGAATGCAAGGGGGGGGCAGCCGGGACGCCTGGGATCTATTCCTAGCCGGGGGCGGGGGGCGGCTGCTATTTCCAACTTTGCTGGGGGTGGGGCAGGACTCCTCGGTTCCTCCTTTCCCTCTGGGAGGGGAGTGGGGGCTAGTGGTTAAAGGGCAGGGGGCGGGTGCCGGGACCCCTGGATTCAGATTCCTTTGCTGCCTCCCCGCTGCCTCAGTTTCCCCCTTAAGAAGCGGCTCCCTCTGCTCCCCTCCCCCTGTGCCCCAGCCCCCCCATCCCCCAGCCCCAGCCAGGGTCGGCTGCATGCCGCAGATACCAGCCGGGTTCCCTGCATGCCTCCCCGCCGGGCCGGCTCCGACCCCAGCACAGCTGGGACTGGCCAGGGCCCGGGCTGTGGGTCAGGACTGAGGGGCACTGGCAGGGCTGAGGGGCAGGGGGGTGCAGGGTGGAAGTGAGGGGTAGGGGGGCGCAGGGTGGAAGTGAGGGGCACCGGCAGGACTGAGGGAGGCAGGGGGCCGTGGAGTGGAAGCGAGGGGCACTGGCAGGGCTGAGGGGCAGGGGGGTGTGGGGTGGA
>JAGPOW010001205.1:0-15151 GCA_030014935.1 Caiman crocodilus | reverse complement strand
CTCCGGCTCCGGCTCCGGCTCCAACTCAAGTCCTGCCCCTGGCCCGGGCGCTGCTTCAGGGGAGGAAGACACGGGTGAGCCGAGCCTGGCCGTGCCCCCTTTTGGGGAGGGGAGCGATGCTCCTTTACTGGCCGTGCTCCTGGGTTTAATAGGTCTTCTTCGGAGCTCCGCCCCTTGGGTCACAGCTCCACCCCTTTGGAGAAACGCCATGCCCATTTGAGGCAAAGCCCCACCTCTGAGTGAAACCATGCTGCTTTGAATTGCCCACCCGGTTCGGGAAAAGCTCCGCCCCCTGGGTGAAACAAGCCCCCGTTGGAGCTCCGCCCACTTGGGGTGAAGCCCTTCGGGTAAACACCATGCCCCCTTTAGGCAAAGCCCCGCCCCCTAAGTGAAACTGGGACCCCGTTGTCACACACTCCAACCCCTTGGGGTGAAGCTCCACCCCTTTTGGCACAGCCACGCCCCCAGTGAAGCTCGCCCCTTCGCATGGAGCCACGCCCTCTTATGGTCAAGCCCTGCCCCCTCTGGGTGAAGCCCCCTCCCCTTTTTAGAGCTCCGTCTCCTCCCTGGCCAGGCCCACCCACCTAGTCACTTAGGGGTGGGGCCATACTCTGAGAGGCGGGGCTACACAGTTAAGGGCGGAGCTACTTACACTTTCTCTTGCGCCAGGCAGCCAATAGCAGGAGGACAAGCAGGGCGACCGCGACCAGGACAGCCAGCAGCACCAGCAGCACCAGCGGGGTTGCGGCACCCCCTGCGGGGAAGGAGGGGGCTCACAGAGGGTCTTGCGGGGCGGGGGCGCAGGATGGGGGACGGCCCGTACCTGTGACCTCTGGTGACAGCATCCTGCCCAGGGAGGCATCAGATGTGGGGCGAGAGGGAGCCTGTGGGGCAGTAAAGCAGGTGGGGAAACCCCCGTGTCCTGGCTCCCCCCCCCCCGAGAACCCAGGCGTCTGGCCCCCCTCTGTCCTACCTCCGCATGGGGCTGAGGGCTGCTCGGGGGGGTCCTCACGCTGTTCGTTGCAGTCTCCTGGCTGGGGGCAGGACATGGGATGAGGGTGCAATTCCCCCACCCCACTATTAGGGTCCCCCCAGAGCCAGAGGGGGGCTGTGGGGGGTCACCCAGAAGGGGAGGGGGTGGGGAGCTTTGCTTACAGGAGCCCCCAAAACTGGAGGAAGGTAGATCTGGGTGGGGCTATGGGGAGGGGTATTAACCCACCCAACCTTCCTTATTGCCCCCCAGTTCCCCAACACCCCCCGTTGCCCCCCCTCCCCAGTACCCTCTCTTGCCCCCAGCACCTCTCTCACCTGGGCTGGCACCAGAGGAAGCTCCCATTATTGGAGGTGCCTGTGGGGCAGGGCTGGGTTGGGGGCATGTACCTGCCCCCCCCATCCCGGTGCCCACAGTTCACAGTGAACTCGTAGCCTGCAGGGGGTGGGAGGAGAGCGGGAGTAGGATGGCTGACCCCCCGGAGACCCCACGCCACAGCCCCCCCAAGGTCCACAGGACATAGGGTGGTGGGTTGAGGGCTGGGGTATGGGGGGTATAGGGCTGATGTACAGTGGGGCTGGGATATAGAACGGGTGTATGGGGTATGTGAGGGCTGGTATATGGGGTAGCATGTGGACTATAGGGTCTGGGATGGGATATATGGCTGATATATGGGGGCTGGGATATGGTGGTATAGATATATGGTGAGGCTGGTACATGGATAATATGTATAAAGTATGGGGGTATATAGAGTATATGGAGCATATATGGTTGATGTTATGGGGGCTTATATGTAGGGGGTTTATAGCTAATGCATGATGGGCTGCTATACCAGGGTAGTATATGGGGATATGTGGGGTATATGAGGGCTGGTTTATGGGGGTAGTTTATAGAAGGTATATGGTTGGTATATAGGGAGTAGACAAGATAATATGGAGGGTATATGGCTAATGCAAAGGGGGACTGGGATACGGGGGTGGTACATGGAGGGTATATATGCCCTCGCTTCCCCCCGGCCCCCCTCACCAATCAGGGGCAGGAGGCGTGCATACTGCTTCGCACACCTCTCGCACTTGTGCTGCTTTTTGTCCCAGAAGTCCTCGGCACGGCACCGTTCCGATCGCGTCCGCGGTGTCGGCTGCTTGGCTACGGGCAGCAGTGACATCTGGCTGTGCGGAGGGCGGTCAGGCAGGGATCAGCCCCCCACCAGGACAGGCAGAGGGTTAGGGTTAGGGTCTGCCTTCCAGGGGGCACAGCATTGTCTGGGGGAGCTTCGAACCTGTGTCTCGAGGAGAGGGAAGAGGGGCAGGGCCCTCAGGTCCCCGGGAGGTCACGTTCAAGGGGGCAGCGCTGTTGGGTGGATTGGGGAGGCGGGATGGGAGAGCAGGGATCCAGCAACCTCCCTCCCCCATGCACACACACGTCCTTCTATCTGCCTGTCCATCCACATCCATCTATCTCCGTCTGTCCATCTCTTCAACCATCTGTCTGATCCATTTGTCAGTCCATCTCCCTGTCTGTCTGTGCATCCATCCATCATCCATCGCCAAATAGACCCTTTATAAATCCATCCATCTGTATTTCCATCTCTTCATTTGTCTGTCTTAGCTATCCATCTGTCTGTCCACCTCTCTGGTTACTCACCTATTCATCTATCATCCATCCGCCTATCCATTTCTACAGCCATCTCATCTCTCCACCTATTCTGTCTGTGTATCCATCCATCCATCCATCTTAGCTATCCATCTTTCCAGCTATCCATTTCTTCTTTTATCCATCCACTCATCCTATCTATCCATCTTCCTACCTATCTCTCCACCTGCTCTGTGTATCCATCCATCCATCCGTTTGTCTGTCCATCTATTTATCCATCCATCCATTTATTCACCTATATATATGTCTTAGCTATCCATCAGTCTATCCCTGTCCATCTGCCTGCTCGTTCATCCATTCACCTACCAATTTATCCATCCCTCTCCATCCATAACCCACACCCCTCTCTCTTTCCTCTCCTCCATCATTTCCCCTATTTCACCCCCTTCCCAGCGCCCCACCGCTGTACCATCTCCAGCCATGCAGCACCCATCCGTCCATGCATGTCTGTCAGGTAATCGCAGCCCCCCTCTACCCTCCCAGCTTCCTGCCACACACTCCTCCCACGCTGGTGCTTCCTGGCTATGATGCGCCCAGCTCTGTGGTGGTGGCAGCTTCCTAGAACGGCCCTCAGGCCAGGCTCTGGGGTGCAGCAGGGGAGGGGGAACAGCTGCGTGGAAGATGCCCTGCTGTGCCCAGCTCTGGGGTGCCGCGGGTGCGTAAAACACTCTTGGGGACAGGTCCCTTTTAGTTGGCCCCATTAATGAATAACGAGGGTGGACAGCCACTAGGGGTCAATCCAGGCCTGCACCTAGAGGGTTTGTGGGCTCCCCATGAGCACCTTTGAATCTCTAGGTGCTGGGGATCTATCTAGACCTGTGTCTAGGGGGTTTGTGGGCTCTTCGTGGACACCTCCAGTCCAGGAGAGGCTGGATAGTCCCTGGGGGCCAATCTAGCTCTACACCTAGGTTTGTGGGCTCCTTGGACACCTCCAGTGCGGGAGAGGGTAGATGAAGGTTGATCTAGGCCTGCATCCTGGGGAGACTGTTGAGGGTGATTGAGGCACCGGCTCAGGGTTTCCCTGGCTTTTGGACTTCCGTAACAGAGAAACAGAGTTTTCTCTTGCTGCTCCTCTCCACCCGCTCCCCACTGGCTCTTGTCTCCCATGCCCACGTACCTCAGTGACCTGCCACCACGAGACGGGGCACGAAGGGAGTCTGCACTCAGGGGAACTGCAAGCAGCAGATATGGCGCAGACTCACGGGCCCATTTCCTTTTGCTTGGGACTCGGATGGTGCACGTGACGTAAATCTATGGTTTCCAGGAAGGGGACTGGACTGGGGAGGAGAGATGCTAAGAACAGCTGGATCAGGGGAAGGAGCCAGGATCCAACCCAGAAGACCCTGGCTGGAGGCCGGGGTGATTTAGACGCATCAGATCCTGCTCGGAGTGGAGCAGCTGTGCTGAGATCTTGGGGCCAAGATGCAGCCATCTCTGTGGTGCAGCAGCTGGGAACTGCATAGAACTTCCACAGGGTTGGATAGGCCCAGGCCTGCATTGCAGCCAGCTCTGGGGTGGGGCAGCTGCTCTGGAGTGCAACGGCAGCATAGAACAGAGAGCAGGGAGGGCTGAGATGCAGCCAGCTTTGGGGCAGACCAGCTGTGCAGATGCCTTGGTTCCAAGATCCAGCCAGCTCTGGGGTGGAGCAGCTGGGGAACAGAGATATAGAACACCCTCCTGGGCTACGTTGCCCAATTCAGTCAGCTCTGGGGGTGGAATATAGCTGCATATAATAGCACCCTTCCCCCCTACCCAACCATAAGAGCAGGATGGTCTCCATGCCCAGCTCTGGGTTGGAGCCCAGGCTCTGCCCCCTCTGTGGGGCTGCTTCCTGCCTGCTGGGGGCCAGTGAGAAACCTCTACTGGTGTCCAGGTCGGGGAGGATAAGCTCTACGAGGTATAAGCAGGAGTTGAAGGATGGGACAGAGGGGTGTTGAACCCTAGCCCCTGAAGATGCAGCCAGCTCTGGGGTGGAGCAGCTGGGAGGGCTGCATAGAACACCTACCAGGGAGGCAGGCAGTGTGGCTTAACTCAGAGATGCAGCCAGCTCTGTGGTGGAGCAGGTTGACTATAACACTTCCAGGGCAGAAGAGCCCGGTGGGGGAAGCACTGCAAATAAGGAGATCTCTGGGTCCAGATCCAGTCTTCCCCTCAGCTGGTGTGGGGGGAATGGTGGCAGGGTGATGTTACATTTGGCCAATGCCCAGCTGCCCTGCCCAAGCTGACTGCATTGGTCGGGGGGGGTTGGCTTCCTGTGTAGCTGGCAGGGCACAGCTTCTGCCTGGGGGCTTCTGGTAGGGGGAGGGATGGGAGAGTGTGTGGGAACAGATGTATAGAAGGATGGAAGAAAGTGTATGGAGATGGAGGGATGGATTCATAAACTGGAAGGCCAGAAGGGACCTCACAAGATCATTGGGTCCAGGCCCCCTGCACCTAGCAGGAAAGATAACTGGGGGTCAGGCGACTGCCACCAAGGTGACCATCCAGTCTCCTCTTGAAGATGTCTAGGGTAGATGATTGCATCACCTCTGGAGGGAGCTTATTCCAGTCTGGACACCCTAGCTGTGAAGTTTTTCTTGATGTTGAGCCTGAATCAATCTTCCAGGATTTTGTGGCCATTACTCCTGGTTTTCCCTTCAGCTGCGCTGGGGAACAGTTACTCACCGAGCCCCTGATATATTCCCTAGTGTAGCGGTAACTTGCTACTAGGTCCCCTCTCAGCCATCTCTTTTCCTCTGGCAGAAGAGTCCAAGATCCCTCAGCCTTTCCTCATATGACTTGCCATGTAAGACTCTGACCATATGTGCGGCTCTTCTCTGGACTGTCTCAAGCTTGTCCATGACCTCATTGAAGTGTGGTGCCCAGACCTGGACGCAGCACTCCAGCTGCGGTCTCACCAGTGCTGAATAGAGCAGAATCACCTCCCTGGTTTTGCTGAAGACGCATGGGTTGATGCATGCCAGAGTATTATTTGCCCTACTGGCTACAGCATTGCACTGCCAGCTCATGTTCATCCTGCAGTCTATTATTACCCCCAGGTCCCTTTCATTTGTGGTGCTGGGCAGTTTGGTGCCACCAAGCCTGTAGGTGTGTTGGGGTTGCTCATCCCAAAGTAGAACACTTGACATTTCTCAACATTCAACTTCACCAGATTCCAATCTGCCCAACTTTCCAACTTGTCTAGATCCGCCTGTAACTGTAGCCTACCTTCAAGTATGACCGCACTTCACCGTAACTTGCTGTCGTCCCTGAACTTGGGCAGCGAGCTCTTCACCCCACATCCAAATTGTAAATAATGTTGAAAAGTACTGGACCAAGCACTGACCCCGGCAGGACGCCACTGCCCACTTCTCGCCAGGATGACACCAATCCGTTCACTACGACTCTGGGTCCTACCCTGCAGCCAGTTTCTCACCCACCGGACTGTCTTGGAGTTAAGTCCACAATCCTACCATTTTCTTGGAGGACACTGTGGGATACCAGATCAAAGGCCTTTTGGAAGTCGAGGTATACAATGTCAACCTGCTCTCTCATGTCCAGGTGGCGAGTTACCTGGTCAGAGAAGGAGATGAGACTGGTACAGTAAGACCTGCCTGTGACAAAGCCATGCTGGCTGTCATTCAGGATCTTACCTTCTGGATGCAAGAAAGCATATGGGGATAGATGGATGAAAGAATATATACAGATGAACAGATAGAAGAGGGAATGGATGCAAGAGTGTACAAAGGGTGGACAGAAGAATGGGTAGAGGGAGAGATGGACGGAAGAACAAATGGGGATGGATGGAAGTGTGTATGGGGACGGATAGGAGAGAAGATAGATGGACAGAAGGGGTGGATGGAAGGAAAAGCATGGTGATAGCAGAACGTATAAGGACGGAGGGATAAAACAGTCGAATGGATAGGTAGAAGGGGTGGATGGAAGAAGGGGGACGCATAACGATGGCTGGAAAAGCACACAGGGATGGAGAAAGTGATGGAGCAGCTGGGGATGGACGGAGGAGTAGAAGAGCGCACGGGGACGGAGGGCAGCGTGTATCGGGATGGGTGGACAGACGAGCGGAGGGACGGAAGAGCGTGGGGGCAGAAAGATGGAGACAAGAGCGAGCGACTGAGGCTGGGAGAAGCGGATGGGGAGGCGGCGGAGGGCGGGCACATGGGGACGGAGCTGGAAGAGTGGGGGGGGCACCGAGGCGGTAACACCAAGCTGGGGAGGGGCCCTGGGCCCGTGTGTGTGCGGGGGCGGGGGGCGCATCCTACCTTGTCCTGGTGGCCTCTGCTGGGGAAGGGGCCGGGCCGGGGGCCCCGGGGGGGTGCGGTCCCGGAGGCCGGCCTGGGGCACCAGGAGAGGAAGGGCGGTGTGGATGCCACGGGGGTCCCCAAGGCCTTACAGGACCCCCTAGCAGTATCAGGGACTGGCTGCTATGGGGGTCGCTGAGACCGGATAGGGTCAAGGGGGTCCCCGAGAGCACACAGGGCCCCAGACGGGCCAGGGGCTGTCCGGGCCGGGTCCTTGCACTCCCTCAGAGCTGCCAGCACCTGGAAGATGGGGGGGGGGAGGGCGGGTCAGGACGGCTTCTACTGGGGGGAGAGCACCCACGCCTCCGCCATCCCGGCCCGGCCGCGGGGCACGCTGGGGGCACGGAGAAGCCCCGCCCCCTACCCCCGGGCCCGCTCCCGGTACGCCTCGCGACAGGCCAACCGCCAAATTCCCTCAAGCCGGGGGAGGGACAGGGTGAACTACAGCTCCCGGCATGCTCCATGGCAAAATGGCCGGCAAGGGCCCGCTAGGCCGTGGATGGGACTGTGAACTTCAATTCCCAGCATGCTCTGCAACTAAGTGGCCGTCAACATCAGCCCCGTCCCCCCCCGGCCATGAATGGTGCTGGGGACTTCAATTCCCAGCACGCTCGGCGGCAAAATGGCCGACAAAGTTTTCCCCCATCCTCCCGCTCAGCGTGGGATGGGATTGAGGACTGCAGCTCCCGGCACGCTTTGCTGCAAAATGGCCGCTACCCAATCCTCCATGCTGAGGAACGGGTAGTGTGCACTACAGCTCCCGGCATCCCTCACGGCAAGATGGTCGCCGCTCTAGGAACGAGCATGGGGAGGACTCCGACGCCCGGCATGCCCAGCGCGGGCCCTGATTAACATTCCAGGGACTACAAGTCCCGGCGATCCCTGCGGTGGGTGAAGCTTGGCGCATGCGCTGTGCGCGGACTAGAACAGGAAGGAGCGGGGTGAGTGGGTTTAATGTGGGGGGTTACCGTCCGAGTGGGCGCTGCAGGCTCCAGCGAGAGTGAGGGGGGTTGGTTGGGGGGTACCTCCTGTGCAGGGGGGCAGTGATCTCCCTTGGCACCCTGGGAGACAGTATAACGGAGAATGTGACCAGTGGGGGGCCTGGGAGTAATATAGCTGGACAAATGGGACTGGTGGGGAATGGGTCCACTATAGCTGGGACCAATGGACCAGCAGTGGGAGCGGTGACTGAGACCAGTAAAGGGGGTTAGCTGAGACCAGTATAGTTGGGAGATGTGAGCGAGGTAGCTAGTTCTGGACATGGGCTGTATAGAAGAGCTGCCTGGAGGGCTGGGATGCAGCCAGCTCTGGGGTGAGCAGCTGGGGAATGGGAGCATATAACACCCCATAGCAAGGGCTTTTAGTGCTCAGATGCAGCCAGCTCAGGGGTGTGACAGCTGGGGGATGGCAGCATATAACACCCCATTTCAAGGGCTCTTCTAGTGCCTGGGGGCAGAATATGGGCTGTGGGTCCCTTTGGGCTTGGGGTCTCTTTCTGGGGGGGTTCTTAGACCTCTGTTCCCTCGCAGGTGCAGCTGGCCCTGTGGCGGTGCCAAGATGAACCTGGAGCGGGTGCCCAATGAGGAGAAGCTGAATCTGTGCCGGAAGTACTACTTGGGTGAGCGCGGGGTGGGGTGCGGACAGCTCTGGGGTGCGGCAGCCAGGGAATGGCTGCGTAGAACACAGCCTAGAGAGGGCTCCTCTGGTCCATATGCAGCTGTTCCCCCCCCAGAGCTGGCTGCAGTTATAACACTGCCTAGAAAGGGTTCACTTGATCCTGAGATGCTGTCAGCTCTGGGGTGAAATGACTGCAGATACTCCCTAGAGAGGGCTTCCCGGGAACCTGGATGCATCCAGCTCTGGGGTGAAATGACTGCAGATAACACTTCCTAAAGAGGGCTTCCCTGGAACCTGGATGCAGCCAGCTTTGGGGTGCCACTGGCTGCATATAACAGTGCCTAGAGGGGCTCCCCCTGTACCTAAATGCAGCCGGCTCTGGGGTGGAGCTGCCCCTGGCTGTTTAGGCGGGGGGGGGGGGCACCCAGTGCTGTGAGCTTCCCTGGGCAGTGCCTTGGGTCTGACCCCCAACCCTGTGCCCCCAGGGGGCTTTGCACTGCTGCCCTTCCTGTGGCTGGTAAATGTGCTGTGGTTCTTCCGGGAGGCCTTCCTGGCTCCTGCCTACACCCAGCAGCTGCAGATCAAGAGCTGTGAGTGGGAAGGGGGAGGAGAGGGGAACCTGGGAAGGGGTCTCTGGAACAGGTGGGAGTTTTGTGGGGAGATGGGGGCTCTAGAGGGTCCTGGGGGGTCTTTTGGGTGGGGGCCTTGGGGGGAGGAGCTGGGAGGTCTCTGGGTTTGGTGGGGCACTTGGTCTGGAGGGGGTCTCTGAGTTTGGGGGCATTTGGGTGGGGTGGCTCAGAAGGTAAGCTGGGGGAGTCTGGGTTTTGGGGGGGTCTCTGGGCCCAACGAGTGGGTGTGGGTTAGGTCTGGGTTCTGTGGGAGGTCTCTGGGCTGGGGGGCACTAAGGGGTGAGGTTTGGAGGAGGTTCAGAGGGGGTTGAGGGTGCACTGGGGGAATCTGAATTTTGGGGGAGGTCTCTGGACTGGAGAGGCCTAGGGTGCAGCTTGGGGGGGGTCTCTGAGTTTTGAGGATCTGGGGGGTCTGGGTTTTGAGGGGCTGAATCTGGGGGTTCACTAGGTTTGGGGGGACTCTGGGAGGTCTTTGGGCTGCAGGTGGTGCTGGGGGTTTGCTAGATTTTGGGGAAGTCTGGGGGGTGTCTGGTCTGGGGGGTTCTGGGGTGGAGCGGGGAGTTGTGGGTGGGGGGGTCTCTGGGTTTTGGGGGTCCCCTGGGGTAAAGCTGGCAGTCTCTGGGTTTGGAGGCTTTAGGGGGGCCTCTGGGCTGGGAGTGAAGTTGTGGGGATCTGTGAGGTGGGTGGGGGCTGGGGTTGGAGCTGGAGGGTCTCTGTGTTGGGGGGAGATCCTGGGGGTGGGGGGTCTGGCCCCCTCTAACTCCCCCTGTTCCCCCCTCAGATGTGCGACGCTCTGCTGTGGGGCTGGCGCTCTGGGCTGTGGCGCTGGCCGCCTGGGTCACCGTCTTCCAGACACAGCGGGCGCGCTGGGGGGCACTGGGGGACGCCCTGTCCTTCACCATCCCTCTGGGTGCCCCCTGAGCCCTCTAGAACCCCCTCTCCAGACCCCCCCTGTCCTGCTCAATAAAGCCTGGTATTGCCCCCACCCTGCCTGGCTTGGCTGTATGGGGGGTGGGCAGGGAAACTGAGGCAGGGACAAGCAGTGCACGTAGGGAAGGGAAGGGAACTCAGGCATCTGGATGCTCCTAGTCCCCCTGTGTTCATGGGGGTGGGGTCTCTGGTTTTAGAGGGGCTTTTGGGGGGTAGGTGGGGGTGGCTGGGTCTCAGGGGCATGGGGAGGAGACCTGGGGGGTGTTTGGGTGGTGTGGGGCATGCCCGGGGCCCGGATGTCTGGGTTTTCTGCAGGTGGTGGGGGCATGGCTGAGAGCCTGGACATCTGGGCCCTCTCCAGCAGGTAGGAGGGGCTCCCCTCCCCTCCCCCAGGCTCCCAAGCTGGAGAGAACCCAGGCGTCTGGGTGGGCCTCTCCCAGGCACTAATTACAGGCCTGGGCGCTAATTACAAGCTGTGCTGTCACCCCAGCCGAGTGCAACAGGCCCCCTCCCCGCAGCTGGGCACATGGCAGGCTGCCCCGCTGTTCTGTGCTGCTGGTCCCCACAACTTGCACCCCAAAGCTGGGCACAGTGCCCTTGCCTTGATGGTCCATTCTGTGCAGCTGTTGCCCTGCTGCCCCCCGCCAGAGCTGGTCCCATCTCACCCCCAGGGAGCCCCTCTGGGGGTGTTATATGCAGCTGTGTCCTCCGCAGAGCTGGCTGCCTCCTTGATGTGTTGTGTGGCGGTTTCTAGCTGCTCCATCCCGGAGCTGACTGCACCAGTGTGCCAGGCAGCCCCGTCCCTGGCTGTTCTATGCAGCCACGCTCACCCCAGAGCTGGCTCCATCCTAGTGCCTTGCCCCTGCTGTTCTATGCAGCCCTTCTTCCCTCTAGTTGCACCAGAGCTGGGCACATCTGCACTCCTTTATGCTGTTTTCAGCTGCTCCACCCCAGAGCTGGCTGCAATGCAGTCCCTGCCAGACTTCCTTTGCTGTTGAATGCTACCCTGTCCACCCCCACCGCCAGAAGTGGCTGCATCTCAGCTCCGGGTGATGCCCTCCCCCACTCCCACCCCCACCGTGTTGTCTGTGGCTGTTCCCAAGCTACCCCACCCCAGACCTGGATGCATCTGAGGCAGCACAGGGAGCGCCCCTCCCCTCCCACAGGGGGTGAAACCGGGACCGGGGCCAGGAGCCCGGACGCCTGGGTGCCCTGGGGCGGTGAGAGTCCGTGCGTGTTGTGGGGGGGTAGGATTGCAGGTGCCTGGGATCCCTGCGGGGGGGGCCGGGCTCCTGGACGCCTGGGTCACTGGTCGCACGGGGGGGACGGGGGACCGGACGCCTGATCCCCTGAGCGGAGAGGAGTACTGAGAGCAAGGGGGGGCTGGCAGCCCGGATGCCTGGGTCCGCTGGCAGCACCCGGGCTCCGTCAGTGCCCACAAATAGCGGGATGAGGCATCCGGACGGCTTGTGCCGGTGGCATCGCATGCCCGGGCTGGTGCCAGCTGTGGGGGGCGGGGGGCCCGGACGCCTGGGCTTCGTGCGTGGACGTAGGCCGCGGCTCGGGGTCTCCGAGCAGGTGCCGGAGGCGTGGGCTCATCCCCACGGCTGAAAGGGACCCAGGCGTCCGGGCTCTCCCGCCCCAGAGCCTCCCCCAGTCCGGGCACCGAACTCAGGCGTCTGCGCGCCGGTCCCCGGTGCGCCTCGCTGTCTGGCGCCTGGGCTCCCCTGGGGGGGTCAGTGCGGGACGCCTGGGCTCCCCTGGGTGCGAGTCCCGGACGCCTGGGGCGCCTCGGACTCGTGGGTGTGGGTCTCCGTCTGGGACACCTGTGTTCCCCTTGTGTGTTGGTGCCCGGACTCCTGGGTTCCCCATGGGTGTGCCCCGGACGCCCGGGGTCCCTAGACCTGTCAGTCCGGGACGCCCGGGTCCCTCGTGGGTTGCCCCCCCGGCCCCGCCCCGTGGCCCCCGCCCCTTCTAGCGCCTTCCAGCCGCGCCGCATATAAGGCGCCGCCGCCGCGGCCCGAGCGTGGTCCCGATCCCGATCCCGATCCCGATGGACGTGCCGATCCAGCACCCCTGGCTGCGGCGGCCGCTGCTCGCGCCCTGGTTCCCGACGCGCCTCTTCGACCAGCGCTTCGGGGAGGGGCTGCCGGGCCCCCCCGTCGGGCCGCACTGGGCCATGGGCCCCCCCGGGCCCGGCTCCAACGTCGCCGAGTGCCCCGAGGCCGGCTTCTCCGAGGTACGGGCCCGACAGCCCCAACACCGGCTTGTCCGGGGTAGCGGGACCGCCCTCCCCGGGAGCCCCCGAGCCCCGCTCGGACCTCCCCGGGACCCCCCAGGATCTCCTTGGCCCCGACACCGGCTTGTCCGGGGTAGCGGGACCGCCCTCCCCGGGAGCCCCCGAGCCCTGCTCGGACCTCCCCGGGACCCCCCAGGATCTCCTCGGCCCCGACACCGGCTTGTCCGGGGTAGCGGGACGCCCCTGAACCACCCCGCCCCCAGGATCCCCGAGACCGCCTTCTGCGGGGTACCGGCACCCCCCCGGGCCCCTCCCGCTAGACTTCGTAGGACGTCATCGCCTTGTGTCCCCCGGGACCCACCAGGACGCCCCCTTGGTCCTCGGCCCCGGGACCCCAAGACCGGCTTCGCCGAGGTCCCGACCCTCCGAGAGCCCCCCGGCACCCCTAGGTCATCGCCTTGTCCCCCTCGGGATCCCGACAGCCCCGACACCGGCTTCTCCGAAGTACCGGCACCCCCCTGAACTCCCCCGGCAGCCCCTAGGTCATCGCCTTGACCCCCACTCCAGGACCCCGCAGGGTCGCCCCGGCTTCTGCGAGACACTACGGGCCCCCCCGGACCGCACCATCTTGCCCCCCGGGGCCGCTTAGGAGCCCCCTGAGCCTCCCCAGGCCCCCGACACGCGCGTCTCCCAGGCACCCGGATTCCCGCAGCTCCCCGGCCCTGGGACTCCGCCGCTACGGCCACCCAGAGGCCCCGCCCCTCGGTTTGGGGGAGTCTCCCTGGGGAGGGGGCGGGGCCAGGAAGCGGGACCTGCCTTTAATGGTCACAATCCTGGCGCGGGCAGGGAGCCAGGGAGGGGCGGGTCTGGCCACGCCCTCCGCCCCGGCCACGCCCCTCGGTTAGCAAGCCTGGCCCCGCCCCGCCGTGCCGCGGGCTTCCTGCAGCAGTGCCCTCTCCCCCGCAGCTGCGGCTGGACAAGGACCGGTTCTCAGTGCTGCTGGACGTGCAGCACTTCGCGCCCGAGGAGCTGAGCGTCAAGGTGGTCGGCGACTACGTGGAGGTGCACGCCAAGCACGAGGAGCGCCCGGTACTGGCCCCCACCCCTGAGCCCTAACCGGATGCCTGACCCCAGCTCCCCTACCTCCTGCCTGCCCTGAGCGACTCCTCACCATATGCCTGACCCCTGCTTGCCCCTTGTGCCCTGTCCCCCATAGCTGGACCCCAACGCAGTGCATGAACCCTGATCCTCCACATCTGCAGTACTGACCCCATATCATGAACCCTGGTCCTGTTCTGGACCAGAACAGCCCTGACCCTTACCCTGATCTCTGAGACTCATAGCCCATTGCCAGGCTGGGGGGTCTGGGGGGGGTCCTGCCTGTTGCCCCTCAAGACCCTGCCAAGTTTCCCCCACCCACCCACCCCTAGGGGCTTCACCTTTCACCCTGTTCCCCCCATGAGAGCACTTACTGCCCCCCAGCCCTAAACCTTGAGCTTATGACCCCAATGCCTCCTGATACCTCCGCAGTGCCTGAACCCTGCCCCATGCTCGGCCCCCGAGTGCCCAGGCCTGCCCTCTGACCCTTCCCCACTTCCCAACCTGATCCCCCAGCCCCTTGAACTCCTGTCTAATCTGACCCCATGCCCCTTGACCTCCGTGCCTGATCCTATGCCCCTTCCCCAGTGCCCAGCCTGATACTGATGCCCCTTGATTCCCCTGCCCCCTCCACGCCTGATCGGTGACCTCTGCCCCCAGGATGAGCATGGCTACGTCTCGCGGGAGTTCCACCGCCGCTACCTGCTGCCCACGGGCGTGGATGGTGCGACCGTGACCTCGGCGCTGAGCCCCGATGGTATCTTGACCATCACGGCACCCATGCATCCCCCAGGCCCCACCCCCGAGGGGCGTAATGTGCCCATTGCCCGACCTGATGCCCCCAAGTGAGGGCCTGACCGCCCCCAAGGGGGGTAGGTAATAAAGAGCCTTGGCCTGGAAACCAGCGTTTGTGTGTGAGTGCATGCCCTGGACACGTGGATCCTGTGTGTGTGTGTGTGGGGGGGGTTGCACGCGCACCCCAAAAGCCTGAGTCCTGTGGGTGTGTGTGCCTCAGATGCCTGGGTCTGGGGGGGGGGCGGGGGGCAGGAGTGCGTGTGCATGCATGCCCCAGATGCCTGCATCCTATGGGTGGGCGCATATGTGTGCGTCCTGGATGCTTAGGTCCCATCGGGGCGTGCGTGCACCCCAGGCGTGTGCGTGCGTGTGTCCGTCCGTCTGTCCGTCCCCTGTGGGTGGATGTATCCCCCCTGCATGCCTGGGTTCTCTGCATCTGTGTGGACCCCAGATACTTGGGTTTTGTCTGTGGGTGTGTGTCCTGGATGTTTGTATTGTGTGCATCCCAGACACCCTGAATCTGTGGGTGGGAGGTTGTGTGTGGCTGTCTCAGAGACCTGTGTTTTTTGTGGGGGGAGAGGAGTGTCCTGAATGCCTGGGTGGTGTGTGCGTGTGTTGGAGAGCTGCATTCTGTGCGAGTGGGTGTGGGCGTGCGCACCTGTGGGTCCCCTGGGGGGAGAGGAGTGTGTCCTGGATGCCTAGGGTGTGTGTGTTGCAGATGTGTGGATTCCATGTGTGTGTGTGTCCACCCGTCTTGGATGCCTGGGCTCTTTGTGGCCCAGAGGGGTGTCCCAGATGTCTGGGCTGTGTGTGATGTGTTGTGCTCTGTGCCCCACACACCAGGGTGTCCCCCAGACACCTGGGTCCAGTGCATATGTGATGGGTTGTGTGTGTGTGTGTG
>JAGPOW010001201.1:142475-168877 GCA_030014935.1 Caiman crocodilus | reverse complement strand
CAGCTCAGCTCAGCTCAGCTCAGCTCAGCAGCTTTGTTTTGCAGAGAGAGGGAAACAGTGGCAAGGAGATGGGCAGTGACCAGGACAAAGACCACCAAGGTGGCAAAAATAACCCAGGAGTCCCAGCCTGCTGCAGCTCCTCAGCCAGGGCCTCCCCAGCTGCAGCTGGAAGGAAGTGTGGCTGCCCAGGAAGGATGTGGGGTTCACCGTCCCAGGCCCCAGAGACCATTGCCAAGGGAAGTCACTGGACGGAAGTAGGTATGGAGAGGACACCATTCACTTACCCTGTCCTCATCCTACCAGGTGCTTGTAGCAGCATCTGGCCCCACAGGTGACTGTGATGTCCCCTGGTAGCCACGCAACTCCTGCCCCACTCCAGCTCCTCCTTTCACCTCGCCTGCCACAGTGGCATGGATCTTACATGGTTTTGGGAGGTTGCCCAAGGTCCCAGAGTGTGTCCAGTTCATCCCTGCCTGCTGGTAGTGCCCGTGCCCAGCAGGCCCCTGCCTTGTCCCTGGGGCACTCGGCTGTGGTGCTCTCGGTCTGTCAATCCCTCAATCACCAGCTGCTTTGCAGGCAGTAACTGTGGCCGCCATCCTACCCTTGAGCCATGATCCAGCCTCCCAGATGTCACTCTGAGTCCATCCCGTGGACCCTCTGGCCCTATCTGAGAGCCAATCCGCCCAGTGTACCTGGTCCCAGCCCTAGACAGGCTCTCCATTCTCCCTGGGTCCCTGGTCTTTGTCCAGCTTCTCCTCTTGGTCTTCAGCCCCTTTTCCTGGCTTAAACCTGATCTGGCTTCAGCTGCTCCCTGGCTTTAGTTTCCCTCTGGTGGCCTTAGTCCTCCTGATCTTGGCCTAGGTCCTTGAGCCCTCCTGGCCCATGGCCCCAGCATGGCTGCTGTAAACCTGCCCCAGCTCCCACCCCTCTGGGACCCTGACCCCAGGCCTGTGGCGATGTGTAGGGGGTGCACATGCAGCCGCTGAGCGTGCTGGTGCTCCCCCTGACAGCCAGCATTTCCTGCTGAGGCAGCAGGAGCGGGGCAGGTGGGAGCAATGGTGCCCACCTTGAGAGCAGCAGCCAGGGAGTGCGGGGCGCCAGGAGAAGCGCTGCTGGCACTTCTGGGCTCACCCCGGCACTTCTGGGTCAGCATTATCAGCCATGGGGGTACCTAACCACTGCCCTGCCCCCCAGTCACTTACTGACCACTGACTCAGGAGCCACCAGTCGCCCATGCCCCAGCTCTGCTGCTTTCCCTGGCCATAGCATTCCCATCCTCAGCCTGATTCCTCCACACCAGCCCGAATCCCCCAGGATCCCTGACCCTCCACCAGGCTGCTCTCACCATCCCTCAGCCCCCAGGGTCCCCTCTAGGGTGTCCATCCTCCCCACTACAACCCAGTCATCCAGTCACAAGCAGAATCCCAACCCCAAAACTGTAAATGCAGACTGCCCAACTCAAATCCATCCCACTCTGAGTCACTGCCTCACCACACCCCAAGTCCCCTTTAGCTCCCTCCTCCCAGCTCTGCTGGGTAGCTCAGGTGCCTGCCAGTCTGTCTCCTGCCCCATCTCCCCCAGGAGCTCATCTCCACGAAGCCTGTGGGGCCAGGCTGGCTGCTTGGTCCCAGGCACTCGGTTTCTATGCCCCCAGAGCACTGCCCCTTCCCATCCTGCAGCTTTCCAGCCACCCCCAGGGGTTTCTACTTTAGCTCGAAGGCCAGCTCATCCTCCTCTGCTGCAGCTGAGCTCTGCTGCTTGCGGCCTTTCTTCAGGGTCTGCTGCCCCTTGGCACCGCTAGCTGCTGGGCTGCACCTATGCGGCAGGAGACGTGATTGTGAGGCACAGCCTCAAGCCTTCAGTGGAATATCTCTGTAGTGTATTCCTCTCCCTGTTATGCTACTGATGGATGGAACGCGTGGCCAGTGATTACTGAAGCTGCCTGGTTAATCATGCCTTCAGTGTAATGGGTAGATGGGGGCCTAGGAAACATACCCGGCATTTTCAGTGTAAGGCCTAAGATTTTTCCAGACAGGGACTGGTATTCTCCTTCCAGCACATAGCTCATGTTCTTCACCATTACTGGTCTCAGTGGTGGCAGATGGCAGAACGAGGAGCAATGATCTCAAGTTGCAACAAGGGAAGTTTAGGTTGGATATTAGGAAAAACTTTGTCACTAGGAGGGTGGTGAAGCACTGGAACAGGTTACCCAGAGAGGTGGTGGAATCTCCATCCTTGGAGGTGTTTAAGACCCAGCTTGACAGAGCCTTGGCTGGGATGATCTAGTTGGGGATGGTCCTGCTTTGAGCAGGGGGTGGACTAGATGACCTCCTGAGGTCCCTTCTAGCTCTCGTTTTCTATGACTAATTTCTTATTCACCAGGGCAATGTGATCTTGGGTGAATCTAACTTCAGAGCTGGTTGACTTTTTGTAGCTGGATGGCCATTTTTATGGCGTGATCATGACTTTGGACATGTGGCTGATCTAGCTTTATTGCTCAGGTTACCAGTGAATTGTGTGATAAATGCCTTTGCAACTGTGGCCTGTCTAACTTTATTCTGCTGGCGAATTGTGTAATGCACAATAACTTGTGCCAGGCCCTCAGTGTCTTTTTTTTCCCTTTGTGTGTGTGTGTTTTCTTTTTCCTTTCTTATTGGGTCATTCAGTGGTCATGAGGCCTATTTTTCGCATACTGCTTTTTGGTCCAGTGGCTTTTGCCACCTGACACAGATCCAAGTTGTGTTTTCTGCCTCACTTTTGGGATTGGGAAGATGACTTACTAGTGTCAGCCTGCCAGAGCACCCAGACTCCAGTGGTCTGTGCATCAAAAGCGACAGCAACCAGATACCACCCAAGAAGACACTCGGCATGCCTCAGGACAACACTGGGGAACCTGACCTTGGATTCAGTTAGTGGTGAATTACTCTCTTGGAGAATTGCAACCGGTAATGGCACAATTCTCTGAGTTAGGTAATCCCCTCCTTTCCTCCCTCCAAAGTCCTCCAGAGGTTAATGATATACAGACACTGGGTAATAGAGAAAGGCAATTTGTACAGGTTTCAGGAACAAGTTGGGGGGGACTTGGATGGGAATCTGCAGGGTCCTGGCAGAGCTGAAGAACAGTAATGAGAGTAGAAAATGTAGTTTCAGAAGCTCTGGACACAGCTGGTAGGTGGTGGAGACAGAGTGCAACCAGAATAGTCGAACAGACTATAGAGAAGACCAAGGAGACAGAAAAAGCTGCATAGGCCATAGAGCCCTGGAAGTCACAGGCTGGATCATCAGACTTGAAGGGCAGTCATTAGTGGCTCAGTTGGCAGATGGTATCAAGGGGAGTCCCCCAGGTGTCTGTCCTGGGGACAGATTTGTTCAGTTTCTTCATCAGTGACCTGGAAGACAGCACAGAGTACACCTTCAGCAAGTCTGCAGATGAAGTAGTAGATATGCTGGAAGGTAGGGCTAGGATTCAGAGTGACCTAGACAAGTTGGAGGATTGGGCCAGAAGGAATCTCATGAGGTTCAACAAGGACAAGTGCAAAGTCCTGCCCTTAGAACGGAGCAATCCCAGGCTGGGGCTCACTGGCTGGGCAGCAGCTCTGCAGAAAAGGCCCTGAGGTTTACAGGGGACAACAATAGGCTGAATATGAGCCAGCAGCGTGCCCGTGTTGCCAAGAAGGCTAATGGCATCCTGGGCTGCATTGGGAAAAGCACTGTCAGTAGGTCAAGGGAGGTAATTATTCCCCTCCATTCTGCACTGGTGAAACCACATCTGGAGTCCAGTTTTGAGACCCACTACAGAAAGGATGTGGACAAATTGGAGAGTCCAGTGAAGAGCAATGAAATTCATTTTGGGGCTGGGACACACAACTTGTGAGGAGAGGCGGAGGAAACTGAGCTTATTCAGTCTGGAGAAGAGAAGACTGAGTGGGGATTTCATAGCAGCCTTCAACTTTCTGCAAGGGCTTGCAAAGAGGATGGAGCAAGTGACAGAACAAGGAGCAATGGGCTCAGGTTGCAGCAAGGGAAGTCGAGGTTAGTGTGACAGGGCGCTTGGTGCATTTGTCACTTTAGGAAAAGAGCCTGCTTAGAAAGTAACCAGTAGGTGTGGTAGTGGCCAATTAAGGAGACAGCTGGCCAGGACTGGAGCCATATTAGCCTGGGGCCCAAGCCTGTTGGGCAACCTAGCCCTGGGAGCCACCGGGTAGGAGCTTAGGGCAGCAGGGCTCCTAGCAGAACAGCAGAGCCCAGGAAGAGACGGTGGATGAGCCCATAGCCCATTGAGGGGCAGAGCATGGGGCCAGAGTGCGGGGCTGAGGGGACTCTGTGGCCTGTTCCCAGAGGGGACCTGGAAGCCGTGGGGGGGACACCGCCTGGCCCCACGTCTCCCGGGGTCTGGACCACGTGGGGTGCGGAGGAGGGGATGTGCCCTGCCCTGTGAGGACAGCTCAGCAGAGCCCCTCGGCCCCGCTCTGCCTCCTCTCTGCCACAGGCCCAAACCCACATCTCCCTTGTCCCGTGTCTCCAAGGACCCCAAGGAAGCGGAGGACCCCAGTGCTGCCTCCCTGTGACCAGGGGGCATCACTGCTGGCCTAGCTGAGGGGGGAAGCCGTGTGGCTTCACAGGCCCAGACAATCCACGGGGACCCCCTGAAGTTCCCCCGCATCTATCTCCCACAGCTGGCATCAGGCCACAGTCATATATGTCCCATCCCACCCTGTCTCTAGGTCCTTCCCATGGGAACGGCACCAAGAGGGACCACGTTTGGCATCTGCCTTGCATCCTGTTCAGGTGTGGGAACATCTTCTACACCTTCATTACTACAAGGTCCAGACCACCGGCATGATGGGGCTCCAGCACCGTGCCCTGGCTCTGTCAGCAGTCGGTGGATAACACCATATTGTTCCACAGATGCAGGCGGTGATGTTTTCCCCTGTCCCTCTTAGTAAAGGCTGTTCTTGACAAATGCACTCCAGGTGTTTCCCCGTCCCTGATTGCCCAGGGATGAAGTCAGGCAGAGGATTCCCGGCTTTCCTGGGTGCTGGTTTCTGGGTGTCCCCAAGGGGAACAGGTTGATGTATGTTCAGAGCAGATGTCTGTGAAGTCATGACGGATGCAACGAAAGGGAAGAGATCGCTCACCCTGTGATTCTGAAGTCAATCAAAAGACAGGGCTCTCGACTAACTAAATAAGAGCAAGAAAGGGAGGGGGCATTAAGACTAAGCCATAAAAGCTAGTGCTTGCTCTCTCTCTCACTCTCTCTCTCTCAAATATAGATAGATATAGAATGTATATTATTATATTATATTAGGAAAAGTATGTTCACTCTGCATGTGTGTGTGTGTGTATAGACATAGATATAAATATAGATAGATAGATCTTATTTAAGTAGCCCATAAAGGTGCATCTCTACCCTGCCTTGTTACCAAAGGAATCAATGGCTCATCAATGGCCTTTTTCACTTCACAGGTATTGACCTTTCTCCTTTTCAGTGGTCATGACTGAAAAAGCTAAACTTTCTTGGGGGGCAAAGTTGCTCTCTGCTACTTCTGGTCTCTCCTCTCATTTCACAGTTCTTTAGCTCTTTCCAAGGTCAGAGGTCCCCCACGAGGAAACCAGGCTTCAGCAGGCTGTTGAGTTTTATTTGAGCTGGAGAGGGAGGTGAGTCGGCTGCCGATGAGCCTGCCCTTGTTCTCTGCAGCCATAACTCCGGCCGTGGAAAAATGTGTCTGTTCTGCCTTTCACAAAGAAGGTGTGTGTTATAGTTGGGAGAGGGTTGCATGCGAGAGAATATAGTAGCAGAACTAGGGGGCACCCATTGAAATTAATGGGAGACAAATTTAAAACAAACGAGAGAACAGACTTTAGCACAGGAGGATGTAGAGGCAGAGAGAAAAGCTAGCTTTGCCCAGTGGTTAAAACACATTCGCAGAGGATGGATCCATTAATGGCTACAAGTCTTCTCTGACATCTCTAAACCAATGACAGTGGATGCCAGTGACCATGTGAACAGGCACAGATCACTCTTAGATAGACCATGTCTATATACGCTCCACTAAAGCATCTATCCTAGCCCCTGTTAGAGACAGGAGATTGAGCTTCTGTTACTACATGGAAAGATCTTTTCCTCTTCAACTCGCAAAGCCAGGTGTGTGACATGCCAGGGCACATTATGGGCTAGAAAGTGTGGTCATTTTAATCTTCCTCTGCTTTTATTCTTGGTTCTCACATAGTGAGAGCATTCACTTGCATTTCAGTGTGAAAATTGCTCTCACAATGTTCATATATTAAGTTTTTAGGGAACTTGATTGTGGGGGCGGGATTACTGCCATTCCTTGGTCCTCTGAGCACATCTGGAGGTTGAGAGCGAGACGGTGCAATTGGGGAACTGCATCTTTAGGGCCTATTTTTGCAAGAAAGTGTGACTCAGAAATGGGGGGGGGGGACTAATGACACAACAGCTTTCAACAATCTGGCCCCTTTTTTGCCTAGTTTGTTGTGGCGGAGGGTGGGGGGGAAGGGCTCAATTGAATATATAATCTAACAAATGAATGCCTGGTGCAGGAGTTATGTTTGCATTTGCTGTGATCTTCAACTGAATAGTTCAGCCCTAGCCTGCTAGCAGATTAGTACAGCGTCTAGTTTCTCTTTAACAGGAGAGGGATGCGTGTAGTGTTACATGTGACAATGCACCGCTCTGCCCGTACCCCGCTCTTCAAAATCCACCCGTGCCCAGAGAACTCCAGACCTGGCAGCTCAGGTTCGGGGGTAGGTGGATCTGGGCACAGAGATGAAAGGAAGGAAGGCCAAGGAATAGATAATGGCCTGGTATGGGGAACCTGGGTTCAGGTTAACTGAATATCATGTCATAATGGGGTGATGTCCCTGGCATGACCACGTCCCTATATTAAAATCAAAGCAATCTAATGTATGCAGATTTATGCAAAGCTCCCCCTCGTGCCTAATATGGGGAGAAGTAACAGAGCTATGGTGTGCGCACGTGTGTGCAGGTCTACGCTAGATGACGGCAGCAGGAAAAAGGGGCAGATGAGTGGCCCTCTTCCAGCCCGTAACAGCAATATCCTGAATTTATGGGGTAAGAATGGGGGATTTTCACACCCCTGGTGTCTGCCGGGAGGGAAATGCAGCAGAGCGGGGAAGGTGATTCATCTGAATGGACACAGGGGGGCACTAGACTGCCACATACAGGGCTGACTTGGCTTCTTATCCTTGTGTGCCTAGCTCGTTTCCGTTGCATTACAATTTCATTTGTACCTGTCTGGGCTGACCCTGGCTTTCTGGATAAACAAGGGAAAGAAGAATGGGTCAGGCAGCGATATGGGATCCCAGGTTCACAAGAAAGTCAGGCTAGAAAGGACATCAGTATCACATCTAGTCCAGCCCATGCTCAAGGCAGAATGATCCCAGACTCTACCATCCCAGCTAGGATGCTGCCAGGGGTGGAGACCCCGCCACCGCCCCGGGCAGCCTGTTCCCAGCGCAAGAGCCCCCGCACGGTCACAAAATTCCTCCTCCTGCAGCCTGAGGCCGTTGCCCCTAGTCCGGCCCCCTCCGGCCACAGATAGAAGCCATTTTCTATCCTCTCTGGCTGTGCCCTTCAGGGATTTGAAGGCTGGTATCATATCCCCCCTCACCCCCCATGTCTTCTCACCTCCACATTCAATCAGTCCAGCTCTTTCAGCCTTTCCTTATCAGTCTTGCCTCCAAAGCCTCTAACAAGTTGTGCCACTCTGCCCTGGGCACTTTCCAATCTCTCTACCTCCTTCTTGAAGTACGGGGCCCAAAACTGGTCACAGGACTCCAGGGGAGGCCTGAATCGAGTAGGGAAATCCCTGCCATGGGTTTGCAAGTGACATTCCTGTTACTATAACTCAGGAGGCTGTTGGCCTTTTTTGCAACAAGAGCACCCTGGTAGCTGACACGTTGTCAGCTTGTTATGGTCTACTGTAACCCCAGGTCCCTCTCTGCTGTACTGCAGCCCAGCCAGTTACTCCCTCGGCTGCCTGTTGTTATGTCCTCACCCTTTTCATCTCTGCTTGTAATTCTGGATCATCACGGATCTTGTCCCATCTCTTGTAGCCCTGGAGAGAGGTTCCCAGGTCCCGCTCCCCCTCTGTGGTGGAAGATGCAGAGAAAGAGGTACCTCTGACGCAGGAGGTGGTGCCTTCTGGGAGGTCTTCTGCCAAGACAGTACAACGTCACCCTCTTTGAGACCTCCAAAGGGTCATCGCAGGATAGCAGCATTGTAGGGATGAACCTTGTGGGCTGTCTGGTCCAACACCACCACTCCTCAATCCTCCATGTCCAGAGATTATCCAAGCCTTCTCTTGGAAACCTCCAGCACCATTCCCCAGGGCTCCGTTCTGCTGCCTTGATGGATCTGAACACCCTTCCAATGCAGACAAGTTACTTTCTCCCAGAAGGTCCTTTAATTAGAAGCTTTGGTTCAGTTTCCATTCAAAATGTCGAACAGTTGAGAAATACCCTCTAAGTCACTGTCTTCTGGGAGGCCTCCTACCATGGGAGAGGAGAAACCACTTCCTCTGCAACCTCCAGATTCTGCGCAGACCCAGGACGGGGCTGTTGGGTTATTTCCATTGAGGCAGCCTCTGAAAACTTCCCGTTTACCACAGAAACCACTCAAAATGCCCACAAGACTAAGAGCTATTTCACTTTCTGCTTTGACATTTCAGGTTTGAAATGATGGAGGTGGGCACCCGGGTCCTTTCCAATGCTGAGATCACGTGGGTTTTGAGAATTTCTCTTCCTACATTAAGCCCGTGGGCTCCTTCAGGCAACAGAAAACCTCCATAATCCTCCTTGGATCTGCTGCTATCAAGTCCCTCAGGCAATGAGACTTCTGCTGGGGCTCTGTGTGCTTCCAGCATAATTGGTCCTGAGCACAGGAGCACTCTACTCACCTTTGAGCTGTCCAGTGACTTGGTCACGAGTCATCTCTGGTCGCAGAAGTCACCACGACATCCTGTTGCCCAGGTGGCAGGTACCCTTGTGAGTCGGCTACGGATAAAGGAGGCAGAAATCGGTTTACAGCCCAACCTTGAATTTGCTGAGTTCTCCACATTGCCCTTCAGCCTATAGCCCATTTTTATAGACAGCTGGTTCTAAATATTTTAATAAATGGCCTCTGGTTTTGTTTAAATATCTTTGTTTCACTGAAACTTTGGGGCCTGGACTGAACCAGACCTCTCACAGACTTAAAAGGTGTCCATTACTTGGGATTTATATCCTCGGGAGAGTAGAAGGTGTGGAGTGCTGTTCGTCACCGTCACGTGTCTCCTCTACCTAAATTATGGCCTTCTTTGACAAGGCTGTTTGTTTTTCCACATGATCAAAGCATCTTAACATAAAAATATATCTATCATAACAAAATAGCACCCAGAACATTTGGCTATATCAGTCACTACTAATATTTTAAGAGAAAGCTATGAGATAGCAGTATATTTGCATTATTTCATCTGTGGCCTCCCCTATACTGTCTCCTTTGGAGCTTTGTGCTTTGTTTAATTGGATCTCCCCGCGGGTTTAGTCAGACGTGCTGATGGCTTCCTTTATTTGCTGACTAATTGTCACAGTGGCAAATGTCCAGGCTACGATTGCTCAGAAATAGGCTTTGGGGCTTTCTGCTTAGCCAACACTTCTGCAGCTTGGCCTAGGCCCCTTGTAAATGGCCAAGGCTTGGCAACAACCCCGTCCTCCATCAAAATAGTTCCCATCTGGCCCTCACACCCACCTCGTTAAAGATTAAACAGGGCCCCCTTCCCTTCCTGCCCCTAACAAGATGTTATTTTCCACTGAAGTTCCCCCTCAACCCACAAATGAAGACACAGGCAGCCACAAACATAGACATGTGCACACATGTACACACTCACACAGGTGGCTACCCAGCACATAATCACACAGACACACATACGCACACCCCTAAAGACGCTCCATGACATATGTACACACATGCATACACAGAGTAATACATGACCCATCACACACAAGCTCTCAGACACACACAGTGACACACAGACACGATGGACAGAGACACACACAAGACACCCCCCATCTCTTTCACATCTGGAAACACACACAGAGTCACTGGCAAAGATGTAATGGACAGACATGCAAAGACAAATAGTGGCAGACACACAGAAACAGGGACACAGCCACAAATGGATACATAAGACAGCTGCACACACGTGGAGACCAATACACATGTACCCATGTAAACACATACATCCTAGCTCAGATGGACAAACTGCCCTCTCTCCCTCCCCCTCTCTCTCTCTCACTCGCACGCTGTTTCTTTCTCTTTCTCTCACACACAGACCATATCTTTCACAGGTGGAGACAGGCACATACACACACACACACACACGGAGGTGCACACATACAAATGAAGCTGCAGACAAACACACAGATGTGACAGGCAGGAACACATACAGAGTAGACATACACAAATAGTGGTAGACATGCACACACTCTCTCACATCTGGAGACAGACACACACACACAAACAGATACAGCCACAAGTGAAGACAGACACACACACTACCAGATAGATGTACATGTGTGCGTACACACATACACGCGCGCACACACCAGCACAGACATGACAGATGCAGGATAGACACAGACACACACAGCCACAAATGAAAATATAGACAGATGCATACATGCAGAGACTTGCACACACAGACATCACATGCATGCGCGCACACACACACACACACACGACTGTTTCCCCCGCACCCACCTTGGCCTCCCCTCTGGGCCTTTCCCAGTGGCCGAGGCGGGGGGTTCCCCAGGCTGGGGTGGGGGGGGGGTTCCTGCTGGGAGGCCCCTGGGGCTGCCCCACTGCCTTGGGCAGGAGGGTGGTGCCCAGGCGGGGCAGAGCAGGGACCCATAGCTGCGAGGGGGCACTGTACCAGGAGGGGACACAGGGTGCCCCAGCCCAGCCCCCGCAGACACCTTCAGCTATTTCCTTCCCCTTCCTTCCCCTCCCTGGGCCTGCCCCCACACACAGACACACATGACGCGTGGGCCGGGGAGGGCTGTGAGTCACTGGGGACCCGTGACGCAGGCCTTGGCTTGGCTGCGGCAGACGGGACCTGGCCGCAGAGAGAGGAGGACGTGGCACTGGGTGAGCTGAAGCTGCAGGTGGGGGGCAGCTGGATGGATGGATGGATCGCAGGGATGGATGGATGGATCGCAGGGATAGATGGATCGCAGTGAGGGTAGGGATGGAAGGGACGTGTTGATGGATGTAGGCAGGGGGCACGTGCGAGCAGATGGATGGGAGTGTGGAGATGAAGGGAGGGAGGGATGGAGACATGGGGGTGAACAGTGGATCAATGTGGGGCTGGGGGATGGAGGGTTGACGGCGATGCATGTAGGAGTGGATGGAGGCAGGATGGCTGGATGGACAGACAGATGGGGGATGTCAGAAATGGATGGGTGGATGAATGAAACTGAATGGACAGGCAGATGTGGGGACTGATGGACGGCTAGACAGACGGACATGGGGTGGATGGATGGATGGATGGATGTGGGACCAGATGGCTGGATGGGGTTGGGGATGGAGGGACTGAGGGAAGGGAATGGTGGGAGTGGGGTCGCAGAATGGATGGATGGACGGACAGGAAGGGCTGGGCGCAGAAGTTGCATGGCTGGCTGGATGGCTGGACGAAGGGACGCACAGAGGGCTAGCTGGATGGAGCGGGGTGTGGAGGACAGATGGAGGAGTGGACGGGCGTGTGGATGGGGGCTGGGTGGCTACGGGTGGCAGCGGTGGCGCAGCTGGACTGTCTCACGACAGGGCCGAGGGCCGGTTGGACGGGATGAGAGGGAGGGGAATGGCCGTCCCGGGTTCTCCTCGGCGCAGTGGGGTCCCCACTAGTGCTGCCCTCCCTGCCCCCAACCAGGGGAAAGCCCCCCGCCCCACCCCCGCCTCCGGGAACTGCTGCTGCCCCAGGGGAGGGGGTTCCCAGAAGCCTTCAGGGCAGCCAAGGGGGAAACAACTGAAAGCAAAATCCCCCCACACAAGGGCCTTTGCTCCGCCCCCCATGAGCCCAGCTTGGCCAATCCCAGCCAGGGGAGGGGCTCACCCATCACCTTGCAGCCCATGAGGTTGGGGGGTGGAGACGGACAGGCTGTGCCATGCCCCCTCGGCCAATCACAGTACAGGGAATGCATTTATGACTTGTCTCCCAACCAAGCAGGGCAGAGGGAGGGGATGAGAGCCAAGGAGCATTCAGGGAAAGGGAAAGAGATCCTGGCCTCCCAGCCAATCAGTGCTCAGGGAGTGAGAGCCAGTGAGATGTCAGGGGAAGAGCCCAGAGCTCCGCCTTGCAGCCAGCTGGACCAGGAGCCGGCCATCTTTCTAAGCCAGGCCCTGCTCGGGGAACCGACGGTCTGGTCTCCCACACCTGCCAGCCAATCAGCAGGCCAACACCAGGTCCACTGAGCCAATCAGAAGGGGGGAACTGGGGTGGACCTACAGCCCATTGGGAAACAAGCCAATCATAGCGCAACACTGTGCCTCACACCCAATTGGGGGCTCAGGGCATGCAGTGACAAAAACCAATGAGAGCTCAGAGCCTGGCAGACAGCGCCCAGTGAGGGCCCCAGGAGCTCTCAGCCAATCTGAGCTAGTGGGACCAATCGCTTAGTGGCTCAGCCAATCAGGCACAGGCTAGGCTGGCCCCACTAGCCAATTGCAGTGCATTAACCCCTTTCTGCCCTGTTCTGTCACCTGACAGGGACATGAGCTCCATGGTCTTCAGCTCCTGGAGCAGCAGTGAGACCCTTACAACCCCACAGGGGGGCGCTGCAGGGGCCCCAGTCCCCTATGAGGAGGAGACGTCCCCCTGCGGCTGCTACCAGGCCCTGAGGAGGTAGGGGGCGCTACGGGGCACCCCTGGGGGCACTAGGCTGCAGGGAGGGGCCAGAGCCAGTTGCAGGGGGCATCCTTCCATGGCGGGGGCAGGTGGGCTGGGTGCAGCCTCGAGGGTGGGAGTGGAGGGGTATCCATCCAGGCTGCCATGGGGGACATATCCAACAGGTGACACCATCCATGGGGCCCAGGTACAGCTCCCCCCACCCAGGTGAGGGCACTATGCCAGTGTCCCACATGCCTCCCCCTCCACTGCTCACTGGATTGCAGTAACCCCTGCCCCCACCAGCAGCCAGGCTGATGCCCACCCTGGGGGGGCTCTAGGGGGCACGGTGGGACAGGGGGATCCCGCAAGGGCAACACTCACTCCCTGTCCCCCCATTTCTACCCCTCCCTGGCATATTTCAGGGACCTGCTGGGGCCAGAGGGGTACAGAGCCCCAGTGCAGCCGCTGTTCAATGACCTGGATCGGGTGAGTGGATGTAGGGGACTGAGGGGGTGAGGGTGACCAGAAAAGGGGCATTTTCCCCTAGTGCAGGCAGTTGGGGGGCGGCAAAATAGGGGATCTAGGGTCCAGCAGGAGGTGCTGGGGCAGGTGCCCAGACCTGGCCCAAGGGGTGCTGGGCTGTGGGGCAGGGAGGACCGAGCAGAGGGCACTGTACTCAGGGCCCATTCCTCTCTCCCTGACCAGGTGCATCATGGTCCACTGGAGGCCCATGCCGCTCTCCTGCCTGGCAGAGAGGGAGCTTCTGGTGCCAGCGACCTGCTGGGGCCCCTGGAGCAGCGGCTGGGGCGGGTGGAGCTGCAGCAGAAGACCCTGCACAACATCCTGGCTGTGATAAGCCGGGAGCTAAGCCGGCGTGAGGAGCCTGGGGCTGCAGCCTCTGAGGCCCTGGGGGAAGCCCTGGCCCGAATCCTGCAGCTGGAGGAAAAGGTGACTCCCTCCTCTTGCCTCTCCCCCTCACCCCAGCTCATCCTCCATTCCCCCAGCTTCACTCCACATGACCCCATGGCATCAGGTTTGACCTGTGAGTCATCTCAATTGCCCCATAGCCCTTAGTATGGATCCATATGTCACTCCTCTTTGACATATGACCACTGCCCTCTGGTACTACAGTTGACCTTTGACCTTCTGACAGTGGCCTACTACCTTCCAATGATAGTGTGTGGTCTTCTAGGTGTTGCCTAGGGTCTTTCAACAGTGGGCTAGGGCCTTCCCATGGTGGCCTGTGGCCTTCTGATAATGACTTATGTGGCCTCCCATTGACCACATTAGCCAGCGTCCTCTCACTTTTGGCCTGTGACCTTTGTGGACACTGTCAGAATTGACCTTTGACAGGAAGAGCCTCACAAGCTCCCTCACCTTTGTCCTTCCAACCGTTGTTGAGCAGGCCAGTCCAATTTTGACCTCTGACCCCCCCACACACTCTAACTAGACCTACAAGCCCAAGGCATGTGAGCACTGACCGTGACCTCTCATCTGAACCACTTCACCCTTCGCCTTTGGCCTCAGCCCCATTCTACTGTCTCCTACTTCACTCAAAGGACCATGAGGTGGGGGAAAACCTTTGCCATAGGGTTGACCCTTCACCTATGACCCCACCTATGTCTTCCCCCCAACCCCTACCCAGGTAGCCCATCAGGACTCGCTTCTGGCCATCAAGGATGTCATGATCAGCAGTTTGGGTGCCCGCATCCAGACCCTGGAGCAGACATCCTATGATGGGCGCTTCCTCTGGAAGGTCACCGACATCACCCTTCGGAGGCGGGAAGCCCAGACAGGCCAGAGGCTTGCTCTCTACTCCCCCTGTGAGTGCCTCCCCCACCATGTGTCTTATCTATTTCTACTCCTCTAGTGAATGTCTGTTGAGAAGGACACTCAAGAAGGGTGAATGGTCCCCCCCATCCCCCCAGGGAGCCTATTATAGCCCCTATGACATCCAGCAAGAGGGAGACCCAGGAAAAAAACACCACTCCCCAGCCAGGGAAGCAAAGTGTAGAATGCAGCTCTGGCATGCCACTGTCCCCTGGCTAGGAGGACTTGCACATCCCGTCATGCTTCTGGCCATTCACATGGCAAGGAGTCCAATGGCTTCCTCCAAGATGGCCACCTAGAAGGAAACCCCATTGTCCAAGGGACCTTCCAAGATGGCCACTCACCTCACGCACTCTCTCTCCCCCCACCAGCTTTCTACACCTACCGCTACGGCTACAAGCTTTGCCTTAAACTCTTCCTCAACGGGGATGGAGCTGGGGCCGGGACTCACCTCTCTCTCTTCTTGGTGGTGATGAGGGGGGAATACGACTTCCAGCTCCAGTGGCCCTTCCAGCACAAGGTGAGGAGGGCACCAGGGACAGATGGGGGCAGTCTCATTCTAGGCCCCCTTCAGTGCAGGCCAAGGGCAGGCTAACTCTGAATCCCACTTTTCTCACCCAGGTCACATTCAGCCTTCTGGACCAGAGTGGGCAGCGGCACGTGTCCATTTCTTTTCGCCCCCTGGGGACCTCCTCATCCTTCCAACGGCCTGTTGGCAAGAACAACATCGCCAGCGGCCTCCCTGAGTTCTTCCCCTTGCGTCAGCTGGAAGCCCCAAGTGGGGCCTCCTACCTCCAAGAGGACACACTGGTCTTCCAGGCTTTTATAGACCCCAACGTTTAAGGTGGGCATTCCCAAAGGACTAGGTCCTCAGGCCCCTACAACATGGCCGATGCCTTTGATACACCCTTGGCGTGCTTCAAGATGGCTGGCCACACGACGTCTCCCCAGTAAATGCTTTCTCCAAGATGACCACAAATCAGAGATGGCCAACATCTTTAACTCCATCCTTGGTGTCTTTCAAAATGGACGCCTGCACCAAGTTTCCCTGATATATGCTTCCTCCAAGATAGGTGCCTGTAAGACACGGTCAGTATTCTCGACTGCACCCATGGCATGTTCCAAGATGGCCACCTGCTCTGTATCTCCTTGGCAAACACTTTTTCCAAGATGGTTAGCCATAGGATAGGCAACGTTTTTGTTGGCAGCTTAAGATGGCTGCCTGTGCTGTGTGCTCTTGCCAAAAGCTTCCTCCAAGATGGCTACCTGCAAGGTGTAGCCAACACATTTTTAAGATGGCTACCTACACCATATCTCACCAGCAAATGTGCCTGCCCATAAGACACAGTAACTTCTTTGGCTCCACCCTTGGCATGTTTCAAGATGGCTGCCTATGCCACATCTCTCTGCCAAACACTTCCTCCAAGACAGCCACCTGTAAGACGTGGCATTGGCTTTGTTAGATGTTGATCTTTAGTTCCACCCTTAATGGGTTTCAAGATGGCCACTACTACCAAGTTTCCCTGACCCCAATGACCACCAGCAAAACACCATCTGGACAAAGTCTTTCAAGATGGCTGCCTATGATGTGGCTCCTGCTCCCAAGATGGCTGCCACAGCAAAACATCTCCTTGGTGAAGGTTCCTTTCAAGATGGCTACCCACATGATGGCTAACCTTCTTCCAAGGCAGTCACCTGCCTCTTGGGTGTCTCTGCCACTAGTCCCTAGCCAATAGTCTCCTTCAAGATGGTGGTCATAACCAACGGATTCCCCCCACCAACCCAATCCCATAGGATCCATCCAAGATAGCTGCTTGGCACCTTCCAAAATGGCCTCCATCTAATCTGAAGGCCTTGCTCCAAAGCCAGTAACCAAGATGCCTGCCCGTGGAAAAAGAATGGAGGAAGAGAAATCTATTTGGTAGCCATCTTGAAAGCCACTTTCCAAGATGGCGGGAGATGCTGGGTGGCAGCCATGTTGGAAGAGGTCTTGTGTCACACGAAGGGATGACAGTGGTCTTCAAAAATGGGTCTTGCTCATGACAGTGGCCTCCTACTGGCCCCCTGCCTGATGCCTGGGGCCAAGAGGGCGTGATTTTGACCCCTTCCCCCATTGGTCACATTTCTCAGCAGACTGAGATGAACCTATTTATTTTGAAAATATTAAACTTAATTTATTGGTTTATGACTACCAGGGGGGTGGAGTCTTGTGTTTCCATTGTCACCCACCCCAGGGTACCGAGACCCACAAATCCACTGCAGGGAGGCCCTGGATTGGCTTAATTCTTTATTGAGTTCTTGGAGGCAGTGAGTAATGCTAAGCTAAGAGACAACACCCTCCTCTACGTGGGGATACAGACCCCCGCAACCCATAGCAAACAGGGCACTGGGGTGATTTCCTCCCTGGCTACTCTACCACACACACACACAACATAGGAGCCGTAGGCCTGGCCTCAGGAGGCCTAATTGGCCCTTCAGTCCTAGGTCTGGTCTCCCACCATGGATCAGGCCTGTCCAGCCTGGCACCACATGCCAGCACCCAGCCCCAGAGGCCTGTTTGGCCTGGCATCCACCTGTTGGTACCATTTGACCAGACCCTGGGGTCTGTACTGGGCCTGGGATTAGGCCCTCACCACAACAGACCAGGAGATGAGCATCTAATGGGGTCCATGGGGCTGGGGATTGGATGCCATGGCAATGTTAGCCAACCCAGGAAGCCTGGCATCCAAACCTTGCCACAGCCGACTATGAACCTACCCTACTGGGCACTGTTGGCCAAACCAACTGGCCCATCCAGACTGGTGCTTGGCTAAGCCTCACCAGCCTGCACTAGGCCTCAACTAGGCCCGGCCAGGCCTGACTGGACCCTGCAAGGCCTGACCAGGCCTCAACCAGGCCCAACTGGACCCTGCTAAGCCCAGCCAGGCCTCAACTAGGCCTCAAACCAGGCCCCATTAGATCAGGAGTGGGCAAAATGCGGCCCACCAGGCCATTCCATCCAGCCCGCAGGACACCTAAAAAGTTTAGAAAATTAATATTTATCTGCCCCGGCTGCCTGTCATGCAGCCCTCGGTGGCTTGCCAAAACTCAGTAAGCGGCCCTCTACCCAAAATAATTGCCTGTCCCTGCCCTAAACCAACAATATCTATAGTTGTGAAAGGAGAAGTTGCTGTGGCAGTGAGAAGCCATTGGTTGCATCTGGCAGGGCTCTGAGGATCACCCCGAAACACCAGCACCACAAAGGGAGGAGGGGGTTTGAGAAGCCATGTTGAGGGGCTGGGGGCAATTGTGAGGGGAATATGATATATCCCTCACAGCTTCTATCAAGCCACGGAGGGTCTCTGGGCCTGGTATTCAATGAGGAGTCCCCCAGGAAGTCAGCACAGCCCCACAAAATTGCCCCCCCGCCCCGCCCCTTGCACTGGACTACTAGAGACCCTGCACATTCTGACGGGGGCAATTCGTGGATCCACACCCTTGTCCCAGTCCCACCACCGCTCGGTCTAGGGTACTCTGAACCCCCTCATTCATTCATGAACTGTGGGGGGCTATAGAAGGACCCGCTTCCCCAGCCAGCAGGGGACGACAGTAGGCTGAACCGGGATTGCTGGGGGGGAGGCGCTGAGGGAACCCCAAGCTTGGGAGGGAGGGAAGGAGACTGAAGGGGGAGGGGCAGCGGGGGATCACAGGAGCTGCCCCTGCAGGGGAGGGAAGTCCCCCCAGCCCAGAAGGTGGGGGGTTAGGGTACCCCCATATTTTGGGGGGCCCTAAGGCACTACAGGTCCAGCTTCTTGTTGATGAGGAGGGCGCAGGAGCTGAGTGCGCCCCCCAGCTTGGCCACCTCGCTGCAGGCCGCCGGGATGAGGGTGCAGTCCAGAAGCTTCTGGAAAGGCTGTGGAAAGGACCAGACACATGGAGGGGTCAGGAGAGGGGTTGGCAGGGGAGATGTGGCTGCAAGGCATTGTGGATACAAAACAGGGAGACTGGTTGCCTTCAGCCCTGCCCCCCAAAACCATGCCCCACCCCCACAAGCTCAAGTCCCGCCCACCACAGCCATGACCCAACCCCTAGAGTTAAGGCCCACCCACCTCTTCATCCCTGCCTGAGGGAGTGCCAGACCTTGCCACCACTGGTCTACTCAACCTCAAGCCCCACCCACTACTGCAGAGGCTCCACACCATTGGTCTCTCCAACCTCAAGCCCTGCCCCCAGAGACCTGGCCCCCATCACCTCCAACACCTTCCCAAGGGTCCCGCAGCCCTCCGTCCCCATTCGCTAATGCCACCCCCAATTCTCCACCCCTATTTGCTGATCCCACCTCCATCCCTCCCTCCCCACTGGCCATCCCCCCCCCCATCTCTCCCAATTGGCTAAGACCAACCCCACCCCTACCCTCATTGGTCGACCTCACTTCCGTCCCCATTACCTAACTCTGCCCCCACCCCCTTCCCAAATGCTCAATCCCACCTCCTCCCACATTGGCCGACCTGGCCTCTACCCCGCATTGGCCTATCCCGCCTCCATCCCTCTATCCCCATGGGGCAATTACAGCTCCATCCCGCAATGGCTGATGCAGGGCCCCCGTCCGTCCCCCCTGGCTTTCCCGCCTGCACCACTCCATCCCAACTGGCTGACTCCGCCCGCCGCTCTGTCCCCCATTGGCCGACCCTGCCCCACCCTTGCATTCTCATTGGTCGATCCCACCTGGAGGCCACCAGGACACTCCTCTGGGCTGCGGTGGACGAGGGCGGCGCTGCCAGTGCCCAGACGCACGAACAGGCAGTTGGCAGCCGGGTCGTCGGCGAGGGTCAGCGTCTCGTAGCGGTGGTCAGTCAGCTGCTCCATGGCCTGGGGGCCGCGGGGATCAGGGGCCGCGCTGCCCTTCACACCTGACCCACAGCCCCCACCTTGCCTCACCGGTGCCCTTCACTCCCAGCCCAAACCCCCCATTTCCATGATGCCCCCTCCCCCCCAACTGGTGCTCCTCACTCCTGACCCACAGCTTCCTGCCCCCATGGGCCCATCGACCCCAGCCTCAGACCTCGGTACCTTCATGGCCTTCCTGGCAGCCTCGCTGCTGCCAATGGCGATGGTGTCGGGTCCGGCCATGCTGCAGAAGCTCTTCAGGTGGGAGGAGCCCAGCACAGGCACCGTGGAGACAGCGAAGTCCTGGGGGCGGGTGGAGGAGACCTGCTCGTGCCCCTCACTCCCGACCTGCAGCCCCTGCCCTGCCAGTGCCACTCACTCCCAACCCGCAGCCCCGGCCCCTCCCAGCACCTCTCATTCCCAAACTACTAGGCTCCAGCTGGGGAGTAAAGTCTGCTGGGCCAGGCAGAAAGGAGCCTGGACACCCAAGTTTACTCCCTACTCTGGGAGGGGCCTGGAGTCCCAGGACTTAGAGAAGGGGTGCTCAGAGCAGGCGGGGCTGGGAGCCCGGACACCCGGGCTTGCTCACAGATCTGCATGGGTCCGGGGAGTTCGAGCAGGGGACTGGGAGCCAGGACTCCTGGGCTGCACCCCTGCTTGGGGGGGGCTAGGGCATGAAAAGGGGGCACAAGGCTGAGAGCTCAGACACCTGGGCTCCCTCCAACCCAAACCCACATCCAAACTCACCCGGAACGCATCGGCCACCATCTCAGCTCCTCTGTGATTGGTCCATTTGGAGATGCCCACAAAGAACTCCCGGCCTATGGGGCAGCAGGAAGAGACCTGAGGTCCCAGTCCCACCCACCTTCAGCGCCCCCCAGCCTGGTGGCGTCCCTCACTCCCGACCCACAGCCCCACTCTGATACCTGCCTTTCCCACCCAGCCCCTTCATCCCACACCTCAGACTGGGCCCAGGTCACCTGGGTTCATTCCCAGCTCTGGGGAAGGGGGAGACTGGATTCCCAGGTGCACCCCCACCACCCCCGGCAAGAGCTACTCCTAATCCACCCCCTGCAGACTCCCTCACCTGTGAAGAGCACGTCGCTGCCATCCAAGGTGGCTCCATCGTCTGCCACCTCGACCACCCGCAGTTTCAGCTCCTCCAGCACCTTCCTGATGCCGCTGATCTGCAGCCGTGGAGTGGTTGTGGGGGCTCCTGTCAGGGGATGCCCACCCAAAGCTCCCGCCAGCCCCCTGGGAGCTCCCATGGAGCCCCATCTGCTGGGCAGGCCTTAAGGGTTCCTAATGCCAGATGCAGGGAGAGAACCCAGGCGTCCAGGCTCCCAGCCCCCGCCTCTCTCTGCTGGGAAGGGAACCCAGGTGTCCAGGCTCCTCCACACCCACCTCCATCTCTGGGAAAGGAACCCAGGCACCCAGGCTCCTGGCCTCCCCTGCTCCAACCCACCTGCCCCACTCCTTTCCCCGAGCAGGGCAAGAACCCAGGTGTCTGGGCTCCCAGTCCCTGCTGCCAATGCCCACTCCCCTCCGTTTGCCGGGAAGAGATCCCCATGCTCAACTCACCTCTGCCCGCCGTGCAGGCTCCCAGGGCCGCGTGAGCAGCGCTGTGTCCCCCTGTACTACGGCAGCATCCTCCAGCAATGCAGAGCGGGGCAGAGCCTCATCGGGGGGCAGCTCTACCACCTGCAGGCCCAGCTTCTGGCGCAGGACACCCACCAGCACCCCGTGCTGCCGCTGTGCCTTGGCCAGGTCCACTGGCTCCCCCAGCCCCTCCACTGCCTCCCCCAGGGAGCCAGGCAGGCGCCGTACCACAGCGTGGGTGTAGCGGCCGAATGATGGCAGCCCTGCCATGGATGCGAGGTTGGGATCGGGCTCGTTGATATCACTGAGTCCTGATTGCAGCCCCAGGGAGGGTCCAGTTGGTTTCTCAGCTCCTCTGTGCTGGCTCTACTCCAGCCCCTTCCCTCTTTTCCAGCCTCTCTCCAGCTCTCAGCCCTGCAATCACTATCAATTTCGTCAATATCACTGACACTGATTGCAGTCCCCAAGGAGCTGAAAGCCTCGGTCCCGACTGATCAACTGAGCAATATTAGGTCTTGTCAGTATCCCTGATGTTAGTCCCCCTTGCAAGAGCAGGCTGGTTTCTCCTTGGAGCTGAGTCTTTGTCCTGATCAATCAGTCAATCAACTGATCACTATCAGTTGTGTCAGTATCACCCACACTAACCTGAGCGTCCTTTGGAGAGGAGAGTCTCTGTCCCAATCAACTGATCTATAACAGTTGTGTCAGTATCACCAACCCCAATCTCAGTCCCACCTGGGGGAACTGATCAGTTTCTCCTTGGAGCTAAGCTTCTGTGTATGGAGCAGAACAATCAATAATCAATTCCCTTCTGGCACAGGACTACAGCCAATCAGCTGGGTTCTCGCTTCCCAGGAAAGCTGATTCCCAATTAGTTAATCTACAAGCCTCCAAGCAACTGTTTTCTTCTTCCTCTAGAGTTTCTGGTCAGTTTCTTCTCCTTGGAGCCCAGCGTTTCTGTCCTAATCAATCAATATCAGTCCCATCAATACTGCTGACCCCCAACCTCAGTCCCTGTCGGAGGATCTGGTCACAGTTTCTCCTCGAAGCTGGGAGTCTCCGTCTGGAGCAATGGATCGATATCCCCCAATCAAGTCTCCCCCGCCTGATCAATTTCCTCTTGGAGGCAGGAAATGTGAATCAGTTGATTTCTATCTCTCTCCGGCAAAGCTAATTACCACACCCGGTGGATCTATAATCCCTCAAGCAATTGGGTTCTTCCCCTTCTAGAGCTTCTGGTTAGTTTCTTCCCCTTCTTAGTGATCAGTTTCAAGTCTCTGATCAATGTTCCTGAGAGTCTGGTCAGTTCCCCGCTCTGAGCTGCGATCAGTACCTTCTGCAATCAGCCAACGGCCCTCAAGGAAGTTGACTCAGGCCTCCAGCACTTCTGGACCTCAAAATGAAATGAATCCAACAGCTGTTGCCAAGGCTGTGATTTTCCCATGGATCAATCAATACCAGGGCATCTTCAATTGATTCTCCCCTACCGCCAGCACTGAACATCCAATCGTATTGTCCCGGGCAGCAAAGCTTCAAGCAGTATCTCCCTTTGCAGCCAACAGGTTGTCAATTATGTTCTTCCTTGTATCCAACCTCTGGCCAATTTCTCCCTTTGAGGCCCAACTTCCATCAATCTTGTGTCTCTCTGATCAATTAGATCCCTAGACTGACTGTCCTGGACGGATCCCCAGCGGGGTCCTGTCCTGTCACTAGGCAACCAAGTGATTGATCAACAGCTCCCCAATCGTTGTTCTTTCTTGATCAATAATTGGATAATTTGGAGTCTACCGGATCTCCCCAGTTGCTACCCAACCAAGCGCCTGGTTAGTTTCCCTGGATGCAACAGAATTGCCATCAGCCTGAAAAGATCAATCAATTTGGGACCCCACTCAATACTTCCTCATCACCCATCTCTCCTGTCAGCCTCAAAATGCAGCTGTCTTAGATGGAGATATGCAGCCTCTTCCAGGAACAGCTGGGCCACCTATCTTCTCGTTTGTGATTAAATTAATCAATCAACAGGACCTCTAATTAACAACTAAGATCAACTTCTCCAGCAACTTCCTCCTTTCCTGGAACAAACTGCACCTTTAGTTCCCTGTTGGTTCTTGGTGGAAACCAAATCTCTTCTTCCCAGTCACTTCTTCCAGAGGACACCAAACTTTGATCCAGTCACCTCTCCTGGAAGACACCAAATTGCTTCGATTTCCACTGAGGGCATAAAAATTCCCACCTCCTTCTGGAATTTGGGGGCCAAAGTGGAAATTTTGGTGGCAAAAGGCCTATAGAAACAGGCCTGTTCTGGTCTGGGAGCTTCCAGGACCTTCAAAGAGAAGAGAAATGTTGAGATCAATTGGAGGTTTCAGATGCTAAATCCACAAAAGAACCAGATGGAGATTTCCCCTTGGAAAAATGTACACGCGCACATGTACAAGCAGGGATATGTGGCTTGGTATTATCACACACTGGTTACACACATGTTGGGGGTTGGACTAGATGTGACCTCCCAAGGTCTCTTCTAACCCTCATTTTCTATGATTCTATGTTGAAGTTTATTTATTTATTGTATTTATCTATGTCTATGCATGTATATGATTTATAGATGGGTATAATGTGCAATTATGAATGTATGCTGTGTGTGCACAAGCTGGAATACATGGCATTGTATTATAAATTATGATATATATATATATAATGGATTATCCATGCGGATATTTATGTATCAATGTATATATAGTTATATAAAATGAACATATATACATATATACACTTATTCATAGATGTATGATTTATACATTTGTGTATAAGGTGCAATTAGGAATCAGAACTTGTGGCAATTATGAATATATGCAATTAGGATTACATGTTACATGTGCAAACAGGAATATGTAACGCTATTATAAACTTTGTATGTAATTGATTATACATAACTAAACATGAGTAAATATACACGTGTATATTATTTATATTTGTGTATAATACACGATACTTGATACATGCTGTGTGTGCACATAGGCATATGTGGTATCATATTATAAAGTATTACCTACATACAACTGATTCTATGCATGTATATCCATTCATATGTATACATGTATATCCATTCATATTTGTGTCTAATATGCAAATGTTGTTATATGCTATATGTATGCCCAGACAAGGATGTGTGGCACCATATACATTTATATTTATACAATTATATACAAGTAAATATATTTACTTGTATTAATATATTACTTATATTTGTGTATAACATACAGTTATAAATACATACTCTGTGTGTGCATGCACACAGGGAGGGATATGTGGCTTTGGGTTATAAATAATTACGTATACATAACTGATGAGTTATTCTTATACGTGCATCATACTTGGATAATGTAATGAAGATTGTATGCTGCATACAATAATTAGCCATACTTCTATCCCTACAGACATAAATACACATACATAGATACACACACACATATTCCTACATATACACATGATTACATATATACACATATGCACCCACATATATGTACATACATGCATATACACACATATATTGATACATATGCATCATACATACACATAGTCAAGCATACACATATATACACTATATATGGACAACATGCAAATATGAATATATACAAGGTGTGTGCACGCACAGGGACACACGGCATCACTGTACTCTAAATTATACATATGTGATTATACACATGTACTTGTATGTACCTCCTTACATTTGGGTATAACATGCATCCATCTATACTGTGTGAGTCTGCACATGGAGCTAACTCTTGTTGACACACACAAATATCCCCACGTGGAATCAACGATACCTGCATATGGTCGTAGTTTCAAAGGCAGTGGCGCACGTACGTGTGGACAAACCGCATGCTGTAATGACTGTGCACACACACGGACGTGTAATTCTTATGCAAGCTACATACTAATGAAGTATACATGCACACATGATTTTGCACACACAGCACATCACACACACACACAATGTGCACTGAAGCAGGCACTTTATAAAACACAGTAATAAATTATATATACTGATGCATCATAATCATTCATAACACAATGCCACGTATATGTGCATGAGAGCTCCCTCCCCCTTGCTGCCCCTCCAGCTTCACTCTCACTCACTCACGCACACACACACATACACCCCTCCCCCGGGTGTCTGGAACTCACACAAACCAAGATCCAGATGTCTGGGACATAGAAATGTTCATGTGTGCACACAATACCCAGAGTGTGAACCCAGGCATCACCCCCCCACACTGCTCCCCCCCAAGAACCTAGGTGTCTGGGACAAACACACATGGGAAAAAACACACACATATGGAACTTAGATGTCTGGGGCACACGCACGTGTGCCCACATATACACACACACAGAACCCAGGCATCCAGGACACACACACACCATGAACCCTGGTGACTGGAAGACACAGATGCACACACACACACACACACACACACACCCAGTGCAGGAATCCACGTGTCTGAGACACATATATGTGCACTCACGAGGAACCCAAACATCAGAGACATGCACCCGCACACAGCCAGCTCACGCATCCCATACACACACAAGCCAGAAAGGGCCTAGGGAGATGTACACACCCAGTGACTCTCCTCCATAGAGGGAGTGCTGCTGGCTGGGCACCTGGGCTCTCCCCCTGCTGGGAGAAGGGCGTGGGAGGGCCACAGCTGTGGGGCTGGGAGCCTGGACTCCTGGGGTCTCTCCCTCTCCTCCCCCAGCCTCGGTTTCCCCAACCCTGCCAACCGCACCCTGCAGGGGTTGTTAACTGCTTGGGGCGGAGGTCAGGGGCCTGGCGCAAGGAGGGGAGCTCTGGACTTTGCTGCCTGACTAGGGGCTGGGGGTGGGGGGGAAGGGCAGGGCAAGCGGCCGGTCCAGGACTGGGGCCGGGATTGGCTCAGGGGGAAAAAATGCAGCAGCTGGTTCCTGTTAACAACACGTCCAGACACGGACACACACACACCAGAAACCGCACCCTGCACACGCGCGCACACACACACACAGGGAGACACACCCCCTGCACAGACACAAAACACACACACAAGACACGCCACACCCAGCACAGATACATGAACCCCAAACCTGGATGGACACACACACACACACACACACACACACACACACACACACACACACACACACACACACACACACACACCCCAGCCC
>JAGPOW010001201.1:130657-142375 GCA_030014935.1 Caiman crocodilus | reverse complement strand
CCCTCCCTACCCCTTCCCAGATCCCCCCACCCCACCCCTTCCCAGAGCTCCCAGGCTCCCCAGTGCCTCACAACCTGCTCCTAACTGGTCCCCGCATCCCTTCCCAGTGCCCCCCATCCCACCCCTTCCCAGAGCTCCCAGTCTCCCCAGTGCCCCCCAGTCTGTCCCCAGGCCCCGCCCCTCCCCCGGCTGGCCCCGCCCCCCCCCGTCCTCACCCCGCTCCGCTCCGCGCGCGGCCGCCGCCCCGGCCCGGGCCATTGTCTGCCGCGGGGGCGGGGCCAGGGAGATACGCCCCGGGGCGGGGTACGCCCTGCAGCCAATCCGCGCCCAGCGGGGCGGGGCTACACTGGGCAGGACTGGGCTACTCGGAGGGGGCGAGCCTATACAGGGCGGGACTGGGTAGGAGTACGCTGAGAAGGGCTAGGTTATACTGGGAGGGTACGGGGTTATACTGGGTGGGACTGGGTTATAGTGGGCCAGGTGGGACTGTTCTGGTAGGGTCTGGAATTATACTGCAAGGGGCTGGAGCCATACTGGGAGGCACTGGGGACATCCTGGGTATGCGCGGGGGGGGGGTCATTCTGGGAAGGACTCAGGTTAGACTGGAAGGTGGTGGGGTCATACTGGGAGGAAGTAATACAAACTGGGAAGGCCTGGGCTGTACTGGGAGTGGGTGGGGGTCACACTGGGAGGGACTGGTCATACTAGGAGGGGGGTAGGGTTGGGGTGGGGCCATACTAGGAAGGACTGAATTATACTGGAAGGAACTGGAACCATACTGGGAGAGACTGGGGTCATACTGGGGAAAGATAAAGCTGAGACTATAGTTACACTGGGGGGCACTGATGACAACTGGGAGGTAACTGGGACAAGTCAGGGCTCTGCCCTGAGACACATAAGGGCATACTGGGAGGGACTGGAGTGGGGGCTGCTTAGAGACTGTAAGCAAGGGAGGAGCTACTGGGACAGCATGGGGTCATAGTGGACCAAAGGGAAGCTGGAAGATGACATACTGGGAGAGACTGGTGTGGACAGGGATTGGGAGGTGCTAAAGCCAGGATGGGGACACACTGGGAGGGCCTGGAGCCTACGATAGCAGCCAGGGCAGTCTCTAGCTCCCCAGGGCATCAGGGCCATTCACTCTGGCCCCTAGCGATGACTCCCAACAAAGGCTCCGATCTGCAAGACAGCCTGGCAGTCGGTCCAGACACCTGTAGGTTGTGCGTGTGTCCATCCCCCAGATTCTGTGTGCGTGTGCGAGACCCTTCCCCGGCCAACTGGAATTGTGTGCACCCCCCAAACAACCCAGGTGCCTGGGACACTCTCAGATAACACACATTCACACCCGTCACACACCTGCCCCTCCACCCACCCTTGCCAAGCACTGCCTGGGCCATGCAGCTCTTTTCTCCGCTTGTCTCCCAGCACCTGCGCCTCCTGGCCCGTGGCCTGCTGGAGTCAGGAACGTGGGGGGGAGGGTATGTCACCCACCACAGGTGGGCCTGGCCTGGTCACAGCATCACCAGGGCTGCGGCCGCCTGTTGTGTGGTAAGGGGGGTTGCCGGGGTGAGGCTGGATGGGATCACGTACAGGCAGAGGCCAGCGGTAGGCTGGTGCCCCTCACTCCCCCCCGCAGCCCTGCCAGTGCCCCACACTCCTGACCCTTGCTCCCGGACCCCTCCTCCTCCCAGACGCCTGCCCCCCCGCCCCCACTCCCGCCGTTCCCGGACGCCTGGGGTCTCTCCTGACTCCATCCTGGTTTTCAGTCATTTTATTTTATTACAGAAAAACCCCAGCAGAGCTGCTCCTTCCCAGAGCGCCACAGCACCCCCCTCCCCCCGCACCTGCCCCCACGGCTACTTGAGGGCCTTGGCCACCAGCTCGTAGGCCAGCTCGATCTCGGCCGGGTCGGGACAGGTGCTGGCAAACTCCTCGCGGGTGGCGGCGGCCGCCAGGTAGCGCTGGAGCCCGTGCAGCTCCGCGGGCACGGAGAAGCCCCGGTACTTGCGGCAAACCACCTGGGGGCGGGGGGTGGAGTCACCAGGGAGGCCACACCACCTGCTTAACACCCCGCCCCACACACAGGGGGCAATGCCTCAGTCCTGCCCCCTTGGGACAGGCCACACCCCCACAGGGGGACAAGTTAGCCACCTCACAGGACAAGCCCTGCCAACCTCCAGCTCTGCCCCCAGCTTAGTCCCACCCACTCCTGGGATCAGACCCCTCAGGATAGGCCCAGCCCACATCAGTCTCCAGCCCAGACAAGCCCCTCCTGACTGGCTCCACCCACCCAGAACAAGCCCTGCCCACCCAAGGCTCCTCCCCCAGGCCCACCCATTCCTTCCCCACATGCTCCACGCCGCCCATTCTGGGACCCCACAGAACTAGCCCCGCCGACTCCCCCTGCTTCCCAGGCTCCGCCCACCCATCTGCTGAGACTCCCCAAACCAGCCCCGCCCACCTCTGGCTCCCCCACCACAAAAAGGCCAGCCCCAACCACACCCCCAGGCTCCACTCAGACCCTTTTCTGGGACTCCCAGGCTCCCCCTCAGGCCAAGCCCCTCCCACCAGACCCCCCCAGGCTCTGCCTCCTCCGGCTGGGACTCCCAGGACGAGCCCCCCACTCTCTCCGGCTCTGCCTTCCTCCCCTTTTGGGACCAACCCCCCCCCCACTCAGGACAAGGCCCACCCACCCCTGCTGCCCCTGCCCAATAAGCCTCACCCACCCATCCCCCTGAGGCTCCTCCTCAATCCCCACCCACTCCCTTAGGCTCCACCCTCTTATGACCTCTCCCAGGATAAGCCCCACCCATCCCTTCAGGCTCCATCCTTCCAGAACCCCCTGGCCCTCCCCCACCTGGAGCACGTGCAGCTTGGGCAGCAGGTTGCAGTCAGGCAGCGTCAGCTCGTTGCCATCCAGGAAGAGGCGTCGTGACGGCCCCTCAGCCTCGGCGCTCGTCTCATCCACCTCGTCGGGCAGCGGTGTCTGCAGGTAGGTGTCAAGCGCACCCAGCGCCTTCAGCAGCCCCTTCTCCAGCCCTGAGCAGGGTCACAGGGAAGGCAGCCAATCAGGACAGATGTGGGAAAGGGGGGCAGCCAATCAGGATGGACACAGGAGGGAAGGTGGGCAGCTAGTGAGGTTGGGTAAGGATGGAGGGCAGCGAATCGGAATGGATATGGGAAGGGAGACAAGAAATCAGAAAGAACCTAGGAAAGAAGGCAGCCAATCAGGATCAAGGATCAAGGAGATAGAAGACACCAGTCAGCACAGACATAGAAAGGAGAGCAGCCAATCAGATCCAGGTCTCTTCCCAGACTGGCAGCGATGGAGCAGCCAATCACAACGGGCATAGGAGGCCAGCCAATTAGATTCCAGGGGGAAAGAGGGGAACCTAATCTGGACAGATGTGGTAAAGTCGGAGATTTGGGCATGGAGGGAAAACAATCAATCAAGATCCACAGGGGATAGACAACACCAATGGAAGGACCAATAGCCAATCAGGACTGAGGTGGGATGGGGGCAGCCAATAAGCTTTGGGTAAGGATGGAGACCAGCCAATCAAAATGGACGTAGGATGGAGGGCACCAGTTAGGATGCATTTGGGGTGAAGGGCTAATAGTGAGGTTTCAGGGTGGAGCCCGAGGTAGGAAAGGAGGACAGCCAATGAAAACTGTGGCAGGAAGGGGGACAGCCAATAGGCCAATGGCAAAAAAAAGCAGGGAGGGGAGATGAAGCAAAACCCAGCCCATGAGGACACGGGGCAGGGAGTTGAGTAGGGCACAGAGGCAACCAATCAGGATACAGCAGGGGTGACAAATGGTGGCCAATGGCACCCAAAGGACAGAGAGACGCAACTGCTGAGCAGCCAATGGGGAGGGAGGCTCTGTCTCCAGGTGAAGCCCCGCCCCCAGGGCACTCACCAGCGTTGAGGGCCGGGTTTGAATTCTTGATATATGCAGAGAACTTGGCGAAGACGTCCAGGCCAGCCGTGTTGGACTCGGGGTTGCGGGCAGCCAGCTTGGGGTACCTGGGTGGGCCGGGGGCGGGTGCTCAGCAGAAGCTCCGCCCCTTCCCGAAACCCACCTGCCACCTCCAGCCCCTCAGAGGCCCCCAGCGCCCCAACTCAGCCCTTCAGCACCCCACCCCCATTGGTCCAGGGCCCCGCTCTCAGCCCCGCCCCCACCCTCAAAGCCCCACACACTGTCCCCCAGAGCCTGGGCCACACCCCCACCCTTTCAGAGCGCCTCGCCCCCTCACCCCAAACACTGCCCCCACCCTCCCAGCCCCACCCCCACTCCCTCAGAGTCCCGCCCTCTGCCACAGACCCTGCCCCTGCCCCCATCCTCAAAGCCCCACCCCTAGCTCCCAGGCCCCGCCCTACCTGGGAGGCCCTAGGGTAGCCTCCAGGAACTCCTCGATCTTGTTGGTGTCAGTGATCACCTCATCCCCGTAGAGCAGGAAGGGCAGCTGCCCCCCGGGGCACAGCCGCTGCACCATCTCCGTGCGCCTGGCGGGGCAGGGGTGAGTGAGGGCACTGCCCAGGCTCAGGGGCAGAGGGCTGCAGGTCAGGAGTGAGGGGCACTGGCAGGGCTCACAGGGGGCAGGAGCTGTGGGTCGGGAGGGAGTGAGGGGCACCAGCAGGGCTGGGGTGGCAGGGGCTACAAGCCAGGAGTGAGGGGTACTGGGGGGTAGGGGGTCACCCACCGCCTGGTGTCCACTGTGGTGACATTGAAGGTGACCCCCTTGAGCCACAGCACCATGAAGAGCCGCTGGGAGAAGGGGCAGTTCCCGATCTTTGCTCCATCGCTGCCAGCCTGGGAAGAGGCACGCAAGGCGTTAAACCTGGCCCAGGCCCTGCCCCCTGCTGCCTACCAGCTCCCTCCAGTAGGGGGAGGGAGCCAGCCCCCTTCCCCATACAGCCCTGGCCACACCCCCGGTTGCTATGGACTTCCAGGACCAGGCAGTTGCTAGGGAAAATGCCCCCTCCTGCGCTGCCCTGTTAGTTACCAAGGAAACCCTCCCCCCAGCCCCTCCTAGCCTGCCTGTCTGGAAAGATGGTTGCTAGGGAAATAGCCCCTCCCACTCCACCTGGCTGCGCTCCTCACCCCGCTAGCAACTGGTTCCTAGGGAGACACCTGTCTTGCGAGGGACACGCCCCTTCTTGGCAACAGCAGCACAGGAATACAAGCTGTTCCTAGGGAAACGCCCCCCCCATACAGCCCTAGGGAAGTTGAACAGTAGGCCCCGCCCCTGGCTTCTTAGGGCCACACCCTCCCTTGGTCGCCATGGAAACGAGACATGTCTGTCAGGCAACTGTTGCCATGGAGAGACAGCACCACACCTGCCTAGCAACAGACTGCCCCAAGCTACCTCCTGCCAAAAGTCTCTAGGATGCAGGGGGTCTTCCCCCAGCCCTGGGAGTGCAGCGGGGTCCCGTGGGGCCCCGACTCCTGGGTTCCCTCTCCATGGGGGGGTCGGGCAGGGACCCCCGGACACGTGGGCTCTCTGGGAGGGGAGCAGGGCTCCTAGGTTTGGGCAGCGGGGTGGGAGGAAGCCCCAGTGCCTGGGCTAAGGGGGGAGGGGGCTGCAGGTCAGGAGTGAGGGGCACCGGCAGGGCAGGGGGCATCTGGGCTGCTACCACTGGGCAGTTGTTTCCCCCCAGCCCCCACAGGTGGAGCCAAATGGTTCCTTCCGCTGAGCTCCCAGCTAAGCAGGACCCCCTCAAAAGTTCAGTCCCTGGCTGGGAGACTAAGTGGGGGAAGGCAGAGGTGCGGGGGCCAGGCCCTCCAGCCCTCTCCTCCTTCTCAGAGTACCCAGACTTCTGGGTTTCCAGCCCCCCCCCCCCCGTTTGCAGTGTCAACACCCAGCCAAGACCTGACACCGGCCCCACCCTGGGGAGAGGCAGAAAGGAACCCAGGCGTCTGCTCCCACTCCCTTCCCTGGGAGCCCTGGCATCCGGGCGCCCATTCCCACCTGCTGGCTCTAAGGCCCCAGGACTCCGTCTCCTCCCACAGCTGGAAAGAGCCCGGGGTCCTGGCCGGGACCCAGATTATTCTGTTGCAATGTTTAATCCCAGTCCAGCCTCAGGGCTCAACCAATGACACCACACCCAGCCGGGCATGCACATGCACACACACAACCCAGGCATCCTGCATGCGTGCGCGCGCACACACACATGCACAGCAGGGGCAGGGGATCATGGGCCCTGCTGAGATGCAGAGAGATTAAAAGTTATCTACATCGGATGTGGAAAGATAGTTGCACAGGAAGTACCCGTGCATGCGTGCATGCATCACAGAAGTCTGGGTTCTGTGCCTGCAGAGAGAGAGAGAGAGTGTGTGTGTGTAAACAACCGGCCACATATGAACACATGGATGCCTAGAAGTGTGTTTGTGTGCATGTGTGGGGACTCGTATGTGAACATGTGTGCACGCATGTACAGGGATCGGGGGGGGGGTTCTGCGTGTACTTATAATGTCCTTGTGTGAACTGGTGGCTGCCTAGAGTGCTGTGTATGTATATATGTGTAAGCCCTCACATGCAAAAGAGTGTGTATGTGTGTACATGGGTACACATGTCCACATGTGAATTCATGGATGTTTAGGTGTGTGTGTCCATGTGTGGACTCATGTGAACACGTGTGTATGATATTGTGTGTATGTGTACATGAGTGTCCACATGTGAATTCATGGGTGCCTAGAGGCCTGTGCATGTGTGTATCTGAAGGGAACAAGGAAAGGAGAAAAGATACGAGGGTGGGGAAGAAGTGCAGGGAACCCAGTCAGAATGGGGGGCAGAAACCCCCCCAAGACAACCCCCTCACACCCCACACATCATCCATCCTGCCTTGTTACAACCATGGAAACCAGTATGCAACACCTCACCAGCCCAGCTCGCAAACTGGTCCCTACCTACAGACTGAGCAGGGGGGAGGGTTGGTCACCTGGGCCCAGTCTGATCCAGTCCCCACAGGATTCAGCCCAGCTCAGGCCCAGCTCTGGGGGCTGGGAGATCTCAGCCCAATTTCACTGGAGGAAACTGAGGCAGGAGCTGGAGGGGGGTGGGGGCAGGCAGTGAGCCTTAAACAGCTGGATCCACCAATTAAACCAGGTCTAATAGTGGGGTGGGTTATTGGCCAATTTCACACCCAAATTTGCTTGGAGACAAGGAAAAAGCTCCTATTTTAGTCAATTTCACCCCCAAAATTAGCTAGAAGGGAAAAAAACACATTTTAGTCAATTTGGGGATGAAATTGACTTTAAAAGTTGTTTTCTTCCCCCTTTTAGCTAATTCGGAGATGAAACTGACTAAAATTACTTTCCCCAACCTAGCTAATTTCACCCCAAAATTAGCTAGAAGGGGAAAAATCCAATATACTGTGGTCAATTTCACCTCAAAATTAGCTAAAGGGGAAAAAGCCAATTTATGTTATCCAATTTCACCCTGGGTTTAGAAAGCAAGGAACCAACACACATTTAACCAATTTCACCACACAGTGAGCTGGAGGCCAACAAACTGTTGGTCAGTTTTATAACCAAATTAGCTGGAATCCAACTAACTAATGTATTTGTAGCCTATTTTCCAACAAAATTAGCTTGAAACCAAGATGCCAACTTGCTATGGAGCTTAAAGAGAACCAAGCAACCTGTTTTTAGCCCATTTCGCACCCAAAAATGCTAGACTGGAAGAAACCAGCATGTTGGTGGTCAATTCCACACCACAGTTAACCAGAGGGAAATGAATCAATTTGTCTTTAAGTCAGTTTCACACCAAAACAAGCTGGAAGCTGAGGGCACCAACCTGCTTTTAGCAGATTTCATGACAAAATGAGCTTGCAGAGAACCAGTCAATCCATTTTTAACCCAATTCCACCCCGCTGCCCCCCAATCCCCTAAAAGGAAAAGAAATCAACTTTCCTGCTAGTCAATTTCATGCCAAAATTGGCTGGAAGGGAAAGAATCACCCCATTTGTACCCAGTTTCACACCAAAAGCAATCTTAGGGCCAATTTATGCTTAGCTAGTTTCACCCCCAAATTAGCTGGAATCCAACAAACCATTTAGCATTGGTCTGTCTCACAGCACAACAAGCCTAAAGGGAACACATCAACCCGGGTTTTTTTAGCCAGTTGCACACCAAAATAACTAGAAGGAAACAAGAGGATGTGTCTTTAGTCAGTGTCACATATAAATTAGCTGGAATGGAAGAACCACCATCCTATTTTTACCTAATCTCATTTTACCAAAACTTAATTTTACCAAAATTAGCTCCAGACCAATTTATTTTTAGCTAATCTCAAACCAAAAATTAGCTCGGATCCAACTAGCCAATCTGTTTTTAATCAATATTTGCACCAAAATGAGCCTAAGGGGAAGGAACCTGCTTATAGTTATCTTGAAAAGCAGGAGTCAACCTGGGGTTTTTTTCAGTCAATTTCACAACAAATTAAGCCTGAACAAAAGGAACCAACCTGTTCTTAGCTAATTGAACGCTCAAATTAGCTGGAAGGAAAAGAATGAATTTATTATCAGTCAATTTCACATCACAATGAGCTGGAAGAGGCCAAATCCATGCGTTTTTAGCTAATTTCTGTCAAAAGGAGCTAGAAGGGGAGGGCCCAATTTACTGTAGTCAATTTCACTTCAAAATTAGCTGGAATCCAATGAACCAATTTATTGTTAGTTAATTTCAAACCAAAATTAGTTATAAGGAAACCAGATCCAATGGCGTTTTATAGGCAATTTCCCACCAACATGAAGGGCTTTGACCTAAAATCAAACTGGCTCCAGTGGCCTTCACTGGGGGAACTGCAGTCAAACTAGTTTCAGAATTAAACTGGGTTTGGAGGATTTGACTGGAGGGAAGCAGAGTCAAACTGGTTGGGGGATGGAGGAGTTACCAGGCAGAACTGGAATCACAAGGGTCTGAAAGGCTTTGATTGGGAGAACTGGAGTCAAACTGATTTCAGAATGAAATCAAAGTGGTTTGTGACGGTTTGAGGGTTCTGTTTTTTTTAAAAAAAAACTGGGGAGAACTGGATTCAAATGGGTCTGAGGGACTTTCATAATGAGAACTGGAGTTAAACTAGTTTTAGGGGCTTTGATCTGGAATCTAACTGGTTTGTGGGGTTTTCTTTTACTGGGGAAAGGGCAGTTAAATTGGTTTCGGGAGGGGGATCTTGACTGCAGAAGCTGGGGTCAAACTGGTTTTAAGAATTTTGATCTGGAGTCAAGCTAGTTTGAGGGGCTTTGACCGAGGGAACCAGAATCAAATGGGGCTAAAGGGCTTTGCCTGTTTCAGGGTCTTTGATCTGGAACCAGACTGGTTTGAGGGGCTCTCACAGGGAGGAGGAGGGACCAAGCTGGTTTGAAGGGCTCTGACTGGGGGAAACTGGAGTCAAACTGGTTTCAGGAACTTTGATCTGGAATCAAGCTGGTTGTGGGGGGTCTGGACTGGGAAAAACTGGTTTGAAGGCTTTTGATCTGAGGCGCTCTTACTGGGAGGAACTGGAGTTACGCTGGTTTGAGGATTATGCATCAAACTGATTTGCGGGGGTTTCTGACTAGTTTCCAGAGCCTTGGTTTGGAATCAAACTAGTCCCAGGGGCTTTGGCGGGGGGGGGGGGGGATTTGCCCTGGTCTCAGAGCTCTGATCCGGAATCCAACTGGTTTCAGGGGTTTCGTACTGGGAGGAACCAGAGTCAAACTGGTTTTGGAACTCCGGCAGCCTGAGCCGGGCACGAGGGAGGCGGCGGCGCGGGAGGGGGCTGGGCGGACGCAGGAGCCGCCCGGGCAGCGGAAGCTTTGGCTCGCACTCCTCCCTGCCCCCCGCCCCCCCCGGCCTGCACCCCCCCCGGCCAGGGGGGCATGCCCCCCCCCGTCCCGGGCTGCCCCGTCCCTCCACCCTGCCGGGGCGGGGGCCCAGCCTGCTCCGTCCCTTCCCCATCCCCATCCCGGGGGACACGAGCAGCACCCCTCGGCTCGGCCCGGCCCCCCTCCTGCCCCCCGACCTTCACGAACAGCTCCACGGGCGGCGGCTCCGGCTCGGCCATGGCTGCACCCAAGGGCCCCCCCGCCCCGTCGCGCCCCGCCCCGCCCGGGTCCCCTCCCCTCCCCGCGGGGCGGGGCGGGGGGGCAGCCCGGCTTCCCGAGTGGGGGGATGGGGGCAGGGTGCCTGGATCTTTTGGGGGAGGGGACTCAGACGCCTGGGTGTCCTGGAGGGGGAGGGGCAGCAGGGCACCTGGGTGGGGGCGGGGAGGCGACGGGACCCCCGGCTTCTCCGGGGACAGGTGGGCACCTGCGTGCTCTGGGCGGCGCGGGCGGGGACGGCAAGCAGCGCCGCGAGCCGCCGCCGGACGGAGCCTGGGCCGGCTCGGGCGGGGCCGCGATCGTCCCCTGGTTCTGGGGCGCGGGCGGGCGGGAGCCCGGGACTGTCGCTCCCCCAGCCTCGGCCGGGGACCCCGGGCGTCCGGGCTCCGTCACCGCCCCCCCCCGCCGCCGGGCGTCCGCGTGCTCTGTAAACGCCCCCCGCGGGGATTAGGGCGCTTTGTGCAGCGGCGCCGGGCTCGGCACTGCGGGGCGGGGGAGGGGGCGAGTCCGGCGGACCCAGCGTGCGGCAGCAGCGCCACGTGCCCATGGCCGCGCGCGGCTACACCGTGCTCATCCTGCCCCTGGGCAGCGCCCTGGGCAGCTGGGACGCGCTGCGGGGCTTCCTGCGGGTGAGTGCCCTGACCCCCGGCCCCGGCCGCCGGGCTCCCCACCCCCTAAAGCCGCCCTCCCCGAAAGGATCCGCGTGCCCTAGCGCCCCTCGGCCCCAAGGGACCCAGGTGTCATAACTCTCCCTCCGAGGCACCCGAACCCCCAGCCCCGCAGGAGACGCAGGTGTCCTGACACCGCCCATCCCTCCCCTCCCCTGGTGCCAGCGCCACCTGCAGGCGACCCAGCGCCGCCGCCGCCACGCCCAGCGCGCAGGCGCGGTACGTACTACCGCGCCCACGGTTTGGGACGCGGGGCGGACCATTGCTGATGTGGCGGGGTGGGGCAATTTTCTCAATGGGGAAGGCGTGGGGGGGGGTCGTCCGTTGTTATTAATAGGAGGGGGGGGTGTTGTAGAATGTTCCATTACTATTATAGGCTGGGGGGCTTCCATTATCAATGGGGAAGGGAGGTGCAATAGTTGGGTGGGGGGGGTTCCGTTATCAAGGGGGAAGGGGAAAGGGAGGGTAGGTCAGTTCATTTTTATCAATGGGATAGTGTGTGCGTGGAATTTCCCACTGCTATTATGAGGGGGGTCCGTTATCCGCACGGGGGAATGGGGAAGAGGAGGATGGGTCAGCTCATAATTATCAGAGGAGAAGAGGGGGCAGTAACTGGTTCACTGCTAATGGGGGAGGGAGGGTAGGATGCTTCTACCATCAATTGGGGGGGTGGACTGTTCCATTGCTGTTATGGGGGTGGTACTGTTATCAGTGAGAAAAGGAAAAATTGGACGAGTCCACTGTTATCAATGGAAGGGGGGAATAATTAGTCCACTGCTAATTTAGGTGGGGAAGCGTGGGAGTAAGAGAGTCCATTGGCATCAATAGCGGGGTGTCAATCCACTGTTATCAATGGTGAGAGTGGAATGTTCCATTGGGATTGGTAGTCGGGGAAGCACCCACTGTTATGATGGGAGTAGGAGGGTGGAATGTCCCATTAGTAGGATGGGAGGAGCATCCAC
>JAGPOW010001201.1:111871-128535 GCA_030014935.1 Caiman crocodilus | reverse complement strand
AATTATGCGCCCGTGTAATAGTGTGCATACAACATATGACCACACATAATTGCATTATATTGCATAATTGAACCTGGGCAGGCTCTGTGCCTCCGGGGCTCCTGGCACCACGAGCGGTGCTGCGTACCTGGACGGCGGGGAGGGGAGCTCCTGCCTGCCACGGCGCATTGCACCCCGCTGCTGTTGGCAGCAGCGGCAGGTCCAAGATGGCCACCGCTCCCCCTGCCCTGCTAAGAAAGCCAGGCTCGTGAGGGCCTGCCTTACATGGCTGCCCTGGGGGGGGCCTGGCCCAAGACGGACACCCTTGCCCCCACAACTGGGAGATCCCTCCCCAAGGTGGCTGCTTCTGGGCGGGAGATCCCAAGATGCCTGCCCCAGGTGGCCGCCCACCGCTGTCTCGGCTGCAGGAGGCGTCGGCCAAGAGCGAGCGCATCGCACGGCTGGAGCGGGAGAAGGCAGTGCTGGTCCACCTGCTCCAGGAGACCCGGGGCGGCTGCAGCACAGCCCACAGGATGCCCACGTTCCTCTGAGGTCACTTCCTGCTTGATGACATCATGCCTGCTGAAACGGAACCCCAGCCTGGCAGCCTGTGTTGCTCAGTGACGTCACTTCCTGCTGCTTCTCCTCATCCTAAGGTTGCTGCCTCAAGTCGCATCTGCAGCCGTGTCTTCCCCCAAAGTGATGTGGTCTGCAGGAACCCAGGCAGCTGGGCCGCCTGCCTGTTCTGCCCAGCCCACGCTGGAGCTCGTTGCCCCACTGGGTGCCCCAGGCTTCCCCCTTGCCTGGAGAACCCAGGTACACGGGTCCCCTCACTTCCTTCTGTCCTTCTCTCATACAAAGACACAACGCTAAACATGTGGGTCACCCCCCACAGGCATCTGAGGGGGGTGGGGGTGGGTGCGCACGCACGCACACACACATGCACCCCCCCCCCAGGCATCCATGACAGACACAACCCAGGCACACGAGATGCACATATACCCCTTTGTGCCTCTCCCTTGAACACCCTCCCCAGGCCCTGAGGACCCTGCTCCTCCCAGACCAGTTTCCCAGTGCGTGCCAACTGGGCCTCTGGGACATGCTTTCTAAGGTAAGAGGTAGTATGGCAAGAGCCTAGCCCTTCATTCCTGGTGGCTGCAGCTGGCCGATCATCTCGGCCACTTCTATTTGTGCCTGGGAGACAGCAGCACTATAATCACAGAGTGCCTTCCTCCAAAACAGTGGTCACCAAACAGTTGATTTCCATGAACTGATCGTGGAGCCTCTGACAGTCAATCTCGGTGAGGGGTGGGCACCAGATCCTGCGGTGCCCTTTACAGACAAAAAGTGATCTTCACCATGAGAAGGTTGCAGACCACTGCTCTAAAGGGTTTGTTTCAGAGCCCCCTGGCTCTCCACCCTACTTCTACCACTATACATATAAATATCCATTGAACTCTTTTTTTCCTGAGAGATGGATGGCATTACTGAAAACAAGTACTAGACTCCTGATTTCCAGAAATTAACTCTGACTCATGATCTGAGATCAAATCTTGGGATTTTTTCTTCTGGCATGTGTAGAGTGCAAAACTGGTAAGTCAGTGGAGGATAGGGGGTAGGGAGGTTGATTGAGACCCCCATGCTGAGGGAGGGAGTGGGGCAGGGGCTGTAGTGAATGAAGCCTGGGGGCCAGGGCAAGTCATGCAACAGCCATGGGCTGCTGTGTGTGCATGTCTGCCCCTCACTCCCAAGCCATACCCCACCAGCCCTGCTGCGGTCTTCCACAGCACCCTGTATCCTGCCAGGGTGTGGGGGAAACCCCCTCCCTGAGCTCCAAATCCCACACCTTCACAAATAACGCCCCCCCATTTTTAATTTAATTTAATTTTTAATTTATTTTATTTTTTAAAAACAATACTTTTCTTTGAAAAAATCTAGTTGGTCTAATAAAAGACATCACCTTTACCATGAGTCCCAATTCCTTCCTCCCCACACATACAGACTTCAAAAATAGCAATTCATGAGTTACATTCCAAATTCCTTGATTTTTAAGTTTGTCTCACAATTTTTGACGTGGGCTGGCAATTCTGTGTTTTATTGAAAGATTACCATTTTTAAGGAATTTGGAAGCCTTCCAGTGCCTTGATCATGATAAAATAAATTCTAAATATCTATATATTTTGGTGTTTTTGTTTTATAGAGAATCAGAGCTCCCACTGCCCCCTTCACTCACCAAGATGTGGGTCCAGCTGTGGCTGTCATCCTCCCTGCTGCTTTGTGGCACTGGGCAGTCGTGATATGGCCGTGCCCCTCTCTCTCAACCCACAGCCTCCTCGGCCCTGTGGGTGCCCCTCACTCCCAACCCACAGCTGCGCAGCCCTGCCAGTGCCTCTCATAGAATAAATACACAGTGAAGGTTGGAAAGGAGCCTCAGAAGGGACCTCCAAGCAGGGTCAGCCCCAACTAGATCATTCCAGCCAAGGCTCTGTCAAGCTGGGGAGACTCCACCACCTCCGGGTATCCTGTTCCAGTAGTTCACCACCCCCCCAGCCAGAGTGTTTCCTAATATTCAACTTCAACTTGCCTTGTGTAAGTGGAGCCCATTGCTCCTTGTTCTGGTCACTCAACTTCTATTATCAGAAGGAATGAGGGCTCCTGGGTTGTTTGCCAGCTCTGGAAGGACTGCAGACCTCAGACATGAGATCAGGAGGGTCGAGGTGCCTGGACACCTGGGTTCTCACCTCCCACAGTACTGTAGGACCTAGTGGGCTCAAGCTCGGGGAGGGCAAGCTGGGAGCCCTAATCTGCATTGGTCACCTCACTGCTTTGCTGTTGGCTTCTGCAGCTTAAACTTCAGAAATTGCAGAAACGACAGAAGACATTTTGAGGCATAGTCGAATGCCTTACAAACGCACTCCTATGGTCTCCTTCACGTTTTTGTAGTTGACCTTCCTGTCAACGAGGCATGTGTCCCTGCGTTCTCTCCTTTCCTGGAGAAAAAAACACTCTTTCCAACATCGCGCTCCATGGCCAGCCTTCCGCAGGCACTTCAGCTCAGTGGAAAACTTCTCTATGGCCACGTTCAAAGCTTCCCTAACCTTGTTGGGCACTTGCTGCAGACTCCTCACCTTCAACCGCACCATCTCGAGGTTCTTCTCACTCAGGCAGTTTCTGCTGAGCTGAAGCATCTTCCGATACGTTGCCCAGGTCTTTGCTTGGACGCTGTAGGTAGGACTCCCCTCCTGCCATTTGATGGTGACCATGAGGGCCTTGCCTGAGAAGAACCGCAGCCTTGTCCCATCCCACTTCACATCCATGGTGGGGAGCTCTTGGAGGCTCGCTGCCTCATTGGGAAACTTCTCCAGGAAGAAGAGGTCAAAACAGCCTCTCAGCTCTGCTCGTCTCGTCTCAGGATATCAGCCCCTGTGGATTCTCTGGAGGTTCTCCATGCTCAGCCTCTGGGGCTGGGGAACAACCTTTCCAGGAACGCGTCGGCCGGCCGGGGGTTCCTTGACTTCGTAGTGAGGATCCCCCTGGGGGCTGCCTCTGGCATGGGGCACCCTGCTCTCGTACTCCCCTTCTCCAGAGATAAACACCCACTCTGTCCCCTGGCCTGCAAAGACCATCGGGCATTGCCCTGCACGCACCGGGGGAATTCCTTCAGGGCCAGCTCGAAGCCTCTTAGCCTGGGAGTCATCTGCAGCTCTTGCTGGGCCTGAATTTTCCTCAGGCCCTTGGTGCTCGTGGCCCTTTCTGCCATGGGGGCCGGGGGGATCTGAGCCCTGCACTCCTCTCCCCAACCCGCAACAGACCCTCCCGAGTGGCTGCGTGGGTGGCACCCCCAGCTCAGCCATGGCTGCACCCAAGAGCTCCCCAGACGCCTGGGACCCCTTCCCTGCGGGAGGGGCAAGGCGGCATTTCTATTCTTATCAGTGGGGGGAGCGGGGGTCTTCTGGAACGTTCCATCACTTGCTCTCATCCCCCAGCCCCAACTCCCCTCCCAGAGAACCCGGGTGTCCAGGATCCTGGCCCCCGCACCTCAGCCATGGTACAGCCCACCCCCACCCCTACCCCCATCGTGGGATGCCCCAGACACGGCCCCCCACCACATGCCCTCCACAAGCAGCTACCCAATCACAGGGGCCATCTCAAATGGAGCAAAATAGTTTAATGTCTCTGATACCCGATCAGCCAGGAGAAAGTGGAGGGCAGGGGGGTCTGCCTGTCTATCCACCCCCCATCCCTGTCTGTGGGGGGCTCACAGCAGAGTCTGGAAGGTGGCCAGCGCCTCGTCCGTCTTGCGCAGCTCCGCCTCCATCTGGGCCAGCTGCAGGTCAGAGATCTGGGGTCAACACCCCTGTGGCCAAGCACTATGCCACGATCCCTTCTCACCCACCAGCCCTAGTGACCTCTCGTCCCACAACCCCATGACCCCCTGCCCTCATGGGCACCTACCTTGGCAGCGTCGGCCTCCTGCACCTGAGGGGGCACCTTGGCACTGTAGCCAGGTGCTGCCAGGCGCTCATGCAGCCGCTCCACCTGCCGTAACAGCTCTGCCCGGCGCCCCTCCAGCTTGCTCACCTCCTTCTCTACATCGATCAGACCCTAGCGGGGCCGAACAGGGAGATGAGTGCCTAGACACCAGAGTCCCATCCTCCATGCATGCTACACCCTGACCCCAAAAGCCTGGGTCCCGCTCTCCATACATGCTACACCCCCCACCCCACCCCAGTGCCACCTCCCAATGCCTGTGTCCACTCCTCATACCCCCCACCCAAACAGATAGGTCCTGCTTTCTCAGATCCCCCAGCACCAGTCCCAGATGCCCAGGTCCACTCTCCATAACCCCCAGAAACAGTCCCAGATGGATGCCTGGGTCTGCTCTCTCTGCTCCTGCCTGCAGCGCCAACCCCAGATGCCTGGGTTCATTCTCCATTCCCTACCCCTGCCCGCCCCCCACCCTGCCAGACACCTCGGTCTGCTCTCCACCTGGACCCTGGACACTTGGGTCCTGCATTTTACTGCCCCCCACCTCCAATACTTGGGTCCTGATCTCCACCACACCCCGTTCCCCAGGTCCCCCACAGGCCCCACTCAGACACCTGGGTCCCTCCACGTGCTCCTTCCGGACACCTGGGTCCCCCTGCCATCCCTTCCTGGACACCTAGGTCCCACTGGAGGGCCCTTTTGCAATGCCTGGGTCCCCCCTTTGACAAGGTGCCAACAGGCCCCTCCTGGATGCTGGGTCCCACTCTCCACTTCCCACCTCCAGGACACCTGGATCTGACTTTCCACTGCCCATCCTCCCCAGATACCTGGGTGCCCCCATGCATCCCTCCCAGGTACTTGGGTCTCTCTCCATTCCCCTCCAAGACCCCTCCCAGATGTCTGTGTGCCCCCACGAGCTGACCTTGAGTAACAGGTGGACAGTGCAGCGGTCAGAGGCGATGGCTACAGCACAGCCGCCAGGAGCGGCCTCACCAGGCCCCAGTGTCTGCACGGCCTGGCACGAGGCTAGTGTCCGGATGTAGCCGGAGACCTGGGCTGCCAGCTGGGCCGTGTCCCCGTCACGGCACTGCAGAAAGCCTGGGGGAGAAAGGGTGAGAGAGCAAGAGAGGGATCAGAGGTCAAGTGGGCAGGGCATGGGAGAGCTCTGCCTCCCTGGCCCTTCCCCCACCCGATACCTACAGTCAGCTTTGGTCTTGGTGAGGTTGTAGTCAGCCCGCAGGGAGCGCACAGACCGAACAATGCCCAGCGCAAACTCCATGGCCGCCTCAGCCTCAGCGTCCTGCCAGCAGTACTGGGGGCGAGAAGGGGTTAACAGTGCCCCTCACTCCCAACCCTGGCCCTCACTCCTACCCTGCCAGACCAGCCTTGCATCTGCCCCTCACTCTTAATCAGTAACACCTCTGCCCATTCCTGTTGGCACCCCTCACTCCTGACCCACTCCCCCTCCTAGGTGCCCCTCTGGATCCACAATCCCCCCACCCTGGGGCAGTACCTGCTGGGGGCTGGGGTAGGGGGCCACACAGAGGCTGGGGGCAGCAGGGGGCCGAGGTGGCAGGCGCTGGTACAGCTCCTCAGTGACGAAGGGCATGAGCGGGGCCAGCAGTCGCAGGCCAGCATCCAGGCACGTGTGTAGTATGGCTCGAACTGCCCCTGCCCCTGGCTCTGGCCCCTCTGCCAGCACTGGCTTCACCAGCTCCTGTGGGGCAAGGGGAGAACACGGGTCAGACAAATGGGGTGGAGAGGGTGCAGCACCCCAATCTCTGCTCCCTCCCTTCATGGGCCCCTCTCCATAGACAGGGGTGTGGGGCCCTCTGCCCTCCTCAGGCCCCACCCTGAAGCCCCTCTGGCTGCACCCACCTCCTTCCAGGGCCTTCCCTCTATCCACATTGGCCCCAGCTCCATAGACCCTCCACCCATCCCTGCTGGCTCCACTCCCACCCCACAGGTCCTGCCCCCTCCCTTCATGCTCCACCCCCCTGAGATCCACCCTCAGCCTTATCTTCAACCTTCATCCCGCCTGCCCCCATCTCCAGTGGCCCTACCCCTAACCTCATATGCCCTGTCCCCACCCCCACCTCCAAGCCATGTCCCCCAAGCATTGCTCACCAGGTAGACGTCACAGAGCTCATATAGCCAGAAGCTGTAGACAGCTGTGGTGAGGCCCGGGAAGTCGTAGGCATGGAAGGCAGTATCACACAGCGCCACGGCCTGGCTCAGCCGACTCAGCATCCAGCGCTCTGCCAGCCCTGCCCCTGCCAGGTCCAGCCCTGCCTGTCAGGGTGGAGCACACACAGGTCACGCACACGTGCCAACCCAAGGCACACCTGCCCCTTAACCCCCAAGAGAAGAGCACAGGAAATGGGTTGGAGTGAGGTGGGCTGGTGCCAATGGGGGTGGAGGAAAGGGCGTGGATGGGGGTAGGTAGGGCATACAGTGGTGGTGGGGCACTATGAGGCTGGTGGCAAGGGAGGGGTTCCCATCACTTGGTGCCATGGTTAAGACTGAGGGTTTAGGGGGTATAAGCGGTGGTTTCTATCACTCAGCAGTCCAGGGAAGTGAAGGGTGCCATGGGTGGGGGGAGAGGGGGTAGTCTCTCTCACCTGAGGGTCCTGGGAGGGGGCTCGGGATGCTATGTGAGGGGGGGGCCCTCCTCTGGGGGTCCATGGGGGGCACCCAGGGGGAGGGGGATCTCACACCTGAGAATTGAGGAAGGCTGGGGGTGTGTCGCGCTTGGGGGCCTGGGGGAAGCTGCAGGGTGCCATGGTATGGGTGTCCCACCCCAGGGGGAGCCCAGGGGTACCTCGGGCGGTCCCTCACCTGGGGCTGCAGGGGGGGCTGGTAGTCAGGGCCCAGAGCACGCAGGCCGAAGCGCGTGGCATTCCACAGCTTGTTGCAGAAGTGTCGGTAGCCCAGGACGCGCTTCACATCCAGGTTGATGTCACGGCCTGAGGTGACAGGAGGACGACTGTTAATCAGGGGACAGGGGCTGTCTGGGGGAGTGGGGGCTGTCCTGGGTTAACAGAAGGTGACTGGGGGGTGCAAGCTGGGAAGCTGGCCCAGAGTTTGCAGGAAGACTGAAGTTAGTTTGTCATCTTCATCATTTGGACTGAAAACCTGCAATCTCTGACTGATTTCCATCAGAAATTCGACATGCAGCACCTTTCAATCAGACTCTCTGGAATACTCCAACACCAAAATTTCCTTTTAGATACTACATTCACTGTCCAGAATGGTAAAATACAGACACCACAGACCAACATACATATCTGCACACAACCAGCAATCCCCCTAAACCAGGTTTGTCCAACATGCAGCCCGCCAAGCCATTTTATCTCGCCCACGGTGGCAGCAGTAGTGCGGAGCAGTGGCGGTGTGGAGCCGCAGCTGGACCACGGCGAGGCAGGCAGGACCAGCCTGCGGGCCCCAGCCAGCAGTGAGAGGAAGGGAGGTGCTTACCCCCGCGGGGCCCAGGGGAGTGGCCCCGTGCAGGAGGCCAAGCAGCAGCCACTGGCACTGCTGACCTGCGCCTGCCTCCTCACCTGCCCGTTTCAAGCCAGCCCTGCTGCCCTGACCTGCCCCACAGCAAGGCAGTGCCTGCTCCCCTGGCCAGTCTCCCTCCAGGCGCTGCGGAGAGCCCAGCAGCCTATGAGCAAGGCCCTGAAGGGGCCGCTTCTCACGTGCTGCTGGGGGCGGGGGGAGCCTGGCCAGCCGAAGCGGCGATCATCGCCGTGTGCCGCTCGGGATGGGACGAGCCTGCACCAGTCAGTCCCGAGCAGCACACGGCTCCGCCACCGCTTCTGCTGCCTGGTGCAGACCTGGCCGGCCCCCTCCCGTCCCCAGGAGCACGTGGGAAGTCGGCTTCAGCTGCATGCTGCTTTTCCTGGCTGGTGCCGACCCAGTTCTGCCTAGGCACGTGCTGCAGCACCATGTCAACCCAGGTATGGCACCGGCAGGCCGGGCTGGCCTCAGGTTAACCCCGGCCTGGCCCTGCAGATTCCCCAGCACCAAGTCAACCCCGCTGTAGCCAAGCAGCTCTTGCAGCACCATGTCAACCCCTGCAACTTCACTGGTGTCAAAGGTCATGTGACATCACTTCCTGATAATTTACCACTTCCAGTAACATCTTTGAACATGGCTCGCTGGCCCCACTGGGTGATAAAAAGTTCCTGATCCGGCCCCACATTCAAAACACATCAAGAAAGCTGTAATATACAGCCAAGCTCTCAGATACTAGTGAATTTGCACTGAGGAGAACACCTGTGACCATCGCCTCACAAATCTCAAAAGGGCTTTCACTCAGCAAGGACACTCCTCCAGAGAGAGAGCGCACATGATGGAAAGACCCAAACAGACACCACGTGAAGAACTGCTACAGTACAAAAGAAACCCCCGCAACGAATCTCACACGACTCATTATGACACTACCATTCCCTGAAACCTGTACAGAAAATCCTCAAACAATTGCAACCCAGACTAGATGAAGACCCAATTCTCGCAGAGATCTTCCCAGAAACACTCATCCTAGCCTTTAAACAAGCACCAAACCTCGCTAACCTCATCACCAGAAGCAAACTTCCTATATCCCAAAACATGCCGAATGGATCCTGACCATGCCGGGACAAGAAATGTAGAACCTGCCAACACATCTCCACCACCCCCACTATAACTACACCCCACAACAGACCCACCCCATTCCTGGATCTTACAGCTGCGCCTCTGGAAATGTGATAGCTTCATCCAGTGCACCAAATGACCTGATGAAAATTATGTAGGAGAAACAAAACAACAACTGTGCACCAGAATGAATGCGCACCAGAAATCTATTAAAGACAAGAATACCCAACTACTTGTGGGGGCACATTTCTCACAAGAAAACCACTCTCTCTTTCTCTAATCTATCAGCTCTAACCTTCAAAAGAATTTACAAAACACATTTCACAGACAAGCATATGAACTTCACTTCATAAGCCTACAGGATACAAAAAATCACGGACATTAGATTTACGACATATTACAACCTGCCTGACATGGAACCGCCGCGGTACGTCTCCACTATTTACCAGCTACATTCTTATCACCAGGTCTACAGTCTTCTTCTCTCCCCACTTGTTTCTCCCCCGTTGACTGCCTCGGTTTGCATTTCACTAATGGGAATTCTCCCAGGCTGGTCTCTGGCTTCTCTTCTATCCCATCCAGGAGAGCACAGACCAACTGCAGACACCTCCTCAGCATGATGATGGGAGTTTCCACCCAAAAGCTTGCAAAGATGTTTTTCAACTATCTGAGTTGGCCTAATAAAATGTATTAGATCTACCCAAATAACCATACCTACTGTTAGCACCCTTACACACTCTGCAGACTGGATCTTACTGATGTAACAGCCCAGGAAGCACATGCACAAAGTGGTCAAGTGTGTTAACTCTGGAACCTACTGGTGGGAAACAGCAAGCACTACTCTAGGAAGGCCGGTGACCCAGGAGGCTAATGGACCAGTCTGTGGAGGTGAGGCTGGGGTAGTGGGAGAAGGCAGCCCAGTAGGAAAGAGGTGGGGGGGCAGGGAGTCAGCCCATGGGGTGTGGGGTGATAGCGGAGGGCTCAGATGCCAACCCAGGGGGTAAGCACTGATCTCACTGAGATGTTGACACTGGAACCTACTGAAAAGCCCCCACTGGCTCCGTAGGCACCCCAAACAGAAGACCAATAACAGAGTGTAGACTCTAAAACCTAATGGTGGGAGGTGGTCAGCATTGCTCTAGTTAGGCTCAGCCACAGAGTTAACCAAACCAGGTGTTGGCTCTGGAACCTACTGATGGTCCCCACTAGCTCTACCCAAGAAAACCCAAGCAGGGTTCCCAGGACCTGACCCAAGGACAGCTGGGGCTGGCCTAACAGGGGGTGGCTGGCAGTTGGGTGGGGGGCACCCACCTTGTGCCGTGTAGGCGCAGAGGGCAAAGCGCAGGGCATCAGTCCCGCACTCGGGGATCCCAGCTGGGAAGTCGCTTTTCTAGAAGAAACAAAACAGTGAGACCCCTCAGCTCAGCACCTGCCACTCCAGACCCCACAGAAAGTGGTCTGCTCTTCCTTCCCCTCCCTGCCACACTTCACCTGGCCCTCCTTGGCACGCTCCACCTCAGCGGGGTCCAGGTTGCTGTCCAGGAGCTGGGCATGCAGGCCCTGGGGGAGAGCAGACAGACGGTTGACTCTGGAACCTACTGACGGGTACTCACCAACAGGGTCCCAGGGAAGAGTTTCATTGGGGGTTGATTTTGGAACCCACTGATGGGAGCCCATATGCCAGAGAGAAAATCCTACAAGCTGTCTCCTGCTTGTTAACTCTGGAACCCATTTATGCCCTGTCAACATTAACTCTGGAACCTACAGATGGGCGATCGCTAGCATCACACCAGAAAACACAAGCAGAAGATAGTTCATGGGTTGTTGACCAATGGGAGTCAAATCATCATGGCTCCAGCATAGCCCGCCCAGAGAGTGAAATCACAATGTTAACTCTGGAACCTACCAATGCCACGATGCACCGTGCTGGCCCTGGAACCTACCGGCAATTTCTTTCTGTGCTGCACTACCTCTAGGCCGCACCCATGAAATCTGCAACGTGTTAACCCTGAAACCTACTGACAGAAACCTGTGGGCTCTTAACTTTGAAACCTACCAACCGATATTTACACTGTGTGAAATGTACTGATAGAAGCCTGCATGGTCTTACTGCTGGAATTTACCAATGGTCATTTGCATCCAGTTAACTCTGAAACCTACTGGTGGAAACCTGTGTGGTCTTAATGTTAAAACCTACCAATGAAAGGCAGCATTGTGTTAACTCTGAAACCTATAGATGTATTGTCACAGCATGAAAACCTACCAATGAAAACCTGCACTCTGTTAAGCCTGAAACCTGCTGATATAAATCTACAGCATCTTAACATTATAACCTATCAATGGAACTCTGAGTTGTGTAAACAGTGGCACCTAATGATAGAAACTTAAATTGTCTTAAAATTTACCAATGACAATTGGCATTGCCTTAACTCTGGAACCTACTGATAAAAACATCTATGGTTGAACTATTACAACCAACTGACAAAATTTTGCATTAACTCTGGAAATACTGAACAAAGTTTGCATAGCCTTAACAGTGAGACCCATTAATGGATATTTGTACAGTGTTGATCCTGGAGCCTACTGATGGAAACCTGCATTCTTAGCCCATCAGTGGAATTTCATGTTGTGTTAACTATAGAATCCAGATGGGAACTTGAACTGTCTTCGTATTAAAACCTACCAATGAAAATTATTTCTGTGCTACCTCTGGAATCTACTGATAGAAGCCTACATTGTATTAACATGATAACCTACCAATGCAAAGCAGCATCGTGTTAACTCTGAAACCTACTGACAAACACCTTAATGGTCTTAGTATTATAACTGACCAATGGTTTGCAGTTTGCATTATGTTAACACTGGAACTACTGAAGGAAATTTGCATTAATCTCAACATTAACACCTATCAATGGAAATTCATGTTGTGTTAACTCTGAAGTCTAGAAACATGCACGGTCTTAAAAGAGAAAATAGAAACATGCACGGTCTTAACGTTAAACATATTGCTGGGAATTTGTATGGAACCTTGAACTGACTGATAGAAACCTGCATAGTCTTACTAATTAAACCTATCAAACTTAACATTAAAATCTATGAATGGAGATTCATTTTGTGTTAACTCTGGAACCAACCTATGGAAACCTGCATGGTTTTGAGGTTAAAACCTATCGCTGGAAATTTGCACTGTGATGGCTCTCGATCCTACTCATCGAAACCCACCTTGTCTTAACATTTAAACTCACCAATGTCTATTTGCACAGTGTTAACCCTGAAACATACTGATGGAAACCCACAGTGCTTAACACTGACACCCACTGGAAAATGCACACTGTTAACCCCAGAACATACTGATGGTCAGGGCTCAAAGTCCACTCCAACGCACATTGGCTTGGTGATGAGGTTAACGTAGGGCCACCCAACCTCCCAGGTCTCCAGCGGGAGGCGGAGCTAAGGCTCAGGGAGGCAAAGTCAAGCCTAGTCCTTACCTCCAGCGAAATGCCGCTGATAACATCCAGGGGGTCAATGACGTTGCCCAGGGACTTGCTCATCTTGCGCCCGTGGGCATCCCGTACCACAGCGTGGAGGTAGACCTGGAAGACAGGGGCAGGAGGCAGTTAGAGGGGGCAGGGGGCAGGATGTGGGGGCAGTAGGGCGGGCCGGCAAGTCTCACCTCACGGAAGGGCAGTTTTCCAGTCAGTTTGAGGCCCAGCATGACCATCCGTGCGACCCAGAAAAACAGGATGTCGTGACCCGTCTCCAGCAGGGTCCCTGGGTAGAAGACCTCCAGGTCCTCATTCTGCAAGGGCGGAAAGTGCAGATGTGGATGCTGGGTCCCCAGAAGTGATGCCCCAATTCTATTCTCCCTCACTCTGGATACCCGAGTCCTTAACAGCGATTGACCACCCCTGCCCCTGACGCCTGGCTCCCTAGGAGTGATAGCCCAGTCCCACACCCTGCTCCCTAAGCCTGGGTCCCTAGGAGTGACGCTTATGACTTACCAGGGTTGCAAGCAGCCGGTGCCCACCCCAGATGCCTGGGTTCCCTATGATCAATGATTTTGAGCTGAAGGAAATGCCCTGTATTACAGCCCAGACACTTGGGTTCTGACAGCCCTGTGCTATGGTGCCAAATATCTAAGTCCCTGACTCCCATGACCCAGACACCTGGGTTCCTAGGAATGGCAGTCATGTCCCCCACCTGCCTGGGTCCCTAGGAGTGACTGCTTAGTCCACCTTTGCCACAGACATGTAGATTCCTAGGAGTGATGGCCCAGTCTATGCCCTATACGGCTGGTTCCCTAAGAGTGAGTGCCCTGTGCCACAGCCCCCCTGCTTGTCTGGGTCCCACATGCATCCCTCAGACTTACGAGCTCAGGCCAGCCGAAGATGGAGAAGGGGAAGAGGCCAGAAGAGAACCACGTGTCCAGTACATCTTCATCTGGGAGGGATGCAAGGAAACTGGTGGGAACTTATTGCCCCCGCCAGGCCTGCTAGTGCCCCTTGCTCCCAACCCACCTCTGCATCTACCCCCCGCCCTGCCAGTACCCCTCACTTCTGACCCCAAGCCCTCCCGAGCCTGGCTAGTGCCACACTCCCAAACTGCACCCCTCAGCTTTGCTGTTGCCCCTCCCAACCCCCACCTTCCCCTGGTGCCTCTCAGTCCCAACCAATAGCACCCCCATACCTTGCCGTAAGGAGATTTTGTCGGGGGTCACCCCAAAGGCCCTGGCAGCCTTGCCACGCGCCTCCTCTTCGCTGCGCCCACTCACCCAGTACCTGCCATCCGCATCCTGCCAGCAAGAGACCCCACATCAGCCCATCTTCCAGTATCCTGCCCCTGGCCCAAATCTGGCCCCCCATCCCCTCTGTCTCACCTCCCCTGGAGGCACAGCAGGGTCATCAACAGTGATGAAGTAGGCAGGGATGCGGTGGCCCCACCACAGCTGTCGTGAGATGCACCAGTCCCTGCAAGGGGAAGATAAAAGCCCTACTAGTGCTGCTGCCTGATAGAGGGACCTCAACCATCCCCATGACATATGTGGGTTGGGGGTAGTCCTGGTAATGCCCCCTGGTGGAGAAAAGTCCCACTGCTGCTGCTCTCTGATGAGGGGGAGTGCCCCCAGCCGCTGCCAAAGCAAGGAGAGTTGGTGTTGGAGAGCTCAGTATCCCCAGGTGGATAAAAGCCTTACTACTGCTGCTGCCTGATGTGGGGGAAGACCCCTCCCTCACGCTGGGAGGGATGGGGTCCTGGTAAGTGTCATCAGGGTGATAAAAGCTCTACTACTGCTGCTGCCTGGTGTAGATACTGCCCCCTAGTGGATCACCCGTGTGTGAGAAGCCAGTCCCGGTCTCTGTGGACCCCAGGAGGGGCCCCTCTGGAGGTGGTTAACCCAATACCAGGGCAGATAATAACCCTACTATTGCTGCTGCAGTGAAAGGAACACCCCTTCCTCTAATGATCCCAGTATATAGAAGGGCAGTCTGGGAACTCATCCAATGTCCTGTGCCCTGGGGAAGAGATAACAGCTCTACTATTGCTATTGCAATCAGGGGGCACCCCTCAGGGGCTCAGGCAGGGGCAGAGGGGGAAATTATAGTCCCAATGGGGGGCAATTCTAACTCCACTGTGGGGTGATTAGGGTCTGTGCCCCCTTCCCCCCCCCATGCCCATCTCTTGGGATCTGATTTTAGGAGATAACAGCCCTACTACTATTGTTGCCATACAGGCCAGACCAGAAGATCAAAAGTGGCAATTGTAGTTCCACTGTGGGGCAAAAATGGGGGTCAATTCTAACTCCACTGTGGGGTAGAGACTGGGGCTGTGTGCCCCTCCTGTGCGCATCTGCTGGGACTTTATTTACAGTGGGTAACAGACTACTACTGCTTCTGCAATGGAAGATGTCCACCATGAGGCTTATGAGGCAGGGACAACTGCAGCCCCAACAGGGGTCAGAGTCTGGGGGCAACTGTAAGCCCACTTCAAGGCAGAGATTGAAGGCTGGGTTCCCCCACCCCCGTGCCTGTCTCCTGGGCCTTAATGTTAGGCAGGTAACAGCTCTACTACTGCTGCAATACGCAGTGCTCCACGTTACCGGATGGAGCGCCATATCCCTCCACCCCAGCTGGAGGTGAAGGCGGAGGGATATCATGGCAAAGGCACAAAGATGGCAGAGGGGAAAAGATGGCGGGGGGGAGGGGGTGTAAAGGCAAAGGGATACAGGGACGCTCGGCCTCACCGGATGTTGTCCATCCACTGGAACCAGGTCTTGAGATGGAAGTCAGGGCGGATGCGGAGGTCGCCGCGGCGCACGGCCTCAGCTGCCCCCCGCGCCATGCCGTCGCAGCGCACGTACCACTGTGGCTTCAGCAGTGGCTCCACCACGTCTTTTGAACGGCTGCAGGGGAGAAAAAATAGTCCCCAGGGCATGAGGTATGGTGTCCTTCCGCCTCCTCCCCCATACCAAGAGTATACCTTGGTCACATCAAATAGTACATTCATGCCCCCATATCAGCATACATCCCTCCACTGCCTCATATAGTCCCTGCCTGCCCCCCATACCAGGCTATGGCCCTCCAGCCCCTCAAACAGTCCCTGCCAGGCTCCCGCAATATATTCTTCAACCACCTCAAACAGCCCCTGCCTCCCTCATAGCGCCACGTGCATCCCTCCACCCATAGGAGGGGCCACAAGTGTCCCTCTGCTGCCCCCTGCACCCCAAAATGGCTCACTGTGCCCCACCCCAAGACCCACAGATATCCCTCCGCTGCAATCCCAAGACCCAGTCTATATCCCTCTGCCACCAAAAATAGTCCATCCGGCCCCTCCTAATGCCAGGATGTGTTCCCCCGCTGCCCCCACCAACGGCAAGATGCACTCGTCTGCCACCTCAGAGAGTCCCTGCGGCCCCAGCCCTGTACGAGGATACGTCTTTCCACCACCTCAGGTCATCCGCTGCCCCCTTCCCCAGCACCCACTGAGGGGTGACAGGTGTCCCCCTGCCCCCTTCCAGGCTCCCCGGCCGCCCAACAGATATCCTTCCACCGGCAGAGTCCCCAGCAAGCCCCAACAGATATCCCTCCACTTGTTCAAAGAGTCCCTCAAAAATACCGATTTCTGCCCTCGAAGAGTTCCCTGCACGTCCTGACAGGTGTCCCTCCGACCCCTCAGAGACCCCTCCACAAGGCCCAAACAGATGTCCCTCCACTCCTTTCAGTCCCCACAGCATCCTCCCAAAAGATATCCTTCCACCCCTTTAAAAAGTCCCTGCCATATGCCCTAATGTCTCTTCACCCTCCGCGTCCCCTCCATTTGCTCAACGGATGTCTTTGAGGAGGCGGAAGAACATCTTCTTCATCCCCCTCAACAGAGATCCTTCCACCCTCTCAAAGAGTCCCCGCTGCATGCCCTGACAGATATCCCTCCGCCCGCGGAGTCTCAGCAACACGCCCCGATGCCCCGCCACCCCCCCTGGGGGCTCCCCCTTCCGCCCAACAGATATCCCTCCGCCCGCGGAGTCTCAGCAACACGCCCCGATGCCCCGCCACCCCCCTGGGGGCTCC
>JAGPOW010001201.1:0-17362 GCA_030014935.1 Caiman crocodilus | reverse complement strand
GGCGCGCTGGGCCGGGTCACGTCCCCACTAGGAGCGCAGCAAACAGGGCCAACGGGTCCCCTCAGGGAGCGCGGCTGCTAGCACCCCACGCGGAACACGGCTCTCACCTTCATGTCCGGGACAACGGCTCCCAGTCCCTCAGGCAACGCAGCCCCAGCGCCCCTCCGCCCCGGGGCAGGGGGCCCACAGGGGTCCCCTGCGCCCTCACGGGGACGGAGGAAGGAGGCTGCCTTGGCAGCCCGCAGCAGGGCCGGGGCTGGGCGTGGGAGGACCCCGGGGGTGGTGCGGGGGGATCTCTGAAGGGGGCACCGGGAGCGCCTCTCCCCCGAGAACCCGGGTCCGGGGATCCCTCACCGCGCCCCGGGACACCCGGGTCCGGCTCCCGACACCTCCCTAGGACCCGGACGCCCGAGCTCACCCCGGGTTAAAGCCCTCACATGTGACACCACCACCCCCGCCCGCTCGGACGGGGGTTTTGGGGCGGCGGGGACAAGCTCCACCCAACGGCCCAGGCCCTGTCCCCCCGCGTTTCTCTCCGGCTCGCGCCCGGATGAGAGGCCGAAAGTGTCGTCATCTTCCCGCGCCGCACGGCCACGTGACCCGGAAGCAGCGGCGGGAGCGGCTGCGAAGGTGAGGGCGAGGGTGGGGGATGCTCGGGCGCCGCCCGCCCGGCGGGGAGGGGCTGTCTCGGGCGGGAGGGCCCGGAGCAGAGGAGACCTGGGGTGCGGGTGGGGCTGAGCTCCTCAGACGTTGGCCCCGGGACACCTGCCCGGCAGCGGGCGGCCCCGATCCACGTCTCTGCCAGTCCCTGTTCCCCACAGCAGGACCGGGAGGAACTAGGAATAACGGTCACAAGCTGACTGAGAGTAGGTTCAGGCCAGACATGAGGAGGTGCTGCTTCCCTGTCAGGGCGGCTGGGATCTGGAACCAGCTTCCAAGGGAAGTGGTGCTGGCTCCTACCCTGGGGGACTTCAGAAGGAGGCTAGATAGACGCTAGCCGGGGTCCTTTGATCCCAGCATTAGTTCCTGCCCAGAGCAGGGGGTCGGACTTGCTGACCTGCTCAGGTCCCTTCCGACCCTACCAACCATGAAACTCTCCAGCTTCACGTCTAAGGCGGTCTGTTAGCAAGAAGTACATGGGTCTGATATTGGATTTGTAGCAATATAAAGAAAATTGTCTGTATCAGATATCCGCCTGATAATGGGGCTGATAATTTGGCTGATGAATGCCCCTGCTGCGCGCAGCCATAGCGCAACACGCAAGCAGTGAGGAGCAGGGCCGGCAGCGTGGAGAGCTGTTTCCAGCTGGTCAGTCTGTTGTGGTGGAAGGGGAGGGAAGGGGCCCTGGGGAGCAGATCAACTCCTCTGCGGGTGAGGGAGGGAGGGAGTAGGGGCAGGTGCTGCCGAAACAGGGCAGTGCGGGACAAAGACTTGTGGCTCTGGGTGGCGGGGGCGGGGAGCTCCTGCCATTGCTGGCACCCCGGGGCGGGGGAGCGGGGCAGGGGACGTGTGCACCTGGAGTGGGACGGGCTGCACAGGGCTGTTCTCGATGGGCCTGTGCTCAGATCAGGTGGTAGCAATGGGAGGGGGCTGCAGCAGCCCCAGATTTCGCCACAGCCCAGTTCCCAGTGCTGCCAGCACTTGCCCAGCACAGCCCAGGTGGGTGGAGACAGGGATTAATTCGGGGCTGCCCCAGGCAGGCGGTGGTGGAGGCAGCACTGGGAGCCAGGCTGCGGCAAAATTTGGGGTGGGTGCAGTCCCCTCCCAGTGCTGCCAGTGCTTGCTTGGAGATCCACCCCCACCAAGAACAACCCCATGCAGCCTGGCTCCTGCCTGCCATGCCTCTCCTCTCCCCTCCCCTCCCCTCGCAGATTAGGTGCATATACCCCCCATGTCCTCCCAGGATGCAAGCAGTGACTGGAACCACTCCACCCCCACCAACAAACTACAGCTTTGTCCTGCCCTGCCCAGGCAACATCTGCCCCTGCCCCCTCCCTCTTGGGGGGGGTGTTGATCTGCTCCTGCCCACACCCCTTCCCTCCCCCCCGTCCCCTTCTTGCACAATGAACTGACCAGCTGGAAACAGCTGTATCAGATCAATACCGGCTGATATGACTCCTTAAATATTGGCTATCGATTATCAGCCCCAAAAATCTCTATTGGTGCACTCCTAATTTTGAGTCTTCCTCCCCCAGCCCTGCACGCTGTGGCCTCCAGCTTCTGGAGCTGTAGAGGACTTCCCCAGGGAGATGGGGAGAGAGGGGCTCCCTGGCACCTGAGCTGGGCCTGGGCAGGCCTTCAAAGCAGGGGGAGAGCATGGAGGTGAGTAGAACACCAACCCTAGCTGGGGGTGGGAGTCAAGCTACAGTGGAGCCAGGAGGAGCCAGGGCTACTCTAAAGAATTGGGGGAACGGAGAGACCTGAAGAGTGACAAGGCTCTGGTGATGGAGGCTGCAAACACCACAAGTCAGCCAGAGTGGGAGCTCCCCACCCCCAGCACAGATCGCCAGGACTGCTGGCCCAGGAAAGCCTGGGCAGTGCGTGGAGCCAGGGCTCCCCACCTCTGAAAGTGCTGCCTGGGCTGCCTCCAAGAGCCGAGCAAATAGAACATGTTGAGCTGGGTCGGGGCAGATGCATGAACTCCCCTGTCCACAGCTGCAGCCACGTCACATGTCAGCTGTGTAATAGGTGAGTCTGCTCCCTGACCTGCCATGGCAAAGCTTGCACATATTTGTAGTGGTGAGGAATTGCAGGCAGGGCTGTGGGGGCTGGAGGCAGGTGGGACAGGAGATGCTGATGGTGTAATGCTTGTGACTGCAGATCCGGGAGGCCTTTGAGGACGTGGCTTTGTATTTTACGCGGGAGGAGTGGCAGCTGCTGGAAGATGAAAGCAAGGGGCTTTACCGGGACCAGATGCTGAGGAATTACCAAGCCCTCGTTTCCTTGGGTAAAGCTCTGATTCTTCCTTCTCCCTAGACTTATGTGACCCCTGAAGTTTCTGATTTGCTCCCTGTCCTTCACCAGTCTCATCCTCATGAACTTGTGCTTGGTGGTTTGAACACGCTCCACTGCTCTGTCAGTGATCAGCATGTATCCTGGTTTTCTCTGATTTACAAAAATCCTCAATTTTCAGTTAAAAAAAACAACAAACTCCAAATCCACATTTTTTTCCATGAATAAAATGAAACACCACTATATATATTCTAATATAATAAAAGCCGCACTACTGTGTGTCTGTCTGTCTGCAACAAACGCTCCAGGCCAACTGCACATGCATTGCCCACAGGGCAGGCAGCAATTGGCCCAGAGCATTAGGAACAAACAGACAAGGAGATAGACTGGAGAAGGAGGTGGTGGGGTCCAGGCTGTGGGGGGAGATCTCTAGGATTTCCCTTTGCTCTGGTGTTGGGAGCAGGAGGCAGCTATGGGAGGCAGTGGGAAGCACACATGAACCTGCCTGCAGCTATGGAGGCGGTGGATCCATGCAGAACTCGCTGCTGTCTCTGATTGCCTCCCTCTCTCCCACCCCTGGAGCATAGCAGAGTCCTGGACATTTGGGCAGGGCAGGGGGAATGGGACTGCAGCTGTGATAGGGCAGGGGGGATGGGGGTTGCCTGCTCCTCCAGCGGGGGAAAAAGTGGGGGGGCCTTGGAGGGCAACGGCAGCCCCGTGACCGGGCCACAGCATGGGTGACAGTGCCGCCTGCCGGTGCTCTGTGCCCTGAGGGCTGAGCTGCTGGGTGGGGGAGGAGGGAGCTGAAGCAGGAGGAGGCCATGGCCAGGCTGCCCATGGAGCACTGCAGCCCTATCCCAGGGCCAGGGCGCCACAAGCCTCCCCTCCTCTTTCCTCAGCCAGCGCTGCCTGTATGAAGCAGAGCCATGGGCAGGACAAACGCAGCTGGGTCTCTCCGAAAGGGCTGGGGCACGGTGGGGGCAGGGGGCTGTGGGTCAGGAGTGAGGGGCATGGGTGGGGGCAGGGGACTGTGGGTTGTGAGTGCAGAAGGCACTGGCAGCGCCAAGGAGCTGCAGGTCAGGATTGAGAGGCACCAGCAGGGATGGGGTTGTGGCGGGGGCACCGGCAGTGCTCAGGGGGGCAGTGTATGGCAGTTTGAGTGAGGGGCACTAGCCAGACTGGAGTCAGTAGGTTGGTAGTGAGGAGTAGCTGCAGGGCTGGGGAGCTCTGTGGCTTGGGAGTATGAGGCATTGGGGCACTGGCAGTGTCAGAGGGCACTGGCAGTGCCAGGGGGCTGTGGGTCAGGAGTGGGGGGCATCAGGGTGGGTGTTGGAGGACTTTTCATATCAGGCAGACTGTTTGTGCCTGCGTGTCCATGTTCAGAGTGAGTATAGTGCATGCCTGTTTGCATGTGTGCATACAAGTGTCTGTGTTTATGGCAGGGAGTGTGTTTGTCTGTGGGTCCATGTGCAGAGAGCGTCTAGAGTGTGCACTTATCTGTGTGTGTGTATGCGTGTGTTAGTGCATATGCATGTGCAGAGCCATCCCTGAGGAGGGTGATTTGGCGTGACTGCCCCAGGGCCCGTGTTTTGTGGGGGCACCGTGGACAGTGCCGTACAGCCCTGCCACCGCTGCCACCACCTTCTGTGGGCAGTCAGCCTCACCCCCACCGCTGGCTTCTGCAAACAACCACTCCTACCCCTTGATCCCGCTCAAGCTAGTACGCCCCTGCACACCCCTAGGGACTGCTCTGCGTGCGTGTGTCTGTTCATGGCAGGAGGGAGAGTGTGTTTGTGTCTGTGTGTCCATGTGCAGAGAGTGAGTAGAGTGTGCACCTGCCGATGTGTGCATGCATGTGTCTGTTCACGGCAGGAGGGAGTGCATGTATGTCTGTGTGTCCATGTGCAGAGAATGAGTGAGAGTAGTGTGCACCTGTCTGTGTGCATGCCTGTATGTGTGGGCCTGTGTGTGTGTGTGTGTTTGGCCATAGTGGGACAAGGAGCAGGGAGAAGAGAGGGACATGTGTCCCCACCTGCAGGCTGTCAGGTTCCCCCCAGCCCTTCCCCAGCAGCACCAGGAGTGGAAGGGGCCTTGCCCTGCCCCCACAGTCCAGATGCCATGAGGGGAGGGAGCCTCCAATTTTTGTGTTTGCTTAGGGCCCCAGTGCACATCAATCTGCCTCTGGACACGGGGGGCGGTGGGCCCAGATGCTAGGGGGAGGGGGGCGGGGGTTGGCACATGGCCAGATGTGGAGTAGGAGTGTGGGTTGTGTGTGGCCGGATGCGAAGTGATGGCAGCGCCAGACAGTGGGTGGCAGTGGCAGCTGCTGTGTGCAAACTTTCCCCCTACCCCTGTTGCTGGGAGGCAGTGGTGGTGCAGGGTGCTGGGTGGTGGTGCTCTGGCCATCTCCCACCTCCTTCATTTTTGATGGGCAATTGGCTAGTATCTGTATATTAGTGGTATTTCATTTAAATCATGGAAAATTGTGGATTTGGGGTTACTTTTTTTAAACCAAAACTTGGGGATTCTTTAAATCAGAACCAGGATCCATGGTGATCAGGCTTCTCATCAATTTCATAGTGATATATTCCCCATCATTTGATCCAGCCATCTGCACTTGAGTCTTCCTCATTCTCCTAGCACCTGGTGCTTCTGTATTCAGCAGTTTCTTGGCAAATTGATCTCCTTTTGCCTTCTCAGTCTGCTCATATCATAGATTTCATAGACATTAGGGCTGGAAGGGACCTTGGGCGGAGGGCTGGACCTGATGATCTTACAAGAGACAGGAAGTCAGCTGGGGTCAAAGGATCCCAGCAAGATAAGTGTCCAAATGTTTCTTGAAGGTGTCCAGACGAGGTGCTTGAACCACCTCTGGGGGGAGTCTGTTTCAATCATGATCCCCAAGTCTCTCTTGGTTGTGGTACTGGTGCTCTTCCTGAGGTGGAGCACCTTGTATTTCTCTGTATTGAATGGCATCAGGTTTTCATCTGCTCACCTTGCAAGCCTATTGAGGTCAGCCTGGATCACCAGCCTATCCTCAAATGTGGACACTCCTCCCCCAAGTTTGGCATCATCAGCAAACTTGGTCAGTTCGCTTTTGACGTCAGTGTCCAGATCATTTATAAAGACATTAAAGAGTACAAGTCTGAGGACGAAGCCGTGGGGGATGCCGCTAGTCACTGAGTGCCACGTTGTTTCAGTTCTGTCAACTACCACTCTCTGGGTCCGACCTCAGAGCCAGTTCCCTAGCCATCGGACCGTGGAGTAGTCGAGGCCTCACTTGTCTAATTTTTCCATGAGGACATTATGGAACACCAGGTCAAAGGCTTTTTTAAAGTCCAAATATTTGATATCACCTGGACAAAGGGGAAAAGGTTGACATGTCACCTGGTCATAGAAGAAAATGAGATTGGTCAGGCAAGACCTACCCACAGCAAACCCATGCTGGCTGTCCCTCAGGATGTTGCCTTCTGTTAGCCTGTCAAGAATGGTTTCTTTGATAATTTTTCCAAAATCTTCCCAGGGATTGAGGTCAGACTGTTTGGCCTGTAGTTTCCCAGGTCTTCTTTCTTGAAGATGGGCACCTCATTGGCCCTCTTTTAATCTTCAGGTACTTTGCCTGAGTGCCACGAGTTCTTGAATGTCCTCACCAGTGGCTGTGCTATGATGTCTGTAAGTTCCTTTAGCACTCTTGGGTGCAGTCTAACTGGATTGCAAATCAGCCAGCTGATTTGTGGGGGTCCAGCCTCACAAGATCCACACCAACGGCGGTCCTATATTCACCCTTACCCTGGTCATCCGCATCATGTTGGGCAGGGTGGTCTATTCAGGCTGGTGAAAAACCGACACACAGTAATCATTAAGCAGATTGGCTTTTTCCTGGGTGTTGGTAGTCAGCTGCCCCAACTAGTTTAGCAGGGGTCCAGTGTTGCCCTTGATTTTCTTTTGACTCCCCACCTATATGAAAAAGGACTTTTTATTGTCCTTGATTTGTGCATTGGAGTTCAGTTGCAGCCTTGGCTTTTGTAGTTTACTCCCTGCAGATGCGGACCAGTGCAGAATACCCCTCCTTTGCGGTGATTCCTGTCTTCCATCCTTCATAGGCCTCTGTTATCAGCTGCAGGAGGTCCATGAGTTCCCTGTTGATCCAAGGGGGTTTTTGAGCCCTTTTACCACCTTTCCTATGGGTTGGGATGGACTCTTCTTGTGCTTCTATGGTTGCTTCCTTAAAGAGCAACCATTCATCATGAACTCCCCTCCCTGTGAAATCATGGTCTCTCAAGGCCTGAAGAACATGCCTCCTGAGCTTTATGTGAAAGTTGGCTTTCCTAAAGTCAAAGACTATTGCATTGCTGACTGACTTGCCAGCTTTGCAATGGATAGTGAAAATGATCAACTCAGTCATTGTCACCCAGCTTCCCTTCAATTCTTAGGTTGCCGATTGGATCATCCCCTTTGGCCAGTACCAGGTCCAGCAGCACCTTAACTCTTGTTGGCCCATAAACTTCTTGAGACAGATAGAGCTGATCCATGCATGCGAGGAAGCTTTGAGACCAACTGGATTTGGCCAAGTGCATTTCCCATGAGATGTCTGGGTAGTTGAAGTCTCCCATAACAACTATGCAATGGGAACGTGCAGCCTTGGTCAGTTCTCTGGTGAATTCTTGGTCAAACTCTTGTTCCCGATTTGGAGGTCTGTAGTAGGTTCCTACCATTGTATCTCCTTCACCACATTCCCTTCGTATTCTAACCCAGATGGTCTCCTGTTGTCCTCCTTGGGTGCCAGGCTCACCCCGTAGGGACATGTAACTCTCCTTCACATAGAGAGCTACACTCTTGCCCCTTTTTTCAGCATGATCTCTCCTATAGTATAGCCATTTATACCTGTAGTCCAGTCATAAGAGGAGTCCCATCAGGTCTCCATGAGCCCTATGAGATCATAGCCATTTTTGTTTAGTAGAAGGACCAGTTACTCCTGTTTATTCCCCAAACTCCTGGTATTGGTGTACAGGCAGTGTACAAGTAAGTATGCCTTTGGAGGCCCTAGGCTTCCTTGTACTCATGGAGAAGCTCTATTCCTGGGCTGGGGAAGGAGTGGGTTCCCTTGAGCATCCTAACCTGCTGATTTTGTAGTTGATGCTTGGTGAGCTTACTCTGGTAGTTGTCTGCGCATCCCTGGTGAGCGTAATCTAAAGCTCAGGCAGGCAGATCAGCCATTCTGGCTGAGAAGAGATTCCCTAGTGGAGTGTGGTGGAGGCGATCTCTTCCCAGAAGACCACTGCCTCTCTCTGAAGAGCGGACTGTGGTCGTAGAAGTTGAAGCCTTCATGGTGGTACCAGCGCCAGTCTTCTGTTTACTGCCTCAATTCCTCTCTCCCTCCTCAGCTCGTGACCCATAACTGGAAGGATTGAGGAAAAAATCACCTGCGCCCTCAACCCCCTGAGCCCTGCTCCCAGAGCCCTGTAGCCACTCATGACCCTGCTGGGATTGCTCCAAGCTGTGTCATTTGTGCCCATGTCAGAGGGCCGAATAAGTTCTGGGATCCACTCAGCCACATCCTGGATAAAGGGGTCAGGGCAACAGATTGCTTCCACTGTCTCCCTTAGTAGGGAGTCTTCCGCAACATCCACTCTGCGTTTCATCTTAGGGATGATAGCTGGTTGCATTTCTTCCTTGCTTGCAGTAGCTGGCAGGTTTGCAGGCTCTCCTGGTGCTGCAAGAGGTTTGTACCTGTTGCAGAGATCCAGGATAGGTGGTGACTGGGACAGCACGCCTTGGGGCTGGAGACCACCTCCAGTTGTTGGAAGCTGGAGACAACTTCCATCATCTCCAGTTCATTGTGCATAAAAATTCACTGAGAGCTGTTCCTTTGGGAATTCTTGTGTTTTCCTTCCCATCTTCCCTAGTATGTCCTGTCCAACAGTTCAGTGTTGACTCTTGTTTCCCCTTTCTCCTTTGCCCGTGTGTCAGCAGAAGTTAGTGGAAGTCTTGTCAGCCTCTGCTGCTATAGCACACACATCATGCATTTCATGATGCAGCAGAGCAGGGTGGGGGGGCTGCTCCGGAGCTGCTGGGATTTTGTGATGGGGGCAGCTTGCTCCAGAGCCAGGGCAGATATGTAGCCTGCATACTTCAAGCAGGGGGACGCAAGCAGGAGACATGGTTCTGCCTTGACTTCTTGTAGCAGTGACAGCCTGGTCTAGAGCAGGGGCCGAGCTGCAATCTCCTGCGGGCATGCACCTGCCCAAAGCATGCAGGCTACAGATCGCAGCTCTGCCCTGGCTCTGGAGCAAGCTGCCTCCATCGCAAGTTCCCAGTGGCTCCAGAGCAGCCCCAGCGCAGCTGCAGCTTGTCTCCATGGCAGCCTGAGCTTTCTGGGGGCAACTGCAGCTGGGGTCTCCATGAAGACCAGCCACAGCCATGCACAGGGGTGGCTGGAAAATGAAGCCTGCTGCTGACTGGATCCGGCCTGTGGACCGGACTTTTCCCATCCCTGCTGTAGTTACACCTGAACTTAAGGTAGAATCATCCTTTCCTATGCCCTGTTGATGGTGAATTACACTCCCTCCCAGAAAACACTGCGGTGTCAGACATCTATCATGAATTCTTTTCACTGCAGTTCATCTGCGCTTTAAAACTTTTCTGGGAGTAAACTCACTTCCATGCCTTTGTCTGCAATGACACTCATAAGGTAAATGTTATTCATCTGTAAGTGTGTGCATTGACTCTTAATTTTGGTACCCTGAAAACAGTAACAGCTTACTATCACAGATCACCGCATCCCCACCCCTGTCCTTGGTGACTGTCAGTTTCATACCCTTTTTTTGACCTTGGAGTGGCCCATGCTTTGTTTCCTCAGCCCACCCTTGTCACGGTGACAAGGACTATCATCTATTGAAGGCTTCTCCCTGCAGCACCTTCCTTTTCCTCCTAAATGCCCACCTCCCTTGTCCTTCAAGGCAGGAGTAGAATCCAGGAGTTCATTGGATCCATTTCCTACATCCCAGCTGTTGCTTCTCCATCCAGTTTGTGGTCACAAACACTCTTTAACTGCTGCCCCTCACAGGATATCGAGGTCTCATGCCTGACTTAATCTGCTGCATCCAGCAAGAAAAGGTGGAGCTGTGGGTCTGTGCTGAGGAGCACCATGGGGAAATCTCAAGGTGGGAGGACCTGCCACCAGGTGAGTTGTGGCTGGTCTCTTCCTTGATACTCCCCTCTCAGAAATGCTTCCTAGCCAGAGTGAGAGGTAGCCTGGAAACTGCAGGCCTGCCCTGTGCTGCCATTTCAGGTGCTGACTTCAAATAGCTGATGCTGTAACGTGTCCGGTCGGGTATTGTTCCCACTTGGGTTGGGACCCATAAGCCTTCACGTTGTGGGGGAAAGTGAATACCCCATGGTTTGCACCAGGCTCTCCCCCATTCTGTTTCATCTCTGTGGCTGAGTGTCAAAAACCCTGAGACTCAAAACTGAGACCCTGTGTGGTGTAATGCCAGGGCCTTTGTCCTGTGACATGGAGGCCACCTGGGCTTTGTCAGCAGAGGAAAGCTGTGTGGGCTCATTCCCTAGTGCACCAGACCTTTCCCTGGAAACAGGCAGGACGCACAGACATGTTTCTTCCAGAAGGGAGAGCCACAGCTCTCAATCCTACCCACCCAGATCATTTCTTGAAGGGTGGAGGGATACAACATGGTGGCTTTTCCTCCCAAGCAGGAGCAGCTGTTCCAGTGTAAGGCAGTGCACCCCTCAACCTCTGACTGCTGACAAGTCCCAGAAATCTACTATGGGGCTGTTCTCCCTTGTACCCAGATGCTGCTGTCAAGACTGCCAGAGATCAGGGCGAGCACTGGAGAGCAGTCTCACCAGTGCACTTTGGCTTCTGGAGCATGTCAGCTCAGCCAGGTGCAATGCTCAGCATCATGTTGCCCTGAACCCAGCAGTGCTGCGGGACAGATCAGCCCTTAGAGAGGCTCACCCTTCCTTTAAGCGGATCCCTCTGGTCTCATCCAGAGCCCATTAGAGCATGAGCCAGTTCTTGGGCACATGTCCCACATGGGTTTCTCCCAGCAGGGTCTGAGTTGATGGGGCTGACAGCTAGGCCAGGAACTCCAAGAGTGGCTCTGAAATCCACTGAGCCTGGCCCATGGACCTGCCCCTCCTGCACTCAAGATTAAGAAAGACCTTGTTTAGTTAAGGAAACACTAGTGCCAAGGTCCAGTCCTGCTCTGAGGCCCATTGCAGCAGAAGGAATTGCAGTGCTTGGGCTGTGCCAGCAGGGCGGGGACTAATCGAATTCCCTTTCCCCATGCAGGAGGTGCCTGGTTCCTGAGCAGAACTGAGGCGCAGCGTCCTGTGGAAGGCTCTGCAAACCTAGAGCCAGTACTGACTTCCCCACGGAGTCTGGGTGAGATGGATGTGCTGCAACCTGAACAGAAACAATGGCACAAGAGTCAGTGGTGGCTCCAAACCATGGATAATGTAGTGGTGAACGAGGTCCCATCTCCACCTAGGTATGAGAGGGGAGATGGGACAGAAGCCAGAAAGAGCCCTGGGTGCAAGGAAGAAACTGTGGATCTGAGAGTCCTGGAGAGCCACACGTCAAAGGTCCACTTCAGACAGAGACGGTCACGTCAGTGCCCTGACTGTGGGAAGAGCTTCACCCAATCCTCCAGCCTGACCCGACACTGGCGCATCCACACAGGGGAGAAGCCATATCGGTGCTCTGAATGTGGGAAGAGCTTTGCCCAATCATGCAACCTGGTCCACCACCAACGCGTCCACACAGGGGAGAAGCCGTATCGATGCCCTGTGTGTGGGAAGAACTTCACCCAGTCATCTAGCCTGGGCCTGCACCAGCTTCTCCACACAGGGGAGAAGCCACACTGGTGCCCTGAATGTGGGAAGAGGTTCATCCAGTATTGCAGGCTGGCTGAGCACCAGCTTATCCACACAGGGGAAAAGCCATATGAGTGCTCTGTGTGTGGGAAGAGCTTCAGCACACCCACCTACCTGACCAGGCACCAGAGTATTCACACACGGAAGAAGCCATATCGATGCTTAGTGTGTGGGAAGAGCTTCACCCGATCCTACACTGTGTTTCAGCACCAGCGCATCCACACAGGGGAGAAACCATATCTGTGCCTTGAGTGTGGGAAGAGCTTTACCTATTCTTCCAGCCTGGCTCTGCACCAGCGCATCCACACAGAAGAGAAGCCATATTGATACTCTCTATGTGGGATGGTTTTGTCCTGTCCTCCTACCTGGCTTAATACCAGTGCATCCGCACCCAGAAGCATCCATAATTTTGCCAGCAATGCAAGACGGGCTTGGGAATGTCTGCCTTCTCAGCATCCGCCAGTGGCTGCATTCAGGAAAACAGCTTCATGCTGGCAGAGTGCAGAAAGAGTTCATCGAGCATTTTGGCACTTGAACGGCACTTTAGCAAAGGAGCCAGAAGCTGGTGCCAAGGTTTGATTGGAGCTAGGGGTGGGGCTAAGACTAAACAACTTAGGCAGAGGCTAGCCCAGACCCTGCGGGAACCTGAAAAGATGATATTTGCATCAGCCTCAGTACCTATGCCTTCCCTATCATTCTCTAAGAGCTGCCAGTTCTCCCAGGGGCAGAAGTGCAATCACAATAGGGTGCCTTCCCCAAGACACATAGCTCCAAATGATACCCAGGGACTGTCCCTGGCCACTTACCAGCTTCATCCTTCTGGTCCCAGGTGTCTGGTATGTGAGGTCCTTAGTTGCAAGAAGGAAGATATTTATGGCTGGGGAAGCATTCCCTGATCTCCAGCCTGACCTTACCTTTCTTCCCCACCCCATTGCCCCTTTCCCAGGCCTGCTCATGCCTGTCGTGTGCTTGCAAGGAGCTGATGCCACCAACCCCTCCCCATTCGTGCTCCATTTGCCAGGTCTTGCTTTTGAGCCTCTTTCCAGGACACTGCACCACTGGGTGCCTGGTGCTCCCCTTTCCCTAAAGGGAACTTTACTGCCTTCTCTGTAACGGAGTCTACTAAAGAAGCACCAGAAGTGAACATGCTATCCTTGTGGACGGTTTCTGTTTCCTGTCCAGAGCTGCACGATAGGAATAGAACAGGGCCTGAAACCCATCCAGGGTAGGTATCTCTGATTTCCCAGCCCCTTTTCTTTCCAGGGGATTCACCATAATCCAGTGGTTGTTGCTAACCCTCGTGAACAGGAGTTAGTCACACTTGAGGTTTTCTCCTGTGTTTTGTTGTTCAACAGGAACCCTGCACTTCTGGAGGAACTTCTGGCTGGGGTCAGAAGAGTGCCTTTTCTAGGGGAAGAGGGGTAACAGGGCTCATGGAGGTCCAGCCTGTGGCAGGTCCAGCCTCTCCTGTTAATGGATGGTGAAAGTGTGAGGCCATCCCCTGGGTGAACTGCAGCACGTTGTAACCTCTCATGGTGAACACTAGGCTTCCCTCCTGTTTGGCTTCATAAGTGTCTTATAGGGGCCACTCCGAGACATTAGTAGCCTATCACTGAGCACTTGCTTTCATTCATCTTCATAATTGTCCTCTCTGCCGATCCCCCAGTGTATAAGGCCACCTCCACTTTAACCTTGGAACTTCTGAATAAGTTTCTGCTTTTGGCAGGAGGACTGTCTTGTCTTCCTGTTGGAGGTGGCCATGGGAAGAAGGAAGGGAATGGGAACTTGTGACATGTTCAGAAGGTGCCTGTTACTGGTTGAATCTCTAGGGCTGTACAGGTTGGGGAGCAATGGGTGTAAGTGAGGAAGTGTGTGTCGAAGGAAGTTAAATTCAAACTCCCCTTTCCAAGAAGAGAGCATTGTTTTAGATCAGTTAAGGTCACCTGATGCATTTTTACAAGGTCTGAGTTCAAAGCCTGCTGCTCTAAGGCAGTTCTCACTGGTTTTTGTGACACCTCTTATGGAGAAGAGGAGGGTATGCGTAGCAGGACACTAATGTGCCTGCTGCTCTCAGAGCAGAGGCAGGAACCCAGGTGCCGGTTGCTGGGACAACTGGTTAAGGAGGGAACAATTCATCAAATTGGCCACATCTGCGCCTGGTCAGCTGACCGGAAGGGGCAGGGCCTGGCTCCTGCATAAATCCCAGGCCTGGGGCCAGGAGGGCAGTTTTCCCTGCTGGCAGCCAAGGGGGAGGGGAGGTCTGCTGGACAAATGACGGGGAGGGGCCTGACTGCTTGACCAGCTCCTGATGCTTTAAGGGGCAGAGTATCCCCCGGTAGGGACTGAAGGATGTTTAGCCGAATGATGTTTTAGCGGGGCGGCTTGGATTTTGTTACAGCCCAGGGGTTCGTCTTTTGTGTTTGCTGTTGTACCAGTGGCTTAGGTGAGGCTAACAGGGGAGGGAGGAGGCCTCATATGGGACCTGCAGCAGCGTGGGAGCCCCAGCCCCAGAGAGACAGAGCCAGACAGCCTTGTGGAAAGCCCAGGGTGGACAAGGGGAAGGCCAAATTGTAACAAGGCCCAGATCAAACCACGTCAGTATCATCCGCGAGGCTTGGGCTGTGGTGTAGGGGAGGAAAAGGAGTTGCAGATAGCACCTCCTGGCACCGGGACAATAAATGGTCAGCTTCCTGCTAATTAACATCCATTAATTGATTAAGATGAAGGCATGGTAGACGAGAAGGCGGGCGGTTGGCCCATCACAGGAGGGCGGAGTCTCCGATAGACGGACTCCAGAAGAGGCACTCCTGTCATGCATCAGCGCTTGTCTTCAGAGCCCTGAGCAGGGCTGAGTAGGAGTTTGGGGAAGCACTTAAATCCACCAAGGGCCCTTTTAACCAAAATTGACCAGGCTTCACGTGGGGATGCAGCCAGCCTTTGCTGCAGAGAGAAAGACCAAATGGCTGCCTCTCTCCCACAGCAGATCCAACAAGTGACTAGGGACATGGGAAAGTCCATCTGGGACCCTGCTCATGAGGTCACTCTTACCCGTGGCCACAGCCATGTTGGGCTCCAGTTCCTATTAGATGATGCTATTGCCTCCAAGAGGGATGAAGCTAGTAGGTCTTCCCCTTTTATTTCTCTCCCCTTGGTTTAGATTCCAGAGACCCAAAAGGCTGCTGGATAAGGTGACTTTGGATGGGGTGATTGAGAGCCTGGCTTCACGTTACACCTCTAAAAGCTGGTATCACATGTAGTGTGACTTTTGCTCGGGTGATGAGCCTTCTCTCCACCCTACTATGGAAAGTCCTCTGGTTTTATTGGTGCATTAAAGCCCAGCAAGCCTTTGAATATCTGAAATAGACCTTCACCTCTGCCCCTCTGTTAGCTCACCCTGACCCCACCTTGTAATTTTGTGAAGAGAAGTGGATGCATCTGGCACTGCAGTGTGTGTGGATCCTGTAGGTCAGATCCAGGCTCCTCTGTGTTCACAACCTTGTCCTCTGCATGCCATGGCAGCTCCTCATGCATAGGGGCAGCATGTGGGACAAGCAGGGCCTCAAGGGAATCCTGATGGGTGCAGGGGATGCCTGTCTGTAGCCAATGTCTCTTGGTAGTTGTGGGGCAGGAGCACTGGGGAGGTGCTGAGAGGATCAGACAGGCCAGTGACTTAGCATCTGGGCTGGGGAGCCCCAGCCAGCACAGCAGCTCCAGACACCAAATGTGAAGGTTAAGACACTGAGTGGCTGCCGGCTCCAGCACCGGCACGGGCCTTGACTGCCCCTGATGCCCCCGTCTTTCCAACAAAGGCTTGGGGAGGCACCAGGCTGGGCTGGGGGCAGCCATCCCGTCTTCCTCTAGAAGAATGAAGGTTTCCCTTAGTCGGGCCACCAGAAACAACTTCATGGGAGGATTCCTCATGGGGCTGGGAGGAAGTGGGGAGGCAGGTCTGCAGTCCTTGCCTTCCTCTTTCCTTGGAGATCTGGGACAGGATAGGAGATTCAAATCTGGGCCTGTGACAGCGGAGCTGGAGGGGCCCTGCTGAGCTGCCCTCACAACAGGAAGGCATGGTCCCCTCTTAAATTGCCAATCCTCCAGGATTGTCCTGGACTCTCCAGGGATTAGATATAATCTTCAGGGGACTGCTGGGAGTCGCCTGGCAGACCAGTGATAGGGCAGGGGTGGGCAATTATTTTGGGCAGAGGGCAGCTTAACAAGTTTTGGTGACCAGTGGGGGAGCTGCATAGGTAGCCCTGCCCCTTGACAGTTGCTCCGCCCCCTGGCCACCACATTGGGACCAGAAGTCCTGGTCCTAACCTTTGCCACCAGAAGTCCCTCCCCTGCTGCCCCCCCATACTCCTTTTGGGAGGAGGGGTTGCCATGTTAGAACCAGAAAAAAACCCAAATCATACATCAGCAGTCAAACAGCTAGAATATTTTAATTTTATTGCGAAAGATATGTCATGACTTGTGATTATGCAATTCCTTCTATATACAGCACACAACTCAAAAATAAAGTGTCACTTTTATATTGTGTGTGTGTGTGTGTATGAGGGTGCAGGGGGTTGTGAGAGGGTGTGGCTGTGTTGGGGGCATAGGGTATGTTGGGGTGTATGTATATGTTGATGGTGGCTGTGGGGGCAGAGTGGGAGGTGTGGGGGGGGGAGGTGTAGGGACCCTGCCCCCATCGCGTGCAGTCCCCACTGCCTGGTAGCGGCAGCAAGCGGGGAGGGCAGGGTTCTCGTGCCTAACACAGGCACGGCTCCAGCCAGCACTGCATGGGAACTGCAGGAAGGGCTGGACATTTTTAAATCTGCAGGTCCAGAAGCCCTCCACCCAAGGGTGTTGAGGGAGTTGGCAGGGGTCATCACAGAGCCCTTGGCCCGGCTGTATGAGCATTTGTGGTCAGCTGGCCAGGTGCTGGGGATTGGAAACTGGCTAACATCATCCCAATTTTCAAGAAAGGGAAGGAGGACGACCCAGGTAACTACAGGCCTGTAAGCCTCACCTCACTGCTCGGGAAGGTCTTGGAGACGATCATCAAGGAGCACATCTGTGGGGGCCGGCAGGGGAGATCATGCTCAGGGGCAACCAGCATGAGTTCATCAAAACCAGGTCCTGCCTGACCAACCTGGTTGCCTTTTATGACTATGTCACTAAATCCTTGGATGATGGTGTTGCTGTGGACATAGTCTTTCTAGACTTTAAGAAGGCCTTTGACACAGTCTCTTATTCCCATCCTCATCAATACATTAAGCGACTGCGGCATTGATGCCTACACAGTTGGATAGGTAAAAAATTGGCTGATGGGGTGCACCCCGAGAGTAGTGGTGGACGGGTTGTACTCAACCTGGTGAGATGTGAGCAGTGGGGTACCCCAGGGCTCGGTCCTCGGGCCCGCACATCTTCATCAGCAACTTGGACGAGGGGGTGGAAAGCACGCTGTCCAAGTTTGCTGATGACACTAAGATGTGGGGCGAGGTGGACACACTTGAAGGGAGAGAGAGGCTGCAAC
>JAGPOW010001198.1:0-13821 GCA_030014935.1 Caiman crocodilus | reverse complement strand
TGTTTCAAAGGAGGGTAGCAAAATCTTGTTTTCCTAGGACAGCAAAAATCCTTATGCCACTCCTACCTACCAACCCTGGAACACTCCTTCAGCCAGTGTTACCATGTGCAGAAGTCCCTACCTGTGCCCCTACAGAATCCCCAGCCATGTGGCTTTCAATGCTTTTTCTGCACTTTAGGATGGCTGTGGCATGAGTATCCATGAAGGGAAGCTAGCAACAATATACCTGCTAAAAAGCACCAAGTGCACTAAGGAGCTTGCTGTCTACTACCCTCACTCATGAGAACTACCACACAGCACAGAATTAAGTCCTGTACAGGGGGAAGTCTGGGGAAAGTAGAAGTAGGAGAAAGCAGTCAAGGAGAAAGCAGAGGCAGTGGGGCAAGAGGTGGCAAAACCAAGAGTGGGCAGACAGGCAACATGGGAAAGCAGGTATCCTGACACCCACCCCTTGCTGCTCTGGTGCCTGTTCCCAAACCACTTGCCTCCTTGCCTTTCCTTCCACTGCCTGTCTCCACCTTCCATTGCTTTTCCCACCTGGGCTTTCCTGAATTTGCTTTGTTGTAGACCAAAAGATTCCCCTGCTGTATCACTAATCCCTTTCTCTAGGGCTAGGGACATACATTACATATAAATCAGTTTAAGTGATCAGAAAGTGATCTAAACCTGTAACAGAACAGCCATTCAGTACACATTGACCAGTTTCAAAATGGCCAAAACTGGTTTGAGATAAGTCTGGTTGAATGTAGTATCAGACTTAACTGATTTGGGTCAAACCAGTTTATACAATGCCTGTCCCAGACTCCTTCCTGGTTTAAGTTAAATCAGAGTCCTCCACTATCCCAGCATGCACTCTGGCTGGGGCTCCATTGTCTGCCCTAGAGCAGGGTTGGCCCCACCCTTCTCCAGCCCAAGCAGGGACAGGAAGTGCACACTGGCTCAGCATGGCCCCGTTAAGGTAAAGTGGGCTGGGAGAGGGTTAATTCTTTCCTCCTTCCCCACTGCAGCCAGACTTGTCATGTCTGTTGGAGAGCAGAGGGGAGCGGGATGTGGGAGTGACCCCTGTGGATGTTACACACTGTCCTGCAGGAAAGAAGCGGTGTAGGGAGGAATTAACCCTTCTCCGTGTCACTTTTACCTTCATGGAGGGATTTTGTTCCATGCTGGGGGACTCTTCCTCTTCCTCTCATGAAACTCATGGGGGAGGGACTTTGTGAGGTGCTGGGGGGTACTTTCCTCCCCACCCCTTACTGCTGTGGGGCAGGGAGGGGGGTAGCTTCTATGCAGCACTGCCCAGCCTCACAAGGGCACAGGAAGTGGCTGTAACAGAGCTGCAGCTGCCACGGTGGCCCTACTGCCACATCCTGGACTGACCTTGCTCAGTAGCCACATGATGGGGATGAGCCATGGGGGTAGGGCCAGCTCCCACAGCTGCAGCTCAGTGAGAGGGATGCTGAACCTGATCAGCAGCACAGCCTGTCCTGGTGTACATGGCTGCCAGCTGACTGGGCAGAGGGCTAGTCACAACCTCCAAGCCATGGGGACTGATGGATCCACATCCAACCCCTGCAGTGAGTGGCTATCAGGGTCTGGAACCTCCGAGAAAACCCAGGTAGCCCTCTTGCTGGCCAGCTGCCAGCCACACACACCAGGCTTGCCCAGGATGTGCTTGCTTAGCATCCCTGCCACTGAGCTGCACCAGCTGGGGGTGGCCCCACCATGCAGCTGCCTCGGCCAGGGCTGAGTAAGGCTGGCCTTGGCTGCAGGGGTGGGGCCATCCCCAAGAACTGTGGCTCTGTTACAGTCATACCCTGTGCCCCAGCCTGTGCTGAGCAGCGCCACACAGAGTCCTCATCCCTACCCTATGGGGGTCAAGAGTGGGGGGAAAAGGAGGAAGGGGAAGAGTCCTCCCTCAGCACTGAACAGACCCTCCCCCACAAGTTGTGGCAGCCTCACAAACAGCCTGTGGCAGGGCAGAAGGAGCAGGGTGAAGAGACCTCCCCCCAGGTCTGGGCAGCCCTGCAGAGCCCCCTTACCAAACCCACAGTGGTGGTGGGCAGGGGAGAGGTGGTAGAGCTCACCCAGCACCAAACGGAGCCCCCCCTCCTTCCCTGTGGTGGTCAGGGAGAGGGAAAAAAGGGAAGAGGAGCTGGGCAGTGCTGTGTGCCAGGATTGCTCCTGGCTTGCTTTCAGGGATGTACTGGGGCAGGCAGAGCTCTCCCCTCCTCCTCCTCTGCCACAACAGCCTGGGCATACTCCCTTTTCCTCCACCCGCTGAACCCTTCAGGCCAAGGTTAGGGTTTAAACCACTCCTCAGTCTTACTTAGGCATGTCCAGGCTTGGCCATGCCCCACTGTTACATTTTCTGGGGAATGGGAAGGCTGTTTTAGTGCCCCGCAGACTTCTAGCCTGAGGCACTGCAGGCATTTGTCTGTAGTTCTGGAATGAAAAGGAAATTTCTATCCGCTTGCAAACTCATTTACACTCTGAAGGTTAGACTAACTTGCAAGGATAGAATGTATTCAGACTTTGGCTTTATGAATTTCTGTCCCTATCCTAAAAGGTTAACCGTACAATCCGAAGAGAACAGATGTGTGTGTGATGACCTTTCCCAAACCGGTACACAGAACTCTGCTACTGCATATGATAGGACAAGAGCTGAGGCCAAGAGTGTTGTGGTTACAGATCCCCAGGTTGATCCAGCAAGCATGGCTAGCATGTTATTTTGAGATTTGCACATTGGTGCTGTTTTCTTGAAAAGTTCCTGCAAGACCAGAGTTTTGTCTAAAGACACTTCCAAACATGTTATGCATGGATCATGCTTTAGTCTCTGGCTACCCACATAGATGTTAAGATCTGTTCTGGTGCTGGCATTGTGGAAGTGCAATACACTGGATACAGTCTGCCAGCTTTGTCACATCTTTATTCAGGTTTTGGTCCAGCGTATGGAAAGATGGAGCTTGAATGGCACAGCAGATGTCATCAGTCTAGATGAACTTGCAGGATGTGATTGTTGGTAGATCATTCATGTATAAGTTGAACAGAGTTGGGGCCAGCACTGTGCCCTGTAGAAGTTTATTGGCCTGTCTTATATGTTAAAAAGAAGTATTTTGTTAACTAGTGGATACAATGGGAATTCTTCATTAAATTCCCCAGCAAATACTGCACACAACATATCTTTTTGGATGTGTTTCATGATCATGGCTGACTATTTCTGTTAAGTTATTCACTCTTAAGTTATATGCTGTGCTTTTGCAGAATGTTAATGCTATAAACAAATATAGTGATAGTGGGGATGGGGGAGATGGGGGCTCGAGGGTCTCTTTCTAATATGGGTTGACCCTATTCTTAAAAAGATCTTCCCAGAGCCACCCAAACAAGCCTTCAAACAAGCACCGAACCTCACCAACCTCATCACCAGAAGCAAACTTCCTCAAGCCCAGAACACACCAAAAGAATCCAGACCATGCCAGGATAAGAAATGCAAAACCTACCAACACATCTCCACTACCCCCATTATTACTACACCCCACAACAGAGCCATCAGCATCCCTGGATCTTACAGCTGCACCTCCAGAAATGTAATATACCTCATCCAATGCACCAAATGCTCTGATGGAAAATACGTAGGAGAGACCAAACAGCAACTGAGCACCAGAATGAATGCACACTGGAAAGCTATTAAAGACAGAAATATCCAATTACCAGTGGGGGCACATTTCTCACAGGAGGGACACTCTCTCTCCGATCTCTCAGTCCTGATTCTCAAGGGAAATTTACACAACACTTCACAGAGACTAGCCTATGAGCTCCATTTCATCAACCTCCTAGAAACTAGAGCTCAGGACTAAACATAGACATGACTCCCCAGCCCAGCCCCTGGCTTCTTTACTTTTCATTCCATCCAGGAAGAGCACACACCAACTGCTGAAGCTTCCTTAGCCTGATGAAGGGTTTTTTGAACCCAAAAGCTTGCTTAATAAGTATTCTCCAATATTTCGGTTGGTCTAATAAAAGATATCAAATTCACCCAAGGAACCTTGTCTGCCTTAATATGAATGGAGGATGCATAATTTCTCTCTCTTGCAGTGAAAGTAGGATCAGACTTTTTCTTCATCCACACATTCTTATGCTTTAACTATCTGCTAACTTCTCTCTGTCTGTCTCTAATAGTACACACCAGATATCACATTTATAAAGCATCTTAAGGGATTTGGCTCAGAAAATTTCAGTGCAGTTTAAAGTATACCTGTATTACATAGATTTGAAAATCCAAGCTCTAAATTATAATCCCTGTATAATTCCTTAGAACAGTGTTATGCTAAGAAAAGAGTATCACTCATCAGGGAATAATTCTGTTACACTCTTTTCAAGTGTGTGCATTATTTCATTATAAGTACTAAATTAATCAAAGTTATTTGACATCAGAATCAGGCACTCATTTCACTGATAGATGCATTCCTATACTACTCTGCACTAACAATGTCAATGTATTATTGACTGAAGAAGGTGAATGGCAATGAATCAATAAAATGAAAGGAAAATTAGCACTAGATTTTTTAAATATATGTTGTAGTATAATCATATTTTCAGTCATTCCTGTTGCTGGAAGATTACATTCAGTAATTCTGAAGAAGCCAATACTCAATGCACAAGCATTTTAGTTCTTGTGTGTGTCCTGTGGGACCAGCTCTCTCACGAATCCTTGTAAGTGCATGACACAATAATATTTTTAATATTTTAAATTTTCTCTCATATTCCCTATCCTCTAAACAAGGGCTTATGGAAAATTGTCCACGGAAGTGGGAAATTGGGTTTTCAATTGTACCATTTTTTAAATGTTCTGTTTTGGAAATTGGAACGACATTTAGCTCTAAAATACTGCAGTTTCTAGTCATTTTCACATTTTTACTTGTTCAATGTTCAAAATTCTGCATTGTTTATTTATACTCTTAAATATATATTTAAAAATCTTCAAATATTCATGATGTAAATATTATTTTAATTATTTTTTCTTCAATTCCCTGCCCCATACCCTCAACATACTGGCATGGAAACAAAGAGAAATGCAGAACAATTTTTGAGCAGTTCCTTTAATCTGAAAATATAAATTCTGCTCTCAGCCTAGTGTAATTAGTGAAGAAGTCTGCTGAGGTCAATGTACCACAGCAGGCCTCAGGAACACTTTTGTTATTAAGGTTTTGAGCACAGATATTATAGTGTTTCTTCAGAATAGTGTGACAGCTGAAATTATGTCTGTGTGATAAAGGTGCTTGCTGAAGGCTGTATGAAGATTAGACCAAGTGTTTTTCTGTATTTGTTAAGATATTAAGCTTTATGTTGTTGCTAAGAGCCTAATTAAAGTTTAATATGTAGTAAAGCCTTGTATAAAGTAAAGCCTAGTAAATTTAGCAAAGCATTGAAGTAGTAAGGCCCTGTGGCATAGTTAAAATTAACCTTATCAAAAGGAATGCAAGGCTTGAACTGCTATTGGTCATTCTAAAGACAGTTGAAGTGAAAAGAATCTGGTGGCTGTAAATTATCAGTACCATTCAGAAGCTATAAATTGGCTAAAACATCCAGAAATCATTCAGAAGGAAGATACAGCTCTGTGAAAAGTATTAGTTAGCTCTTGACCTGGATCATTGGGCCTGTAGATCTTGAGGAGCCCAAGGACTGAATACCAGGGTCCTTCCAAGTACCTCACGAACAGCACTGATCAGGGATACCTGACTTCACTGAACTTTGTGGAAAGGGAAACTTGTTGTACATCAGGGATCAGAGGGGATTGCCAATACGTTGCCAAAAGAAATTATTCTTGTCTGTCATTGTTTGTCTTGTTACTATGTGTAGGTTTGTTTTTGTTAAGTCAATAAACATTTCTTACTTTTCTACCCCCCACCATACTCTCAATCCCAAACCTTGTGCAGGCAGCTGAGACAAATACTGCTCCCCAAATACATTTTAACATTCCCATCTTACAATGAGGTTGTTTATGGTGAGGCCTTCAAATAGTTTTGATGTCCGACTGCTCCCACTGGTTTCAATTAATGTAATTTTTTAGGGTAAAATAGGCATGTCTGCACAAGACTCTTTGAGCACATTACGCTAAATATATGCATTCGTGTGGTGGGCAAAGCCTGTGCTAATGCTCTAATGAACCATAGATTTAGTCTAATGCATGTTAGCATCACTAAAAAGTGTACATCTGTGCTAACGTGTTGAAGTGCAGTAACACCAATTACAGTGCATTAGATTTAATGTGTTCCAGCTATGGTGCATTAACGAATGTGTAGATGCACTCAGTATGGGAGTAAAATTACTGAAGGAACTTAAAGACCCAATACAGACATAAGCAGAAGTAAAGCAACAGCATTCCAGATAGAGATTTTCAGAAATCTGACAAATTTCACCAGCAAATCTCTAAAGCTTTGTAACTCCATGTGTCCAGAGGTTCTGTCACTGCCTGAATTGAGCATCATAGTGCTTGTCTCATGCCTAAAGACAGTTAAGTTTTACAGACTAGTTGTTCCTGATCATAAGTTCCCTTTTGGGCCTGATCAAGTAGGCATGCTCAGAGCACACTTAACACACAGTTACAGTATAGAATATTAATTTTGGCACTCACAACTACTATCTTTCAAAAATAACAATGATAGTAGTGCTAAACTTGTGTGTTATTGCCAAGTAGCTAAAGCACTCATCCAGTCAATGGGATTCATGGGTCCAATAGCTATGATACCCTAAGAATGATGCAGTCTTTATTTACCATATCCTAGGAAAATACCAACTTGATGAGGGAGAAACTAGATAATGTCAAGATTGCTTTCTGTCCATCTCATTGAACTGGGCCACCAAAAATGAAAAATTCAAAAGGCCAGAGAGAAAGTAAACAACATTGTGGTAGTGGCCCAAAACTATGAGTTATTGCAAATTGGGAACAGTATTAGATAATTGTACAGGAAGAACTGAATAAGGTCTGGAGTGTGATAGCTTAGAAATGGTATTTAAAGGTTTTTTTGTTTTTTTTTTTAATTGACGTATATGTATATGTATATGTATTAGAAAGGTTCGGGATGAGCAGCTGGGGTTAATTGATTTTTAAGAGCCAGAATCTCACATACAGAGTTTCTCAGGATTCAGAAGCAGAAAAACTGTCTAACAAACAGGACACATAGTCTGAGAAACTGGGGGCATGTACCATACTGTCCCATAACATGAGTTGAGATGGCACCAGCTTGCAAGGTGGTGTGACTAACACACAGAGACCAACCGGCAACAGCCATGGATCAAGAGTCAAGGAGTCATGATGAGGAGGAAAGAATACAAAAGCAGAGACTTGAGAGTAACAAAGTGTCCTTCCCCATTCTCCTCCTCCTGAAGAGAGGTTCCAAGAAGGGGTCCAGGTTCAGGATTCCTGAAAAGGGTCCCCATCCTTGCGAGGGGTTCCTGAGGCCGCTACAGACAGGGGGCACACTATCAGCCTGTCTCATCCACCCCACATGGTGGTGGGTGTGGGCCTCAGCATCCCACCCCCAGCCTGCTGGCATGCTGACATCTGATATCTGTGTAACAATACATTTGTCTAGTATTGAATGGAAAGGTTGTTCTTGGGCTGAGGGTAGATGAGTTCCACACCCCCTCCCCACCAAAGCAAGGCTTCTGGGTCCCAAAGCCACAGACAAAAGAGTGAAGGAACAGAAATGCTTTGAAATATTAATAGTGCAAAGTTCAGAGTTCTAAATATGAGCACATAGAACAGAATTCCATATTAGTTCCTGGACTCTTAAGTGACATTTGCACAGATTTCAGGTATCAACAGCTGCATCTACAGGAGGTGCTGATTGCCAGTAGCTTGTTACTACTGCACAGCAGTGTTGCTTGCCACAAAACACAATGCAAAGCTACTGCACAATAGTAAAGATTACCATGCAGTTAGCATCCCCTAAAAGCCATTTGGTGATGCTACTATACAAGAACTCCAGTTACTGTGCAGTCATTTAGTACTTGGGCTTAATAATGCCTGCACAGTAATGACTTTAGTACTTAGTAATGACCATACAGTGAGCATTTCATGTAGACATGGCCTATATCACCCAATGGTATTCTACTTTGCTTCACATAATAATGACCTGAGCTGTATATACATTCTTGAGTGCCATATGAACTTAGCCAACTATAGTTCCATTTTACATAGCTAAGTGTGTTCCAACTGCACATACTTGCAAATGATTGAGAGATACCTCAGAAGCATGTAAATCTATTTCATCTCCACTGCAATATAACTAAACAATAAAGTAATAGAAGTGCAGTCCCAGGGCATTTGTAGTGCACTCATCTCCTCTGCTTTTACCCATGGGCATGTTATAGGGTGTCCTTGGTATTTGTGTAGTTGTATGTGAGGATATGAAATGGCAATTTGGAAGATTCTTTGGGTTAACAACTGCATGTGAATACAGAGGGGTAAATCAAGAGCCCAGGAAGCCCTTTTTATTCCTATGCTCCTTTGACTCTTGGTTCATGTACAAGTGACACTCCATTGCCATATCAACATGCTACAGTGATGTAGCATTGATGGGCACAAAACATAACGCTGCAGCTATGTCGCTGTATCAACATGCTCCCTCAGTATAGCACAGCACTATAGCAACATGGGGCTAAAAATAACCGTGTGCCACTAGCATGGCATAGTAATGGCTGTTATTGCTCAGTCCTGTGGTACTAAATGATAGTGCAGTAACAACAGAACTATATGGGCACGTGTAGCTGAACTCTCTGTGGCACAAATTGGTTGCTATTTTGGAGGGAGCTATTGTTTCCACTCTCATCTATACACTCTGCATTATAGTCACTGAACAAAGCTGCATAAACAGCCCTGGGCTGCAGTTTAGAATTCCGTGTGCTCCAAATTCCCTCTTTGTTTGGCTCCTGTCTTCAAGGGGAGTGGCCAGTTGGAAGACATGATGTCAGACAGATGATGTGTAAGTCAGACTTTGCTGCAGGTCATCAATAGCCTGCCAGGTGCCTTCACATCTGAATCTAAACTATAGCTATAGCTAAAGCTATAGCTTAGCTCTCTCTCTACTTGGAAATTGACTAACGTGTATATTACTGAGGTTTGTACCAACTTCTAGGGATGAAAAAGCCAATTGCTAATTCAGGGTCTCGTAAATAAATCTGCTTCCAACAGATGTGGAATTTGGGATTTAAATAAGTGATAAATGCATTATTCAATTTGCAACACAGCTTGTAATGGCAGCTTAATAGGCCTGGGAAGATAGGTGTCTCACTAGAGTACCAGGAAGGGTGCCCATCTTTTGTCTAAAAGCCTAGTGGTGGCAAAGTCACACAGGAAGTGGGTTTTGAGTGTTTGAGAGGCCATATGAAGCCATACTACCCATTTGCAAGGAAAGTGGTCTAACCAATCGGCTAGGGTAGCACATTCATCGTCTTTCCAGTTAAAACAAGGCTAACAGGCAGCCAAGAGTACAAGTCACATAATCATAAAAGTAGGTCTGGAAAGGACCTGAGCCAGTCACCCTTTAATCAACGCAGCAGTATCCGTGTCTAAGCCATCCTAGACATATCACTGGGACAGAAGAAAGGAAAGAAAGAGCGTAGCTGGAACATATGCACAGCAGAGCTTACTCTGTTCAAAGTGGAGCAGCAGCACACCCTCACAAAGGGCAGGTCTTATTCACTCCATGAAAAGTCAGTGCTTTGAATAATTTTCAAACTAGATTAAAATATTTTAAAATCAGAAGAATAGTAAAACTATAGATTTTCTCCCGGTAATCCCTGTCTCAAGACCGCATGATGTTTTTGAAACAGAAGATGTACTAACATCATGGAAATACCAGGCTATGGTGATACACAACCAGGGATCCCTTAATCTTAACAAGGATGAATGCCATTTACCTGGACGTATTCTGTAGGTCATATTTTATTCAGTTTATAAAATATTCACAGCATAACTCGAATTAATAAAGACACGGGAACCTGGTCATATAGAATGAGGCTCCTACAAAAACTGATCGAATTATAATCAGAAGCATGCGAAGCAGCTAGTATTCACTTGGGATTTGGATGCAGCCAATTCGGGGGACAGTGATTCAATTTGGTGATTTGGTTCCGATTCGATTCTGCTGAATCTAATTTGGAGATATGGCAGCAGACGAACCTCTAAATCTCTGAATCAGCCAAGCCAGGCCCATCCCCCACCCACTCTCCCAGCCCAGCCCGGCCCGGCAAATATTCTGAATAGTCATTTGAGCAAGACTAAAACTTCCTCTGTAGATGGCAGTGAAATACGTGTTCCATGGACAATCCAAGTTTGTCTATTTAGGATTCCAAAAAAAGGTCGTTCTCTGCTCACTGGGTGGGGATCCAAAGCATTCCCTTTCATTTCACATCAAGAGCCACCTAAACATAGGTGTAACAATGACAAACAAGTGGTCATCTTAAGTTTCCTGATGTGCATTCTTTTTCTGTATCATGTGAACTCAGTCCCTCAGAGCAGAGGGAAATATAGAATGTTATCTTCTTGTTGCAAAAGTTTTTGCCAGTTGAGCTAATGGGCAATCTGTATGAAATGCTTGCCTCACCAGTGATACATCACATACTCCAAGTCTAGCTACAAGTATGAAGACTCTGTCATACATACAAGTTGTGTCACTAACTGCTTCCATTACATTTGATAAATGTCACATTTTTTGTTGCATTGTACTGACACAGACACAAGAACACACCTCCCCTCCCATCCCTTTCTCCCATCGTTCTTATTACTTATGTCTTTGGGCTCGGCTCCTGCCACATCTGCTGTGCCATTTGTTCCTGTCCTACTCCAACCAGGGCTTTGTGTCTACAATTTTCTGACTGACATATTCACAGAGTCTTTACGGATAAATGCATGCCTGCTTATCCAGTGCACAGCCTCCTCTGCATGGTCAGCACATGCATGCATGTTTACTTATGTGTCTACACTATATAGGTAATAGAGAGTACTAGAATCACAAATTGTGCGTAAGTGCCAAACAGGCCACGTAAGTGCTTGGAAAATTGACGTTCAGATGCACAAAGAGGAACAAAATTCCACCTGTTATGTTCATTAAAATAATATGAGAATATAAAGAGCCCTTTAAAGGGACCTTCAGAAGGAGATGGGCACATAACTCCCCAGTTGTTTTTTAAAATCTCATCCGTAAAGCGGCATGCGTATTCAGGTTCTTCTCAAAGAAAATAATGGTGGATAATATGGCCTTATCAACTGCCTTTACATGTCATTAAGGCTCTAGGTCTAGTGCACTTCCCATGGGACAAAACTTTGGGCACCCAAGAAAGCCTCACTGAGCTACAGTCTGGCTCTATTTTGTATATTTACCTTCTGACCCAAATGATTCTCATATTAATTTTTCCTAAATGAATCACTTTCAACAGAAGCCATGCCCTGCTTATACTGAAGATGTGGTAATGGTACATTCCTGAGAAGTTGGAAATGTGGATTTAAACCCAAGGATGATGGTGTTGCTGTGGATGTAGTCTTTCTAGATTTTAAGAAAGCCTTTGACACTGTCTCTCACCTCATCCTCATCAATAAATTAAGTGACTGCGGCATTGATGCCTGCGCAGTTGAATGGGTAAAAAATTAGCTGATGGGGCACACCCAGGGAGCAGTGGTGGACAGGTTGTACTCAACCTAGTGAAATGTGAGCAATGGGCTTCGTCCTCAGGCCTGTACTGTTTAACATCTTCATCAGTGACTTGGACAAGGGGGTGGAAAGCACGTTGTCCAAATTTGCTGATGACACTAAAATGTGGGGCGAGGTGGACACACTTGAAGGGAGAAAGAGGCTGCAACTAGATTAAGACAGACTACAAAAGTGGGCAGATGAGAATAGGGTTGGGTTCAACATAGACAAATGCAGGGTGCTGCACCTTGTGAGAAGGAATCCACAGTATACATACAGGCCGGGGAGTTCCCCTCTTGAAAGCACAGATGCGGAAAGGGATCTTGGAGTCATTATTAACTCCAAGATGAACATGAGCCCCAGACCGCAGCCAGCAAGGCCAGCCATACCTTATCATGAATCCAAAGGTGCATCTCAAGCTAGCCCAGAGAAGCGATACTCCCCTCTATGCAATTTTGCTCAGGTGGCAGTTGGAATACTACGTCCAGTACGGGGCACCGCACTTCAAAAGGGATGTGGCCAGCCTGGAGAGGGTTCAGACGAGGGCCACCTGCTTGGTGAGAGGGCAGCAGAACAGGCCCTACGAGGAGAGACTGAAGGACCTGAACCTGTTCAGCAAGAAGAGGCTGAGGGGGGACATTTTGGCTGCCTACAAGCTCATCGGGGGGGATCAATAGCAAATAGGCAGAGCCCTTTTTTCCCCAGCACCACCTGGGGTGACAAGGAACAATGGCCATAAGCTGATGGAGAATAGGTTTAGGCTAGAGATCAGAAGGCAATATTTTACAGTTAAAGTGGCAAAAATCTGTAACCAACTTCCCAGGGAAGTGGTCCTTGCCCCTACCTTGGGCAAATTCAGAGGAGGTTGGATGATCACCTGTCTGGGGTTTTGTGAACCCAGCATTCATTCCTGCCAATGGCAGGGGTTAAGCTAGATGATTCATTCAGGTTCCTCCTGACCCTAGCTACTATGAAACTATGCAACTATGAACTTAAAATCTGGTCTAAATGTATGAATTTCCCAAATGGAAATGAAACCAAACATGTATTATGTAGTTAGAGGTCTACAAAACTGTTCTGGATTTTTTGTGAGCATACACAAAAGCTAAAATCTAACTATACTGGGATATATTCATGCCAATATGGAGGCACATAAGGCATTCTAATATCTTAGTAGCTGCTGGGTAGAGTGGAATAGGGTTATACTTGGTGGCTTATACAGCTAAAAGCCACATAAATGCCATTTTGTCATATTAGAGCCAAACTATGACACAGGCCGTAAAGGAACAGAACAAGCACAACATGTGTATATTTCCAGCAAAAAGTTTGTTCATTTGACCACGATCTAAAAACCATTTTCAAAGTGATGTTTTTCAATGGAAAGTAGAATTTTCACCTTAAATGTTTTTAAAATCCATATAAACACAAGTATTTTAGTTAAATACTTATCTGAGTGGTGGGAAGGGGCGTGGAACCTGGCCACTCCATCAACACCGCCGTGGTTGCCTGCAGGAGCTCCCTGTTCGCTGCTGCCATGCCCCACCGCTCCACCACTGCTGCTACCTGTGGATGCAGCCTACATGACTAAGTTTTTCTTTATATTTGAGCTAAGTGTACTGATGCATTCTTGGAAAGTTCATACAAATGCACAGGTTGGAAAACAAAGAAATATTGGTATTATTGAATTCAGACTTAATTCTGAGAGCGATAAATAATGTCTATTATTTGGGGACATACTCTGCTGTAGACAGCTCCCTATTCAGAAATAAAGGTTAGGGTTTTTTGAGGGGGAGGGAGGTTATTTGTTTTGTTTTGCTTTTTTGGATATGATAAAAGTTGTAGCTGAAACAGCATACATCTCCTACATTGAGATAGTGGGTATATAGATCAGAGAGGTTTGCTTATTAGTTCTTCTTTAATGACCATTAAATTATCTTCTTTGAGAATACTTTTTTTATAATCGTTTATCTCCTTTGTCTTCAGGCTTCATGACTACACCAAAAGTTACCAAAGCTTTGGAGATGAAGCAAAGAAACCAGACTTGCATTACTGAGATTGTGTTCCTGGGATTCTCAGACTTCCACAAAATCCAAGTTCTGCTCTTTGTGCTGGTGTTAGCCTTCTACGTGATGGC